>LR989991.1:13242500-13777962 GCA_905147175.2 Nymphalis urticae
CATTATTTATGTAAAAAACCACTCCTTCTACCCACTGAACTATGACCAACTGCAATTTGGAAATTGCTTTTTATTTATCATATATTAATAGTAACAAGTATCACTTGGTACAAAAATTTGCACCTGAGCGTCAATCAAACAACTGATTCTGTAGGGTGCACACATATTGATCAACATGTCAGCGTGATGCGTGCGTGTGTACACCCTTAACTATCTCGAAACATATAAATGACGTATATCAATCATTATTGCCATTCACTGTACTATTTATTTATATTTACATAATATTATATATTTAAAACTAGAAATTGTGACGTATTGTAACATTATAACAGATTTTTGTTTCCTTCACACAAAGTTAGTAATCTTTTGTTAGATATGAATGCTTTGAACGATTAAAAGTTACTATAAAACTTTATTCTGCGGTATTTATTTTCAATTCAACGACTTGCATTATTCAAAGACTTGCATTATGCAATATTATATAATGTATTATAACCTGATTATACATACCCCGAAATTAAGGGCGATGCAGACGCATAAATGGTTAGGACGAGGTGAGTTGTCAAAAGCGTAATTAAAAATATTACTCGATTCAGATCAAATATAATTATAATAATGGATAGACAACGGACGGCTGCATTCGAACGATCAAAGAAACATACTTGTCTATATAAAAAAAATTGTCATTCAAGCTATTAAGTACATTGTATACATATTGCACCCAACGCATATTCTAGTATCCGAATTATTTGTTATTAAGCATAAACTTGGTATTTGTTAGATTAATATACTAAATGACTGGAGTTCGTCGTCGAATGAATGGTGGCTTTATATTTTCATATCTCAATACGCGGGATAAAATTTAGATCCAAGCTATAGAATTAAGCGGAATTAAAAAAAAAAAGAATTATTTTTTGTAATATTAAGAAGTAAATATATAAAAACTTCAATTAAATCAGTTAAATATTAATTATAATCTGTTAACTGTAAATATATGTATACCACCTGACGGTAAGTGGTCACCACTGCCCATAGACATCGGCACTGTAAGAAATATTAACCATGCCTTACATCATCAATGTGCCGCCTTTGTGCCTGTAGTTACACTGGCTCACTCACCCTTCAAACCGAAACACAACAAAACTAAGTATTGCTGATTAGCGGTAAAATATAAGACGAGCTTGCACAAAGCCCTACCGCCTAGTTAATCGCAATGAATGCTTATAACGTCATTATGCTTACTTGCTTATAATAAGAAATAACATAAGTACATACAATGGTGACGTCACCAATGAACGGGTGTCGCGCGTCACCGGTGCTAATTCTTAATTTTTTTTTGTTATTTGTTCAATTTGTCTATTGTTATGAAATAAAATATTTACAAAATAACATGATAAAAAAATATAAAATACTCAAATAATACAGTATAACAGTGACTTGTACCATATGCTAAGGATTAGTGTACACAAGTGACGACGTGTGAGTGATTCGCAGCCCGCTCCGTTCGCTAAAGAGAGCACCTGAGTCTCAATTAAGTATTGTGCTCTGAAGGGTGCTCAGTTGGATGTTGCCGATTGTTTTTTTTTATTATATTGGGTATGTTAATATATCTATGAAGCGCTCTTGAAATCCTTGCAGTTGATATTGTTTTAAATTTAATATCTGACGTTTTTATTGAAAATAAATATCGCACGTTGCACACTCAAGACACATGGCGATTGAGAGCTTGGCCGATGGTTAACATTTCTTACATTGCCAAAGTTTATGGGCATTGGTGACCACTTATATTTTTTTAAAAAGGTTATTTGTTATTTTGTTTGTTGCGCTTTTACATATTAACTAATCAACTGGTTATATATAAATTACGCATACAAGTTGTCAGGGGTAAAAAGAAGGACACGGGGTATCCAATATCTTCTATCTCAAATGCGGACGCAGTCACGGGTGGAAATTTGTTTGTTTATATTTTATTTCTCATATTTTCACTTACCATCTCCCAAATTCTATTTATTCATTTAATTCTGTCTATTATGTAATACATAGTATATAACGCCCATGACATATCTCGTTTTAATATCTCTATTTATAGTGCTTTTGAATTATAAATTGGGTTATTACTAAACAATTGCTATGGTGTTGGTACATACTCGTCATGTGTTTGTTTGTGCTAAAGCAAGATATATAGCGTACTCATGTTTCCCTTCGACGCTAAGATTACAAAGACATAATGCGATCATTGTTTTTGATTGCAAGTCTCACAAAGAACTTTGAGACAAGTCATTCCTTCTTACCAGTCATTTCGCTTTTTATAAGAAAAGAAAAAAATCTTCACGGTTTTTCTTTTGTTCGCAATATCCGTCTTTTGATAATGTTGGTATTGATAAAGGAAGATTTTTTTGATATTGTAATAATTCATTAATTTTCCATATGATATGGAAACGTATTTATAAAAGTTTAGAGAATATTGTTCTGACAGTTAAGCGATTAAAAGAAAGACTTTTTAAATGAAAGTATCGTATATAAGTGACAACGGTGCAGCCCACGTATATAGTCTACCTGTATATTATTATATATACTTATGAATTCATCTATAAACAAAACACGATCACAATTCACAAACGTACATAATTTGTTTTATACGAACTATAATTATTCAATATTTGTTTTTATAAAATTTTAATAATTATCAATGTTCCTTTATTCTATATAATATTACATAAAAAATAAATCATAGAATCAGATAGAGGAGTATTATGTCTACTGGATAATTGAATTCTATTAAGTTAAGCAACTCCAACTTAGAGATATTCGAGTCACTATCACACGAACATACTTGTCACTTGCAAGATAAGTTAACCAGTCCTCATAGGAATAAAATGTAACCATAAAAAAACCCACTGAGTGTATTTATTTCGTTAGTAGTGTGGGTTTAAATAAGCATTTATAATGCAACAATACATGCTGTAGTTAAATAAAACTCTAAATAATAGCTATTATAAATGAACCTATATATATTTATTTTTACTTACAGTAATTTTGCAACGTAATTTATATGAAGATTTAAATAATATCATGTGTAAGCGTCCCCTCTTAAGGAAGAGTGTGAATATTTTTTATTTGATTTCGCATCCAATTTACTCAGCCACGCTCCAGACGAGACCACGCGGAAGCGGAACATTCTACCACGCTTTATTTGCTAGAGATAATTGATAATATTTTGAAATTTATCTTAAACATTTTATATAGTTATGCAAAATAACTAAAACTAAAATTTTCTTTATACTAATAGATTTAATTTCTGTTAATTTACAACTTCGGATAATATACATTTATGGTTTGGGCTTAAGAAACTGGATTTTTTTTACATATTAAAGATATAGGATAAAATTTAAATTGATTTGTTAAAAATTTTAATTAAAGCGTACGTCACTAGATTGAGTTTTGAAGATAAGTTAAACAGAAATGTTACACTTATAACATTTCAATCCAATGTCGGTAATTTTATGAATAATAAATTATATGTTATTTATTGGCATAATATTTGATAATTATAAACTAGAGATTCCTATATTTAAAAAAGTAGATTCTCAATTTAAAAACGGAAAAAATTCGTATATTCTCGTTTCGTAAAATTTATGACATCGTTCATCCAAAACGAAATAAATACGACGAAAAACTAAAGAGTAATTTAAAAGACCCTCCGTAGATGTAATTACTCATGTAATCAAAAATACTATATTCATGACAGAGAAGACACTCGAGCGACATTACAGAGATTTGCATGACATGCCAACAGTGCGAGCAGAAATTATTCTCAAACTGAAGAGATCTCGAATTGAAACCAACATCGATGTAGACTATGGAAACCAAAACAGAGATCAAAGGGACAATGCGGGAGGGGTGAATTCCTCAAGGTGATTATTTGTCGACGAGATACGGTGTGTGGATGAGGTACCGATGTTATGTACATTTGTTAATTCTTTATTACTACACAATATGATAATTTAGATATTATTGTTTACTACTAAATTGTATACAATTTATTGGCCTCTTCAGTCGAAAAATTCTGTTCGTAATATGGCATTATAAATATTTCAAATGCGTGGTTTGGAAAGCTGTCAAATCAATTGATCAATAATTTCTCTCCAGTTATTTTGGCTTTGTCGCTATATGAGTGAGAGTATTGACAAGTTATATATCGATTGCTGAATCCGTTTGTAGAAAACTCCAAAATATAAAAAACGCCATAAGTTATCTACTTTTATTTTTATAATAAAAAATAAATGATGATTTGTCGTTAAATGAATGAATACGTACTTAGTGGTAGGGCTTTTGCAAGGCTGTCTGGGTAGATACCACCTGCTTATCAGATATTCTATCGCAGCAGTACTTAGTACTCTGTATTATGTTGTGTTTGAAGGGTGAATGAACCAATGTATCTACAGGCACAAAGGACAAAAGATCTTAGCTCCTTAAGCTAGTGGCGCATTGACGATGGCATGAATTGGTATTGGTATTTTGATAGCGGCTATAACTACGGGGGAAAGTGAACATTAACCACCATTTCTCCTTCCACCTACCTATTTTTTATAAAAAATTATATGCATACTTTACAAGTGTTTTTTTAAAAAGTTCAATATGATCTTTTTTTTATTTAACATAATCCTGTCACATCCAGCAGGCATATATCTACAATTGTAATAAGTGCGGTGAACGATACAGCATACGTCATTACGCTACAAAGGGCAGCGCAGCCGGGGAACGCTTTGTATCGAATCTTTATCGGCTTTTTGTGACACCTCCCGAAACGTTTCTAGTTGTTTTTTTATGTACCTGGCTCATGCCAGATGTGCATATATTCGCGTTGATGATGAAAAATCTGTAAAGCCAGTTTCAGACGGCATAATTATAGACTATTTTATTTAAATTGTTTTTTCATATGAGGAAACGAGTAACTTCCAATTTCCTTCCTGATCTATTGGTAGAACTTAGATCTGAACCGGTAATGTGAATAAGTAGTTTATGTGCTTTATTATCTTATTACTCAAAAAGTTTATGTAAAAAGTTATATGTAAGAACTGAATTGAATAGAAAATCTGGCCAACTTTTTGTAAATGCTATATTCGCAATTAGACATTGCCACTGTAAGAAATATAGCAAAAACTTTATCAATGCACAAACAAGTATGGCCTGACCCTTGATGACGTTGATGTAATGTCCCTTGTATGTAATAACGCTGACTCAATACAGATCACGGCATTACAAAGTAGCTAAATGGCGGTTGCATAACTGGTAAAGGATGAAATAGGGTAGGTAACCCAGACTGCACAAAATGACTCAAGTGAAGGAATTAATTTAAATCATCTTTATTAATATTATAAATAGGAAAGTGAATTTGTTTGTCTGTATCAATTTCAGGGCTTAACAACTGAGCTGATATTGATGAAATTTGATACGAAGCAAGCTTGAAGACCAAGAAAGCTCCATTTTTATATCGAACAGCTGACAAAACACGCGCATGATGCCGCGAGCGAAAATAAGTAACATATAAATAATAAGAACCATTTTCTATACAAGACTATATAGATGACAAAAAAGCATACAGACGTACATTTAACAAAGGCTTATTTATATAAAATATTTCTTTGCAAACTAGTATGTGAGAAATGAAAGCTTAATACCATAATATTGCATCTGCATTATTAAAATGTAGGCGCATGTTTACAGCAAAAAACGCGTGTACATTTCATTATGATCAAACCAGCTTAGTGTTATTGTCGTACATGTAAAAATGAATGGTTATTTTCGTACGTGTATTATGAATAGTTTTATGCACGCATCGTCAATCAGGTTGACTTAAAACTTTGTACAGCATTAAGAATTCACTTCGTATTTCACTCGTGAACACATAAAGTGTATACATAAAGTGTACATAAATATATATATATATATATATATATATATGTACACTTTATATATATGTATATATCACTTTCTGACATTACACGATCGTGGTTGCGAGTTTAAGAGGATAGCTTATAGAAGTTTGAGTTTCATTACCGTGCTAAACGAGGTTGACTTATTTTTATACTCCTTACAACATGAACTTTAAAATAAAAGGAGCAAGCCTTGAATTAATAACATTATATTTGATATTAAAAATTAATAAATAAAGTGGACAATATAATTTAATATATCCTGGAATCGAATATTCTACAGTACCATAAAAGTAGAAACTGTCAGACGAAACTCAAAAAATTAATTAAAAATTAAATTATAAAAAAAGTTTAGTTCACTTCCGTTCAGTTTAACGTACTGTTAATATCCCACAGATAGACTAAGGCTGTTCCCGGTGGAGGACATTAAGAGTTTACTCCAAAACATTGCTCCACTCCAAATTATGATACAAGTAAAAAAATGAATTAGCGTATAATAATGCATTTGTGTATTGAGGTCAAATATTTGTGGATTCTATAAGTGTAATACATATAATTAGTTTATAAAATATATATTTAAAAAAATTGATTAAAATATAATATATTTTACGGGCTGGTTGTCGTAGTTGGTACTTACCTTTCACACCGAAGGTTGTGGGTTCGATTCCCACCCAGAACAGACAGTTGTGTGCATGAATATGTCTGTTTGTCCTGATTCTGTAATTATCTATATAAGTATATATTTACAAAAAAAAATAGAATATGTAGTATATTAGTTGACTGGTTTCCATAGTACGAGCTTTGCTTAGTTTGGGATCACAAGGCCGTATGTGAATAATGTCCCAGGAAATTATTATTATATCAGTTCTGCTATGATTTGAACTCGTTGCTTAAATTAAGATCCACTATCCAATTCTATCTAATGAGTCGAGTGTACATAAACTGATTAGTCATTATATTATATCAGCTTAAATATAAGTGTTACTAAGAGTTATCGTAGTTACGAATTGCGTCCATTACTCATGTGTAGCGTATTTGACGGATCGTACCTGGCTTACTTCAACCTTAAGATGTATGCCGGTCCTGTAAAGTTTGGACTTGCTCAGAAGACCTGGCTGTTTACACATCAAGTACAAATACATATATCACATCGAAGTGTTAAATAAACTTAGAATAATAATAGAATAAATAATAATAAATTGACATCTATAGGCGTCTAGTGTCCGGGGGAGTTGAAAAATAATTTATATTATTTATTATAAAATTTCAACAAGGTGACTGAATTGGCAATAAATATTCGCTAACATCGTAATAAAATAGAAGCTATTCGAAAGTTTTCGAATAGAATATTGTAGCAATAATAGAAATTCTACATCGGGGAGTAGTTACTGTAAAATGTTTAGTTTAACAGATGTTGAGTCTGCGTATTGTATCGGAACACCTTGTTTGAAACAGAGGGGGGGACATCTGCCGTTAATTGCACCTCTGCTCCAGAGGCAAATGTTCGTCAGAACACTGAAATACGACAACCAATATTCATCAATGCAATTATATTTATCAGCACTACAACAACTATAGTTGTTTAATGTTTGTCGTATATTAAAAAAATATACTATATTCACTTAGCGTTTTTGAATCATTATTTTATATAGTAAATAAGTTTTAATTTTGCGATTTCGTATCTATATAAGTAAGTCCGTAATGGTCCCACAGCTGAGCAGCTGTCAGCTTTTCTCAATGATAATGTTTTCAGCTTCTGACCACGTAACTCTAATGCTTGTTAGTGGTTATATATATATTCCAAAATTTAATTCGACACAAGCTTTCCTTACGATATTTCCCTTTACCGCCGAGAATGAGGTGAATTACAAGTTGTTGTCAGTCATACTTATGCAGATTTGAACCCAAAATTAACAATAAGAATCATGTATTTTTCTCACTAAAACATTTCGGCTCGACAAACTATTTTACAAATATCATAGCTCTTTAATATTATTTTCATAAAACTCAGTAACTGACTTAACCGGTGTTTATGTCTGCACCACAAACAAAACGTCAGTCGGATACCGAGGCGACATTCCCCTTCCTCATTACAACGAAAACATCACGAATAATCAGATTTTTATCCGCAAATACTTGCACATCCCTTACGGTTCCGTATTACCACAATTTGCGACACGTCACCGCATGCCGTCCCCAAAAATCGATATAACATCTATCAATATCGTAAATTTGACTATAACAACGTGTTTCCGGCCCGCGTGCCGTGGGGAGCAAAAATTAATAAGGGGAAACGATTTTAACGAGGAACAGACAAATTGATGCAGAACGATCATTTGTCGTATTCGAACTTCGGATACTTATTCCAACTTCGGAGTTACAGGTTTAACTATCGGCAAGAGTAACTTCGGAGCGTGCGTAAGAACGCAAGTTAATCTATTGTTTACAAGAAATCATCTTTACCTGCTTATGTGTGTATTATGTATTTGATTTTAGAACAAAATTATGAACTTAATAACACATAATTGAAAAAGATAATATGAAACATCCTCACCGTATCCGAAAACATTTTTTTTTAAATCTACTGAAAGGTTGTTTGGGAAATTGCTATTTTAAGGACCTTTTATTTATATATTTGTGTACTAATAAGTCGGAGACCACAGACATTAGAATTTCTTAAATTGTCTACGCGGAATCATGGAATTTGACTGACGTCAGGAAATCAATTCAACCTGCATTTGCATCAGTCAGTCAGGTTGAATTGATTTCAGAACATCCAATATATACATTGATAACTATAATGTCCTCCTAACCGATAACAATCTCAAGAGAGATTAGCTCACTACGCAGGACATATATAGTGTACAAGTGTGTGCGCAAACACAGGTGCACTCCCTAGCTCTCATAATCCGATAGAACGGCAATATGACACGAACGGAAAGTGTTCAGGCGCAGGACCAATGGCTATACGTGCTTTCGGAGGCACGGAAGTGTACACACTACTAATGACCAGACTTAGAGCGGCTCCTGAGAATTTACAACATAAAAACTCAATATTTTTTATTGGCCCGACCTGGGAATTAAACCAAGGACTTTCAAGGTTTGTCAATGAGGCAGTCAACTATAAACCAAAGTCATGTCATTTGGTTGTTATTTAAAAATATAAATCCTTTGATAAAAATAAATATTACAATTATTGTTGTAATAATTAAAACACTTCGCAATTATCGTTTGTTAGGATATCAGTGAAATCTTGCAAGCTTAATTAGAACCATTTCTCTTTTACGAAATTGAAACTTTATATAATGGTTTAACTCCGATGGCAATGCATTTTTATTGTTAGTTTGACCTGATCCTGTACCCAGGATTTGCTCCAAATAAAGGAACTCAGTACTACAGTAACGGTAGTACTGAGTTCCTTTATTTGGATTCTGATTTTCAATGCTGATTGCATTGAAAATCAGAATTTTTGTATATAAAAGCTTGTGTTCGAAAATATTTCGTTACTATTAATTTATTTCACTGTCAACTATTCACTTTCAAGTGCCTACTTATACATCCGACATACGCTTTTCCTTATGAATTTTAAAGTGAATATCATGATGATCATTCATAGTACATATAAATCATATTCCAAGTCGATTTACACTGCCGGTATATTTCTTACGAGAATTTTATAGTCCCTGACACCTCCGATATAACCATGAGTCTTGCGAACTCGAAAACACATTATTTCAAATACAAGTAAAACTTCTTTGGTATACATGTAAATAAAATTATAGTCGAATCCTTGTGCAAAGTTTGCGTTTGAAACGTTTTTGATGCAAAATAAGTAACAATAACTTATAGTTGCTTTAAATAAAAGTTTTTTTATAGGACTATGGTACTTACCTTATTCAATAAAACCACCCTCGAAAACACGAATATTTAATAATGTTAAGATATCATAACATAACTGAAAAAAAAATGTCAACATTGTATTTTTTAAAATAAAACAAAAGAACCTCAGCAGGCAACCATTTGATAGCCTTATTTCCTTCCTCGATGCTCAAATAAGATCGTTATCGCCAACCAAAAGTAGGGCCAAGGATTTACTCCCCCAACACAAACTTCCGACACCATTTGAAATTCATTCTTTACGAAACGTGTGATGTAATAAAAATAGCTCTGGATCCGAGGTAGTGGCTGCATGATAAATTATGCACCCCTCGATTTTAAGATTGCTCGCGATGCATTAGGGTGCTTTTTATGTATTTTTTAAAGGCAGGAGTCAAACGAGTATTAAGGTGTAATAGATTGATATAATTATTCTATTAAGCAATCGAGCGCGTTAATATTGTAAATAATTCTTGCAAATTTCGTTGTTTTCTATTGTATATAATGGGGAACGTTTTGATGAGCTGCCTTTTAACAGACACTAGAGGAAACCTGGCTATGTTATGTTTTGCGAAATTTTGATTTTAAGGAGGTTTTTCCGCTAACCACACATTCTATCGCCAAACAGCAATACTTACTATTATTGTATTTTGGTTTGAAGGTTGAGTGCGGGAATTAGGCGAATCAGGTATACCATTGGAATTAAAGAAAAAATGGTCATTTATATTTTTTGGCATTCCGCGGGCAAAGCCGTGTCAAGGCACGTTATTCTATAAAAGATATAAATTCACATCTGACACTGTAACCGTTCACATCTATTATGTACTATTAATTTTATTACGTGGTCGAATTAATACAAAATAAAAGTATACTTAAATCAAAAACATAACGTCATTTAAAATTATCAAATTCAATCTAATCAACGTTCCCCTAATATAAGAATAAACGGGTAAATTAATGATACCCACGTCTAATGTTCACAATTTTGGCATGGGCTGGAAATACAATTCCATAGCCATTATACACGTAATACAGACTAATCATAAACAGAAATAAAGAAATTACTAACTCAGTGTCCACTAATGTCCTACTGCTGAACTATGACAACTTTTTAAGGATTTAGAGGTTATTCCACCACGCTACTACAATGTGGGTTGGTGGAGACACTAAATACTATTTTAAAAACTACTACATATATTTTCATATACATCTTCCTTCATAATGTTTTCTTCATCACCAAGCATGAGATGAATTAAATAACACAAATTAAACACATGATGTCCATTTAAAGGTCACGTGTTATAACTAGACCATCTCGACTCTTAACAATTCTAAAACGCCCAGCATGTAACGCGAACTTACATTATTTGAGCCAAATCCGTATTAAAGAAAAAAAGAGAAATATTATATTTTTTATGGTTATAATATTTCAGGAAACACTCCTTTACAGTTTATACATGTCATATAAATTATATATAAAATAGAGTGTAACTCGTGAGACTGAAATTCTTTGTTATTATCTACTAAAGAAACGTACGACAATTTTCAATATCCATGTGTTCATATAAAATAGATTGTCTAAAACAAAACAAAGATTGAAGAATAGTCTACCGGTATGGCGCCGTCTCGCAGCTTCTGGTCTGGGCGCTATTAGCTGAGTCAGCGCCTCTAATAGCGTGTAAATTATCTCCTAGGACGCCCTCTATCTAGGATGACTCTCAACCTTCACTAATGTTTTGATTTTGCAATTTGAATTACGGTGGGGTATGTGGTAGGTATGGGGTAAACTGAACATTTAATTTATCTTAACGTAATGACGTAAAAGAGAATGGGCATTCAAAAGTTAGATTAAATCTTCACCTGCCATCAATCATGAAAACAAACTAATTTTAGATGATACCTAAGCATAGTAAAATTATTGTCACAAAGGTTTTTCATAAGTGCTTTCAATATTTATTATAAAAGTGGAAACAAAATGTGTGTCTGAAATGTATCTTAAAAATTAAATTATTATTAATTTATTATTGAATTATTTAAAACCTATCTAAAATTATACTAATTTTAGATAGGTTTTAAATTAAATTAAAAAATTTGTTATCTAATATTGCATATATCAAAACTGATGCATATTTTATTAATGTTTATTAGATAGAGTCTGATTATTATATATATATTTATAAATGATTTCAATTTCATTCCTTAATTAAATTATAATTTTACACTACTTTTAAAATAATGTACATATCTTAGTATTCGTTGGTTATCATACAGAATATATAAATTTTATTGTATATTATTATTACATGTAAATGAGTGATGAAATGAGAAAAGTGTTTGCTTAGCGGGTGTTTAGTTAAACACTGATTTATCTCTTTCTGTTATTATTAATTCGACATGCGAAAGACAAAGACAGCATGTTTAACTAAGCAGTCGCTAAGCAACGTTTATAAGAAAGTTTGAGTTTCATTACGGTTCTTCTTTAGAATCCAGTCCAAAATCGATTAAAAAATGCTAACAAGTCTATTTGAATACTATATATTTTGATTTTAAAATCTGTATCATAAATTTTATTTATAAATATTTAATTAGGTATCTGCTATTTGTGACTTAATCAAAATCAAATCCTGATGAATCTCATCATAGCTATTGGAGATTTGTCTTGCGGAAACTGAAGGAATAGCATGAATAATCGTTCTTAGAAACACCTTATATAGGGGATGCCTACTGAAAGTCAATATCTCCCCTAAAACTTTTTTAATCTTCGGCTAAACCGTCAGCCCTCTTAATAGATAACGCACAATGACGAATGCTCGTTTTTATATTTGTCATTATTCCACATATGAGTTATGTGAAGTGGAAAAGAGACAAAGCATGTATATTTATTTTACATTTTTTATGTTTTTTTTTTACATTATTTGAGTATACAAATGTGTCAGATGTATAGTCTTTAACAATTTTTTACACTATCTGTTAATAGACACGTATATGTTTTGAAATTGATAAGCGAATGATTTCCGTGAAATTTCTCTTTTGTTTACGAATCTGTAACAAAAATGATTATAATCGAATAAAAACATTTGGTTGATAAAGCTGATAATTTAAATAAAATCTTTATCATTATGAACTCAATACGAGTATATTAACGCGTTCAGGGTGTTGATGCAAACCAGCTTAGCTTTGGATCTAGCAAGTTGCTGTCTTGTGCGTGTTCTCTTTGGATTAAAATTCGAAAAGGAGCTACAACTCTTGTACTTCTGCAATTACATGCCTTACAGCATCAGACTCGACCTACGATTTAATTTCGCTATGAGTCATAAGATCCCAACAATTATAAGGATTTATTCTTAAACTTACTAACTTCCATAATAAGCTATAATAATAAATAATTATTATTAAAAAGTTTTAAACGGCACATTCCTTTATCTTTTATCAATGGTTAATCGCATTAAGGAAATATTTTTGAGAATGTAACCTAAGGTGTTAAATAAGTAAAAAAGATAAAAGTTTCTATGGAATCCTTTACTTTTGAATAAAGAGTTATGAAAATTGGCGTTGGCACTGGTGTTTAAACGAAATATCTTGACAATGTTGATATGAATGGCGAATATAAACATTTCTTTATCGAAATTATCGTCGATTTGTTTACCGAATACGCTATCTGTGTATCAGCATTACCTTGTTAGATAGTGGGTACGCTACCGGTATGGTTCGGCGCCTGTCCCGCCGGTAATTACCATAAATTGTAAACAATAGCTCTGACGCCTTACACGGCAGAGGTGCCTTTTATACAATTAACTTCTGTAACTTGGGCGAGTATTGTCCGTGACTGGAGGGCGTTGTTTTGTTAAATACTAGTATTTTGCCACAGCTTTACACGTGTTAGGGAGAGAGTCGAATATTAGGTTTTAAAAGTAGTCTATTATCCTTTGGAGTTCTAGCTTGATTTATATTAAATTTTATCAAAGTTGGTTCAGTGGTTTAGCATTGAAAGCGTAACAAACTGATCGTTACTTTCCCATTTATAATATTAGTGTAGATGATAATAATAAACTTTAAGGATATACTGATGTTAAGATATCGAAATTATTACATATAAGTAAAGTATATATATTCTTCAATCTTTGTTTTGTTTTAGACAATCTATTTTATATGAACACATGGACATTGAAAATTGTCGTACGTTTCTTTAGTACATAATAACAAAGAATTTCAGACTCACGAGTTACACTCTATTTTATATATAATATATATGACATGCTTAAACTGTAAAGGAGTGTTTCTGAAATATTCCTAAGAATTAAATGTAATATTTCCCTTTTTTTCTTTAATACGGATTTGGCTGATTTCTTTAATACGCGTTACATGCTGGGCGTTTTAGAATTGTTGAGAGTCAAGATGGTCTAGTTATAACATATACATATAATGTCGTATAGTGTCGTATTAAAAATTAAAAATCACTGCGTATTCTATTAAAAAATAAATAATATTATAACTACGTGTATATAAACATCTCTATCTTCTCTATATTTATTCGACTGGCGATATCGCATTTAAATAATATATTAAATTGCTAGAATAATAACTGTGTAGAATTTTATTGGATTCTGTTTGTTTCCTAGTAAATCTAGAATCAATTAGTTATGTTAGTAATCAAATATATTCAATGCTTTCATGTTGTCGATATTAGTAAACAGTTATACCAAGGGGCTCTGATCACATGATCCTTATCAACCTTTGCTTAGACGATGACGAGACGCACAAAGCTTGTATATATGATCACGTATATACATGAGGGGTGCCTCGTATGATATTAATGTCTTCTGGAACGTTCCTAACTAGTCACTAGTCAATGCTTACGTACAGCCCTAGATGTTGCATTGTAAGATGGGACAGCAATGGGATCGAAGATGTCACGTTCCTTGTATATCAGACTCAATCACCTTTCACACTAAACAATGTGATATCCGTGCGTCTAAGTTACATTGCGCGTAACGAGCAATTACACATGTGCAGATCAAACTCGGTTAAGATTCTCACCGTCTAACCACTGTGCCATCACGGGTTATTTACATCAGAATTTATTTACAGCCCTTAAAAATCCTTGAATCCAATAAAAGAAGATTTGCTTATAAAAAAAAAATTAAGATGATCAATACACGTCCTTACCGCTTTATTTATTTATTTCATATCCTTCATCCAAAGGTTGTCTGGAAGAGATCGCTCTTTTAGCGATAAGACCGCCTTTTGTACAAAATAGTTTTAGTTTATTTATGTTTATATCCTGTAACTCTTTTGTTGTACAATAAAGCATAATCTATCTATGTATCTACTTAATAAAAAAAACAATAACTTACCGCGTTCAGCGCCTCCATTTCATACTGGCTAAGTTTGTACGAAGCGTCCGATCCGACAAATCGTAAAGTCGATCTGGAAAACAAATACCAAGATTTTAAAAATTAAAATAAAATTAATTCAGTGATGCTTAGCCGGGTTTGAACTCATGGGTTAAGATTCATGTCTTTACTTTTATTTTAGGATCATTCGTTTATTTTGTGTCGTATTGAAATCAGCAAGTGACTTGAATTACACACCGAACGGCGCCGCCATAGCGCGATAAAATGTTATATTCCTTATGACTGTATTACACTGGCCTATTTGAAACAACACATAGCAATATTAAGCATTTTCAGGTGGTACAGTTATTGGTGAGTGGGTGGTAGCACGACGACCTTGCGCAAGGTGGTAGAGCTTTGTGCAAGCTCGTCTGGGTAGGTACCACCCACTCATCAGACATTCTGCCGCAAAACAGCAGTACTTGGTATTGTTGTGTTCCGGTTTGAAGGATGAGTGAGCCAGTGTAATTACCGGCACAAGGGACATAAGATCGTAGTTCCCAAGGTTGGTGGCGCATTGGCGATTTAAGCGATTGGCAACATTTCTTACAATGCCAATGTCTAAGAGCGTTGTTGACCACTTACCATCAGGTGGCCCATATGCTCGTCCACCTTCCTTTTCTATAAAAAAAAAATCACCATTACAAAGTAAGTCACACTTTTATCGCATCGACAATCACACCAGAGCGTGGCAATATTTACATACCTATTGCCATAATATAGGGTCGAGATTAATAAAATATATAAAGACTTTTAGAAATCGAAAATGGAACCATGTTTTAAGAAAAAGTAATTATTAATAAAATATTTAAAAAAAAATCTTAAAGGGTTTTTATATATTTAACAGAAGGTATGAAATAACATTAAGCTTTTAAATTAATGTAAGAAGTAAGGCGGTCGTCAATTTTCATATAAAAATATCACATTCAACCATAAAATATGAACATTATCAGCCAACCCCTTTAATAATTAACACTCATAAATGTTAGTAAGTTAATTTATGAATATATTTCTCGTAGCAAAGGGTCGGGTGTGAGTGTTAGCGTCTTATCTTTATCCAGTATTTATTTCTACATGTTTCTGCTCTTTATTTTAATTTCGTCCTGACTTTAAAACCTTTTTGATGACCATCTTATGAGGATCAAAAAGTATCCAAAAGAACAAGTGAGACAGAATACACAAAATCACAAAAATCTTCGGCAAATTATTCGAGTACAAAAAAAAAACGAATGAAATGAACTTTTTATAAGAGAGACATACTCGCTAATAGGAATTAGATTGACATGTACGACTATGAAACGATATTATTTCTTTTTTGTAATCACCATTATATTACCATTATTAGAAGGATACATACAAAAACAAGACCTGCCTCGCATCATGTCTTTTTGCATGTATACAATAGAAAAAGTTTGTATATATAACCGAAGTATACGCCGATTATATTGATAATTGAATATAATTACGCTGTTAGAGGCTCGACTGGATGCGGGAGGTGAACAAACGCTTTGGCGCAACTTAAAAGAGGCCTACTAGTAAGTCTAACAATGGATGACGACTGTCTGACAACCAATCACGATTAGTGAATAAACTTGATTACGTGAAACATTGGCGTGCATAAAGATAACACGTGTAAGCAATATTTATTTATTTATTTATTTTAGGGACATTTAACAGTTACACTAAAATTTTTAATGACAATATTTTGATTTATTGAAGAAAAGTAATGTCACCCACATCACTATCCACATATTACTATTAAAAAAATACAATAAATTACCGCTAAAAGATGTACTAAATTTATAATGTGCAGTAAATTAATAGTGCAATAAGTACACTAAAACTATCATTTACAACGATTGTGAAAGTATTTGTGCTATCGATTTCTTAAATTTACTAATAGAACATGCAAAAATATCAATATCTACAAATTGTATTAATAATACATGTTAATAAAACAATTAGGTGGTAGGACTTTGTGCAAGCCCGTTAGGATTGGTATTATGAATGTTAATCCAGACAATAGCGCTGCTGTTGAAAATATTTGTAAATCGCTATCACTGCGGCCAACTTCACAGGTAAGACAAATACGCTCATTTCCTGCGCAGAGCGCCCAAACGTCCGAGCCGACAAATTGCACCGCCGTAGCCTTATTCTGAATATTCGGTATTTAATGGGCGATTCATTTTTTAACTAATATTATGTAACGACAAATATGAGAAAAGTAAATGAAAAACATATACATACTTTAAATAAGTAGTGAGTTCGAGGGAAATATCGCGAAATAGAAATATTTAAAAGTCGATTTGCCAAAAGTTTCACATTTAAATTTATTTTATTTCACTGAGAAAAATTATGTAACAAAAAGAAAAAAAATACATTTAGTATTTCATTGAAATTTCTTCTCGCGAAAAAATAATTCTTTTAAAATGTATAAGTTGATTATACTACATATTTAATTTTCTGTTTATATAATAAGAATTTATTCATTTAAATATGAAGCCAACAATATGCAACATTAGCTTTATAAGCTAACTTAGAATGTATAACATAAACATTGGTTACTGTAGTAAAGTATTTCTACTCTGGTCTACGTACAATGTAAAAAAATATATATAAACCGACTCAGAATAAGGTCATCGTGACCTCAGAAGGCAAATGGCACAAAGTTTGCTCGCCGGTTTTATTTATGACGCTTATGCGCTAACGAATTCAACTTTTATTTCTTTTCTTATCCGATCGCCTGAGATGGGACACGGAAATGACGATTTTTATGAAATATTACTTTATTTTCTCCTTTTATAGCAAACATAAATATTTATACGAAACTAGCTACCCGTTCAGGCTTCGCACGGCCAGAATAAACGCCTACATATAACCTTTACATCGTAATACATATGACTCTAATGATTTACGCGGCACACAGTCTTTTCCTCAACAGGAGATCAGATATTTTCCTATCACAGAGATAAACACTATTACTGATTGACTACTGACTCATCCATGCACCAAAAGCTACATACATTTGCGTATGAATTAAATATATGTAACTTTTGGTGCATATTCATACAAGAGAACAAAGCCACACAAAGCGACTTGTATGTTAAAATACTTGTTGTTTAAGTCCCAACAAACTACGAAAGCTAATTGAAATAGCAGACTATGAAGATATTAAATATAATAAGGAAATGAGTCGTGTCCCTGAGCGGTAACCACGTTAGGCGAAGTATAGTTCGGTTTGTCGGCGTAAGGTTGGAACTTTCTGTATTGTGTTACCACGAAAACTCATTAGTTTAGACTTTATAATAATTAATCGAGAGAACCCATTGTGTGAAAGAAAAACATAGCAAGGAAGACTGGATGCAAATTCTACTAGCAAACTGTCACTTTAACGCAATCGATTCGAAACGTTATCACTGCCATGACCGTCGAAGTTGGATCGGAATAGAATCGGGGTCGAATCGTAACCGTTATGAATAAATGGAATTGATTCCCAGTTACGATTCAATTGAAGTTTAAGTTTGTGAGTATTAAAATCGGGAACGTACCGTTACCGTTATAAATGTGAGATGGCCGATTTAAATAAAAAATAAAAAACTACTTTTTTATATATATATATATTTTCCTAAGTATTATCTCATGTCGAATAGTTAACTATTTCAATTCAATGTATTATTTAATTATTTACACAATTAAGAATACGCCTCGTAAAAGTAAATAATAAATAATATAATAGGTTCGATATGTTTTATTTCGATTAAATAGATTAAATTAATTGTAAGTATATACAAACATACGTAGCAGTCGCAAATAAACTTATAAATGCTTAAACTTACTACTGGTAGTAGGTCTTTGTGCAAGCTCGTCGGGGTAGGTACCACCCGCTCTTCAAATATTCTACCGCAAAACAGCAGTACTTAGTATTGTTCCGGTTTGAAGTGAGCCAGTGAAATTACGGGCACATGGGACATAACATCTTAGTTCCCAAGGTTGATGGCGCATTGGTGATGTAAGCGATGGTTAACATTTTTTACAATGCCAATGGTGACTACTCACCATCAGGTAGCCCATATGCTCGTCCACCTACCTATACTATAAAAAAAACGTGAGAAGCGGCAATATTCATAAATGCTCCTAAAATATATAAGAAGTTAATGGTAGGGGTTATTGCGGTCACACGGGGCTAAGACGCCGACTGCCCCGCGGCTGTCTACGCCCTCTTATTAATATTCCTTGCAGACTCCGGGCGACTCATTACAGTTACCAATTACATCCTAAGTCGATGTGACGTGTAATAAATTATGCTTTTTAATTCAAGCGAATTCAAGCAAATAGAACCAATGCTTATGTAAGGCCTGTGATTACACTGAGACTCTATTTGGAAACTGATTATCATATTAAGATAAACAAGAAATATATCTTTATAACATATTGCACTTATCTATGTAGTAAGGAAATACAGTAACAGCAAGAAGACACGCTAAATAAGATATAAATTGTCACACTCATGTGCACCTTGGAAATCAATGATACGATATCTTTATAATATGAAGAGAAAGATAAAATATATGGATCAAGGAAGTTAATAACATAAATATTAATCTGACACTGGTTCCCTGGAAACGAGGATGGGCCCGATTGTGGGACGCTATATGTATTGAGACACTGGCTCCGTCTCATATCAGGGAAATAATGTTAAAAGCCGGACCGGCCGCGAAAAAAGCTGAAGTAAAAAAATGTTACAAATATTCATTTCTTATTCTAAATTTTTATTGTTCCGTTTGCAGTAGAAACGCTTGGACCTTGGAGTAATAGTGGAAAAACTTTCATTAAAAATATTATACCTCGTCTTCACTTTACAGGTAACAGGAGGGCTGGTTAATTTTTCGCCCAGATGATCGGAATTGAAATTCAAAGGGATAATGCTGCTAGCATTCTTTGCAACATTCCACGCGGTCACAATTTGTACAGTAACTATTTTAAATTTTATTTGTATATTTTTAAGACTAATGAAAGTAACTCTTATGTTAAATCTACTCTATATAATCTTGAAAGATTATTATTATTTATTGAATTCAAACACATTATTTTGACTAAGCAACTATTTAATGTTTCAATAAAAGATAAATCAGACAGTTCTTTTTTCTATCTACCCTTTAATATTACTTTTATTGTTGTTACATTATTCAAATCTATAATATAATATTTTAATTATATGGATAAACTACCTATATAGGTTATTCGATCTCAAAAAAATGCCGGATTTTTTACGTGACGAGTGTGTGTATAAATAAAGGGACAGATTATACAAAAAAGATGACGTACAACTCAATTTACCCGAGTGAAGTGTTGCGGCCGGAACGTTTAATTTTGAAACGTTAAAGTTGACCTTAATATTTTACTCTCATCGCAAAGAAATTTCGCTACAAAAATATAAGAACCAAAATACATATATAGAAATATTTACATGTAATATTTAAATCTACCTCCCGGAATATATTATCAAGTATCTGTATGATGGAAATCTTTCCCATGCCCCAGGACATACAATATCAATACGTCATTAGACAGTTCTGGAGCTATCAGCATCACCGTCTGAACTTATACCCCGACATTTCACATTACGTAACAAGTGCACGACATATTCAGGGCATGTCTCATAGCAAAACAATAAAGAGGCGTATGGTACGGTTACTTGTAAAACTATTTACAATTATTTTCAAATTATTCGACGAAATTACGACTTTATTTCGTTTATGGTAAGATAGCAATTTTATTTTTATCTAAAAGAGCATCAGTCAATTGAAATCAATAAGATATTTTTAAAAGGTAAACATCACATCACACGTGTAATGTGTGACCGCACTTTTGTGGGTTTGTAGGATACTTTAATCATAATGTAACAGTCCGTGAATGTCCCACGGCTGGGTTAAGGCCACCTCTCTCTTTTTAAGGAGAAGGTTTGGAGCTTATTCCACCACGCTGCTCCAATGCGTGTTGGTGGAATACTCATGTTGCAGAATTTCAGTAAAATTGAACACATGCGGGTTTCCTAACGATGTTTTCCTTCACCGTCAAGCTCGAGATGAATTTTAATTACAAATTAAGCATATGAAAATTCAGTGCTGCTAAAAACCCAGGCAGGGTTTGATCCACGATTATCGGTTAAGATTCACCCGTTCTTACCACTGGGCCATCTTAAATCTTTAAAAGTAAAGTACGTAAAGTAAAGTAAAGTGACGTAAAGTTTTACCCTTTTAAAAAATCAAAATAGACTTTGTGGTAAATTTAGCTGAATTTCGAATTTAAAGAGCATCAAATCCAAAATTCTATCCCAAGATATAATAAAAATAGAATAGAAATCCTATTTTTTTAGCATTGTGCGGTCACCCGAATAAGACATAAGGATTGTTCGCTCGACCGAAAGCGGTGTCACGACACGAGCTGTTGGTCCGCTTAGACACGATTCTCACGTCACTTGGCTTATGTACACTCGTGAAGAAAAGTGGTTTTACTTGAGTATTTTGATAATGCCACTATTAGAACATTACCCGTCACAGTTTGTTCGTGTACACTTGTGAAGATAAGTGGTTATGCATTGAAAAGAAACATAATTACAGTTAGTTCAAATTTATACCTTTTTATATGATATGTATATGTATACATATCATATAAAAAGTGTATCTTATACTAGAATCTAGTATAATATTTAGTATACATTTTACAATTTTTAAATACAAAACGGAGTGCAGAATGTTGACTACCAAGGAGATTCTGGATTACAAGCTAAGAATGGCTATCCACTATAAAGATGACCGAATTATGTTAACTTGCCCAATGCCTCCAGACCAGAAAAATCAAGAATCAAACTAAGACAACTAACACCCCTAGAAGGAAGTCAAATAACACACAGTCTGAGTCAATGAAGAAGTCATCTGGACTGGCGAAAAAGTTTTTAATATGAAAATCAAAGATAACATGTACTAAACGCTCAGACAATATCTGTGGCGATACGAAAAAAAAAGAAATATGGCATTGCATAAAACCTTCAACTTTATTAATATTAGTTAAAGATTTAACAGTCTGTTATTACTCAGTCATTTAAAATTAGTCTTGTAAGGAAAATTACGATAGTTATACTAAATTGCTATGCACAATGTGATTACAGGATTGTTGGGTTGTAAACATACGGCTCGCAGACCGCACTGTGACTCTCTCTACGTTAAACTTTCATTTATAACAAATTATATGTTATCTTCTTATTAAGTTTATATAATAAACTATATGAATTTACTTGGTGGTTGGGCTTTGTGTTTTACATAGGTACCGCCTTTTCATAATTATATTCTCAGGCATAAGGGACATTACATCTTAGTTCCCAAGGTTGGTGGAGCCATTAATATTTCTTACAGTGCAAACTTCTATGAGTGGTGGCGACCACACCACCAGCAGGTGGTCCATTTGCCCGTCTACCTATATTATAAAACAAATGGCTAGTTTAGTGGTTAGAAAATATGGCTCTAAATTCTAGTAGTTCCTAATTTGAGTCGAAAGTAACACTGGTGCACTATTATATATCCTGCGCAGTATCCTTTGAAATTAACCGTTTTGGTCAAAATTTAATCAGTCGTTTTATGATAATAAACTTACAGTACTATCTCTTTCATTTACCATGTACCGTCCTTTTATAACAATAACAACAATTCCATCAGCAAACAGACATGAAATAATTAGAGCGTTGAAAATTTGAGAAATAGCTAAATTATTCATTTTCAAATATTAGGGTTGACACTTTTTAATTTTGATATATCATTAAACTGCCACATAGTCCGAGTCAATGAAATCGCTCCAATGAGCAAAGCTATTTAATTTAAATATACCTTGCAGCGATTATTACATAATGATGGTTATGAATGACCACCGTGGCGTAAATCGATCAGGCCATCATTATAATCATCGTCGTCTTTATATCACATACTTTTGTGTTAGTACAATTTATTTAATTCATTAACGTGAGTAATTATTTCAACAATATCCAATTTATTTAATTCCGTATTATTTTATTATCGGTAGATGAAAATATTATTCTATAATTATTAACGAAATTATTCGATTCCCAACCCTAGTGTAAAACATACTCCATCACTCCAAATAACTATTTCACTCGCAAAATGTTTTTAGACTAATTGACACTTCTGAGACGTCTGGTGAAAGGGATCTTCTTATATTCACACCCTCCACAATAAAAATAACTTTACCGAACATCTGTCACAATATTATACTAAACGCTGCTTTCTGTTGGTCCGTTTGTGGGAAGATCGAGTACCATGTCTTTGGAGTTTATTTTGATACGAATTTGTCAAAAATGTAACCGTTAAGGGGCAAAATTGTTATGGGCTTCTTGAGAAGATGAATAGAGGGCTTAATATACCACACTATATGTCTGGTAATCGGTATAAATATAGTAATAGACTGTGACTGTTCAACTACTGGGCCAAAGTCTTTGCAAGAGTTGAAGACGTAAAAGAAAAAAATACTTAAATTTACTCCCTACGTTTTTTTTTTAAATTATGTCTTGTAGTCTCTAGACGCGATATACGTGCTTTTGATGTATCTATCTATTAGTTAGAATTTGGTAATTGTATGTACCCACTTGATTATTATTTCCAGGCAGAATTACAATAAGAAATTAATTTTTAAACCGAAGACATGAGCAGCTTTATAAGCCACTATACCGACGAGGCAGATTAGTGACTTGATATTTAGTGAAAAATATTTGTTTGGTAATTTAGAAAAGTAGAATAACAACCTATGAATGTCCCATTGCTGGGCTAAGATCTAGCGGTAGTTTTGACGTGTAGTAGACATATTTCACAAGATACTTTCAATTACAAACACAAATTAACCTCTAGTAAACACAGGACCATCTGTCTTTGTAAATTAAAAACAAAAACTAGAACTTGTATTTGATTAATTAATGGGCTTTACATACATTCAATCTCATCCAATTGACCCATCGAAAATGTAATTCTTTATGCATTCCTGTTAAGACGAATACGCATGGTCGTATTTAAACATATTATTATATAGAAAGTGAGTTTTTTTACTTATACTAGGCAAATGTATAAATTTTACTTTATTATATATAATACAATCACGTGATCAACTTACTTAATATATATAAGCTATAAATAGCTAAAAGTACTAGGACTACATGAGCGTGAGTAGTTTCGGCGACCTTATTCAACCTCATATATTTTTATATCGAAACGCACGTTATGAGATGGCTAACATCGCCTTCAGGGAATTCAGCAGTGGTAAGCAATCATACTGGAAATTTCCCTCAGATTGATATGGTTCGATATGATTTCTATATTGAATAAAGTATTGGTAAAATATGTAATATTCCATATGAATATTTCTAGAATAACATTTGAAATGTGCATCGGTTTGATAGAATATGTATTGAGATTTGGTTTAAAAACAGAAATTAGAATATGAGATGATGTTATTTTTTGACATTGCTTATTGTGGTTATGATCGATTGCCTCTGAAGTAGCAATGAACTTTAAGATTGCTCGTTTCTTTTCCGAGAATATAAAGAATAGAGAAACTGTCTTTCGCACAGAATATATTTTTCAAGCCAGTCCAGTGGCTGATAGACCTGACCGAGCATGTTCAGAATTGGAAAAACATGTCAATGATGATAAGTATTCTTCTCTCCAACTAGGCTTTAAGTAGTTTTTAATAGTGGTGACGACAATAGCTCGAGAAGTCAGGATCGAAACTGCCAATTTCAAATCTAGACAGCTCGTATGCCCGTTGTTCTCTTCGACGAAGGCTTTTCCTAAAATATCTTGATATTGTGTCCCACAGTATCATACAGAGAACAGCCTCGTAAGCACATAAAATTGATTTGATATTGGAAATATCATATTATCGAATAATATTTCTTATCTTATATATCTGGGGTATTTATTTTTATGAGATCCAATTTTATATCTGACCTTTCGAAGATTTGTCAAAAGAATGTTCATATTACTGCTAATATCAGGATACTCTCTTCATAAACATTGCGTTTTTTATTGAACATGATATTTTTATGTATAATAAAACATTTTATCCGCAAATATTCAATTTACTTCATAATAACTTGAAGGATTCGGTGAGAAGTCGATAAATATTATGTCAATATTCTCAACCAGATTGCAAAAAAGAAAAACATTACAATTTATACTAAATCTTATATGCGATGCGAATGACTGCAGTGAAAAAATTAAAATGAATTATACCTTTTTTTTTTTTTTTTTTTTTTATATTACCCGGGAGGGCAAATGACTCTACTCCACCTGATGTTAAGTGGTAGTAGAGTCCAAACGCGAGGACGGCCAGTACAGTCGGGAAGAAGGTTCTGCACTAGCCGCCCTCGCCTTGCCGGCCCGCAAGATGCCTCTTCACGCCTCGTTTGAAGGAACCAGGGTCGTAAGAGGAGGGGAATACGTGTGCTGGTAAGGAATTCCATTTCTTGGAAGTGCGACAAAGAAAGGAGTTGCCAAATTTCTTTGTGCGCGATGGAATTGATGTCACAGTTAGTCGGTGACATCGAGAGCCAGCACGCGTAGACTTGTGAAGGAAGGGGGAAGCAGGAATTAGGGAAAATAATTCCTCGGAACACTCGCCGTGATACAGTCGATAGAAAGCGCTCAGCGCAGCTATCTCTCGACGCAATTGTAAAGGCTCGAAAGTGACCTTTACGTCGCCAATAATGCGGACCGCACGTCGCTGCAACTGGTCCAAGGCCTCAAGTAGGTACTTAGCGGAGCCATCCCAAAGGTGCGAGCAATATTCAACGCAAGACCGTACCTGTGTTTTGTACAGCAGGCACAGTTGTTGAGGCGTGAAAAAACGCCGCACCTTGTTCAGAACTCCGAGTTTCCGTGAGGCTGTTTTTATTACAGCCTCGATGTAATCCCTTGGACTAAGGTCGCAGCGAACGTCCATCCCCAGCATGGCAATTTTGCTTTGTATCACCAGCGGAGTGCCACAGAGGGAGGGAAAAGGGGAAAATGGTGACTTTTTTGCTGTGAGAGCGCATACCTGTGTTTTCTTGGCATTAAACTCAACAAGATTATCTGAGCCCCATTTGGCGATAAGCTCTAACGTCCTATTGAGTTCAATGACAAGATCCTCCCGCCTCTCCCTAATTTCCGCTCGCCCAGCCACTGCGCGTCCGTGGTATCCACCATGCACTGTACTATCGTCTGCATAGCAATGAATGTTCCCGAGAGAGAGCATATCATTGATATGCAAAAGAAACAGAGTGGGAGATAGCACAGATCCCTGGGGGACCCCAGCATTCACTACATAGAATTGTGAAGCGCAACCATCAACTAAAACACGAAGGCTGCGCTTATGTAGGAAGCTGGCAATCCAGGTGCAAAGCTGAGCAGGCAGACCATATGCCGGCAGCTTGGAGAGAAGACTTCTGTGCCAGACCCTGTCGAAAGCCTTGGAGATATCGAGGCTGACAGCCAACGATTCCCCATGTTTGTCGATGGCTTCACCCCAGAGGTGTGTTACGTACGCTAGAAGATCACCTGTAGACCGTTTTGGTCGAAATCCGTACTGACGATCATTAATTAAATAGTGATCTTCTAGGTAATGGATCAGTTGGTTGTTTAGAATCCGTTCCATCACCTTACAAAGTACTGAGGTGATAGCTATTGGCCGATAATTTGCCGGGTCAGACCGATCCCCTTTTTTGGGAACCGCTTGCACATTAGCTCTTCTCCAAGCCTCCGGCACACATCCCGAAGAAAGAGACAGTTGGAACAGGCGCGTTAACACGGGAGACAGCTCCGCCGCGCACTTCTTCAGCACTATGGCTGGTATTCCATCGGGACCGCTAGCTTTCCGTACATCAAGTGATTGCAGCTCCGCACGCACATCACGCTGCCTGATTTTGATGTCAGGCATCGTGTGGCCACAAGAAGGTATTATTGGTGGCAGAGCACTACAATCATCGATGACGGAGTTGTCGGCAAAGAGTTTAGCCAGGAGATCAGCTTTCTCTTGCGGACTGTGAGCTAGCGATCCGTCCGGACTTCTGAGCGGTGGCAGCGAAGGTTGGCAGAAATTGTTTTGCACAGACTTGGTCAGACGCCAGAAGCTACGGGAGCCCCTAGGATGTGAAATAAGGTCATGACCAATCTGTACAATGCGCTGTGCATCCGCTCTCGTGTAAGCCTTCCTACAGGACTTGGAGTTTTTATTGTAGATTGCTTTCAGTGAGTCAATGTTAGATGCCCCGCTAATGCAGCCATTGATCCACTCGCGATATGCCGCCTGCTTAGATGATACAGCGTCGGCACATTCGCGAGTGAACCAACGGTTACGCGCACCCCTACTGTCGAGATCTGAGCTAGGAATGTAGTATTCCATTCCCAACATGATCTCGCCAGCAACAGCAGCGGCACTAGCTGTCGGGTCATTCCCACTGAAGCAACGTTCCTTCCAAGGGACTGACGCATAATAATCGCGCATACCGTCCCAATCTGCCGACTTGTAGTGCCAAACGCGACGTTTGCATACCGCTGGTGGCGGCAGCTTGGCCTGTGGCACTTTGGCAGATATGAGGCTGTGATCCGAAGAACCAAGTGGAGCTTGAACCACAACCTGATATTCCACCGGGTGAGAAGTCAGCAGAAGGTCCAGTAGAGAAGGCGCTTGCCCATCAATGTCTGGGATCCTGGTGGGCTGATCAACCAGTTGGGTCAAGTCATGTGTGAGAGCAAAAGCATGAGCAGTCCTACCAGCATGGTCAGTTTTGAGGGATTTCAACCATGATTCATGGTGAGCATTAAAATCCCCCAAAAACACCAATTCCGCGTTAGGGAACTGCTCTTGCGCAGCATCTGCCACCCGACTAAGATGGTCAAAGAGTCGACTTGTCTCCAAGTCACCATTATGGGATCTGTAGAGGCACACGTAGACCCGACTCTGACGAACCAGATCCACACGTACCACCAACATGGAGAAGGAGGGGTCCTCCAAGCAGCGCAGTCGGTGACAGCAAACATCCGTCCTGACGAACAAGCATACTCCGGCTTTCGCTTTGAAGGATTCTTCAAGCATGTAGCCGGGATAATTAAGGTAGCTGGTATCGGCAGGACGGAGTATTTGTGTCTCCGTTAGAAACAACATTGCTGGCCGTGCTGTCTCGAGATGGTGGTGGACAGCGTTGAGGTTAGCGTGGAGTCCGCGGATGTTAGTGAACTCGACCTCAAACAGCGTGGGTATGGTGGGGGTGTGCACCGCTGTACGACCGTTATTCCTGTTTTGATGCGCTACCATATGGGAAAAAAAAAAGAATGGAAAAGAGACGTGAAGCGAGCGACGTATTGCCACGATAGGGATGGGCAAAGTGTGGAGGCGTGTTACCCCAAGTGGTTGCCAAAAGGGAAACTACACTGACCCGCCGGACGGAAGGGCCCCCGAACCCCCCCGGAAGTAGCCGCCGGGACCCCACCTTCCGGTCACCAACCGGCACGACGGTCCACCCCGAGATTATGCGTGGCCTGGTGGGGCAGCCTCGCGTGCTGGTTAGGCACGCTCGGGCCCCTGTACTATGCCACGGGCGGCCAGCGGAATAGCCGTTTCTTCGGGTCTCCCTGTCCGGCAGGGCAATACAGTTTCCCCTGGCATTGATTCAGTAGCCGTCTCCACTGGACCAACACCCATCGCGGCAACGTTCGCTCGGGCACTGGCTGTACGCTGGCTGACCTCGAAACGCGGCTGCAAGCCACTTCACGAGATTTACACCATGCGTACGGTGGTAACAAGCCAGGCGGATGTTTATCATCCTACCACCAGATGATATCCCTTAGTCGCCTCATACGACACCCATGGGAAAGGGGCAGTGAAATGTATTCTTTCTCCGTCACTGCACGGATAAAGAACACGGACCACCTTCCTGGTGGTAGAGCTTTGTGCAAGCTCGCCTGGGTAGGTACCACCCACTCATCAGATATTCTACCGCAAAACAGCAGTACTTGTTATTGTTGTGTTCCGGTTTGAAGGAGTGACCCAGTGTAATTACAGGCACGAGGGACATAAAATTGTAGGTTCCAAGGTTGGTGATGCATTGGCGATGTAAGCGATGGTTAACCTTTCTTTCAGTGCCAATGTCTATGGGGGTTTAACCACTTACCATCAAGTGGCCCACCTTCCTATTCTATAAAAAAAACAATTGTTTTCAAATTATTTTTAATTGTTTTCAATGTCACACTCTTCTCTTCTCTCGTGGAGCAAATTTGAAGCTGGTCCATCACGCAGCCAAAAAGTAATTGCCATATTGAACATTAAGGTGAACTACATATTAACACGTTGCTATCAGCCTAACAGAATCTAATTTTTGTATAAAATCTTAGTTACTACAATATTATAGTTAATAGCAAAAGTGCTGCAGCGCCATCTAGTAGCGAATTATGCCAATGTTATAACAACAACAACAACGATATAGTTCTCGCAAAATTCATACAATCACAGTCATTCAAAATCACATCAACCTGAGAGTGAGCCTGTTCTGCCACATGCGTCTGGCTTTATTAGAATTTAATATGTTAGTAAGGCGCACGTGACCCTTTGCGCACTTTCAACTTGGCATGCACCATGAATAACATCTGTTTATAAGGATACGTGTATTTTGTATTATGTCGACGCGTCCGATTCAAAATTATAATGCATTGTGTGTCACAACGGATACACGCAATTGCGTATTTCGAAGTACATCAGAGTGCCTTTCAGATTGGTGTTTAAAATGTGTCAGTTAGAAAGAGAGTGTGTTTTAGAACGGATAGTAGTATAGTAGGTAAAATAACGAGCTGAAGCGCATTTCTCCCAAATTCTGAATTTATAATGTACAATCCCTATTAATACTATAATTGCGCAATTGAGTTTCTTTGTTCATTTGTTTTGTTTACAAACGCGTTATTCGAGGTAAAGAATAGGACACAGACAGAGTACCTAACATCTTCCCCCTCTCTTTCGCACGCGGGCGAAGCCGCAGGCGAAGCCGCAGGCGAAAACTAGTTTTATACATTATGAATGGTTTTTTTTATTATTATTTTTAGTCAGTAAACGGACTGGCAAATGCACCACCTGATGGTAAGTGATGCTGTAAGAAATATTAACCATACCTTGTCGCCAATGTACCACTAACCTTGGGAACAAATAAGTTATGTCCCTTGTACCCGTGTACACTGGCTAGCTCAGGTTACGTAAAATATAGTTAGGGTTAGTTAAAAAATGTCTATATATTAACAAAAGACTGGTATTAAACGTAATACATGTATACTTATGCAGGACTTAATGTGCTCCGTACGATCTTAAGATCTTGATGCAATGCAATACAATAGAGTCGACTGATTTATTATCCCCGAGACCGCATAACGGCTCCGAGTAATAGATGAATCTGTGACACAGAACAGAATGATATGGAAGTGAAACAATTTAATTTATGCAAGTGTTCCTGGCTAACAATGGCGTACAATATATATAATAGCTAACAAGTACTTTTATTTATTTATAACTAGTTTTCCGAGGTTTCGCCCGCGCGTTAGTGAGGGTGCCTATGCCTATGACCTTGGAGTTGAATCATGCTTTAAGCCAAATTTCATCAAATTCAGTTTAGTGGTTAAGATGTGAAAGTGTAACAGACAGACAGAGTTATTTTCGCACTTATAATATAATAATATTATTTATTTATTTATTTTTTATTTATTTAAAACTTTTTTGCCCACCACATTATAGTGAGACAAAAGGCGGACTTAATGCCTAAAGGCATTCTCTACCAGTCAACCTTTAGGCTAAGCGGAAATTCGTGAAGGCGGTAATTGATTATGAAAAATATAGATACATACAAATATAACGACAAAAAATAAAATAAAATACAGAGCTATTATATATATATACATATACATACACATACATACATACATATATATACACACGCATATATGTATGTGTACACATACATGGATGTATGCATCCATACACACACACATAGATAGACATACACATATACATACACACACATACATACAAATATACATATAAATAATAATGCATTATAGATGTCAGAGATGAAGAGAACTAGAAGTTTTCTGACAATATATGCTCACGGAGACGAGTCTTGAAAGTAAGTTTAGAGGTGGCTTTCCTTATATGCTCAGGTAATTTGTTCCATAATCGGACAGCTTGAACGGAGTAAGAATTAGAAACGAAACCAGAAGTATGAATAGGAACAGAAAGAAGGTAAGAATCGTTAGGGCGTAGCTGACGATTGTGATTATCACGCAAGAATTTGAACCTATCTTTCAAATAATTAGGAGAGAGAGGGTCAAAGAGAATAGAGAAAAGAGAAGACAGTAATCGGAAGTCTCTACGTTGTCGAATAGTAAACCATTTTAATTTGTCACGATACTGAGAAATATGATCGAACTTACGAAGACAGAAGATGAAGCGCAAAGAGTTATTTAAGAGCCGGTCAAGTTTATTCCAATGAATTTCGTTAAGGTCGGAATAACATACGTCTGCATAATCGATTATGGAAAAGACCAAAGCGTGCACAAGAAATATCTTAGTCTTGATGGGAAGGAAATTTCGAAGTCGATATTAGTATAGGTTTTTAAATTTTACTGCACGAATTATTTTGATTAATCATAAATTTTCTATCTGCCAATAAAATGTGTGCTTGTGTTGTACCCACAACACGAAATATCTCATTACTAATTTTTTTTTTCTCTAAAGAAAATGGAGTTAAAATTTTATTCTAAACAGCTTTGGTTTGAATTTACCCAGCCCTGAATTAATGCTTACGCCTATAAGGCACCAGTCTAAGGGCCCGGCCAACCGAAGGGTCCTTTCCAGCAAAAAAATGATACTATAATTATATATAACTTTGGATATATAACTATATATGGAACATAACTTTGGATAAGGGCATCAAATGTCACAGTGCCTAGGGAGTTAGGATCTTAGGATTAGGAATTCCGGACCTGCATTTACCAGTATATTTTATTATATGCAATTTCTAATAAAGTCTTTGTTCTAGGATGTTGGTAATAATCTTAGACATCTGTCGGGTTCGTATATCAGAGCTCACTTAAGAACCTGAAGGTACCCTGGGTAAATGATACATGGGTAAAATCTTTGAGGTGATGACCAGTTGTAAGTTTTATTTAAAAAAACACTTGCTAAATTCTGGATATGTTATTTCCATTCCATTTTTCTTCTTGTATAATAAATATTAGTTAAGTAATAAATAAATAAATAATAATAATAATAACCTGTCAACATACTAAAATTAAACTCATAGTGTTAATAAACAATATAATTTTATGCTAGCGCCATCTGGTAGTAGCTGTCGAAACCATGACAACGAAAGTTACGCCATCTATCACATAATACTGGTATTGGTTCGGTGCGAAATAAAACTCGTTTCAAACAAGCATCAATAGATGGCGTGACTGTTTATTTTCTCCTGCAAATACATAAAACAATGTTGGTACATCGTATACTTAATAAAATACTTAACTATGTTACATATTTTTAGGAATTTATATTGAAGTAATACATTAAAATTATTTTTTTAAATTAAATTTGCAATATATGTAAATATATGCCTAGTAGTGTTTCTAATAAACATTAGGTACTATAGAACACTACATCTTATGAAAGAAAGTGGCCATAACGCGACTGTTTGTCTGCCTGACCGGATGTAAGGATGATTGTTGAATATGTCGGAAGACAACATAGGGACTAGGAGATTTACTGGCGTGCGCCATAATAGTTGTATTATGTATCGCGATATTGACGTTTAATCTAGACCCTTAGGTATTCTACCAGTGTGAAACCGGGTACTTGATTATAAATATAAGTTACTTATTAATCCTTACTACCACAGTTATAGGTAGGTTTCATTATAAATTTTCAACTTGTTCACTATGATTATATCTGTTCCGTTTACCTATTATATCATAAAAGTAAATAAAGTGTACTTCTAACAATTTTAATCAATAATAACGAATCTATATCATAGAATTGATAATATTTTTACCACAATTGTGCATTATTCAAGTGACAGTCTCTTTAGAACTGGCTTTGGGACATTATTATCAATGCAACCCTAACCGCGATCAAATAGTTCCCGCTCACCCCCATCTATCCCCTAAGTAAGCCGATTGTCTACTAAATTCATATTACTATACATTTTTAAAAACGCCTGCTTATTATACTTAATAGTCAAATATTTGAACTCAATTTCGTTGAAAAGCCGACTAGTAATTATATTGGTAATACTTTGTAGTAACTTTAACTGGTGGTAGGACTATGTGCAAGCTCGTCTGGGTAGGTACCACTCACTCATCAGATATTCTACCGCAAAACAGCAGTACTTGGTATTGTTGTGTTCCGATTTGAAGGGTGAGTAAGCCAGTGTAACTACAGACACAAGGGACATAACATCTTAGTTCCCAAGGTTGGTGACGGATTGGCGATGTAAGCGATGGTAAACATTTCTTACATTGCCAATGTTTACGGGCGTTGGTGACCACGTATCGTCAACTGGCCCTTAGCTCGTCCGCCTACCTATAATATTTTTTTAAAAGAGGTAGCTAAATGCGACCGTGAGTTTATGTTGTTTGTTGCGCTTTTACATATTAACTAATCAACTGGTTATTTATAAATTACGCATACAAGTTGTCAGGGGTAAAAAGAAAGACACGGGGTATCTAATATCTTATTTCTCTGAAATGCGAGCGCAGTCGTGGGTGGAAATCAGTTAGTTTATATTTTTTCTTACCTACTCCCAAATCCAGTCTCAATCAAAACAACAACTATTTTTTATACTCCAAAAGTCTACATCATTTAGGAACTTATCTTTCCAAAATTCATACAACGTCAATGACGGTACCACTAGTGCAATTTACTCATCGTCAACATTATCATCGTCCAATCTTTACTGGACATAGGCCGCCTCTACAGGACGTCGATCCACCTGGCTGGAGGGCGCCCTACGTTTACCGAACCTTGGTCACCACTCTAGGACTCGTTTACCTACGACACTTTTAATATAGTCCACATGGTAGCTACGAGTAATATTGGTATAGAGACTATACCAATTTTTACTTATCTTACTTGCAAAGCGCATCACTGCTTCGGTATTTTCGCTTTTATTGGATCGCTGCCTTAAATAGTGCATTTCGATAGTAAAAGGCGATTAAATGCCCCTCGCTACAAGTTGGGGTTACGCCACATTAGCTAGTGTTCTACTGCAACTTGCAAGTATGAATAATGAGTGACATTTTTCTGCAAAAATATATATCTTTACATAAGAAGCAATTAAATCTATCTACACAACACGAAGTGAAGTAAATCTCGTTTTGGCGCAATGGGGCGTCATTTTAAAGATCGAATTTGAATGCAACCTTAGTGCTAATCGCACCTCACGCAAAACGCTTCACTTATCCAGTTACATAAATCGAAAGTGAGTTTGTATTTAGCGCTTTCATGTCATAATTAGGTTCTCGACCGACATCGTGAGATTTTGCTTACCTTGTCAGGGGTACCGAAAGGGACATTATTACGTAATCACCAGAGCAAGGGCGTGTAATCACCTCCAGACACCGGGTGGCTGTTGAGATTATTTAATAGAAAAAAACCCGCCAGACCCAATAACTCTTAAAGCTAAGCTAGCCAATCGAACAAGTTAGTCCATTGCAAATTAATACTTAATATTATGCACTTAACGTGCAAAGTCAATCAAACAAAAAACTATACCCTTATTGCAGTTAAAATCATATTTTATATCCATTTGCATCGAGGTACTTTTGTTTATTTGTTAAATACCATCAAAGGAACAACCCTAAGTATATCGATTTGAATTTCCAAGAATGGTTATTGATACCTTTTTGATTTTATGATCGGAAACACGTTTTCGATTCGCAAATGAACGATGTTTACAAATCGATAAAATAATCTAAATACGAACGAATAAGTTTTGAAGAGCACTTTTGAATCGTATTTTACAAAATCAAAGTGAATTTTAGAAAAACACAAGAAACAGTAGTTTCTCTACTTTAACAATCAAGTTACATAGATAATTAAATACAGTTTAATTATTATTTATCCTGCATCGAAATCAATGAATACTAATTCCACGTTTTTTATCATAAATATTTAATTCTTAATTCAGTAATACAGCTTATAAATCAACGATTTCTTAACGTGTGATTTAAGTTTATTAATTGACAAATATTATTATATTAGCATTTAAAGCCAAGCCAAGGAAAAATTGGTTTTGCGGTGATGGAAACCTGGTGTTCCAAATTTTTTTTGTGTTCAATATCAAATTATATTATGTCAAACATTATTTTAATTTTCCTTTTGTTTAATAGATGGTGCTAGTTATCCTTTAAATCGTGCTATATTTATTTATTTCTGTAAATACTTAATAAGGCTTGGCTTAATAAGGCTTTTTAAAATGTGAGAGGGCAATAAAGCTATCTGACCAGCAGTACATATTCGGTGGTTTTATTCTAAAAGTAGTACAGTACTAGCGGGTAACTGTAAACATCTTTTCTAACTACTAATATACTGTCCTTTTTTAATAATGTCCTTGATCAAGTTGTTAATTGTTTACTTAAAAAAAGTTTGATATAGAAGCCGAGATAGCCTAGTGGAACGCGTAAATCTTAACCGATGATCGTGGGTTTAAGCCCAGGCAAGCACCACTGAATTTTCATGTGCTTAATTTGTATTTATAATTCATCTCGTGCTTGCCGGAGAACATCGTGAGGAAATCTGCATGTGTCTAATTTCACTGAAATTCCGCCATATGTCTATTCCATCAATCCGCATAGGAGTAGCCCACCTGGTGGGCCATCATCATTTGTCTGTGGTTCACGTAGAAAATACTATGCTATACTGCTTTATCACTAAGAGTTTAACTAGCACTTACATTTTCTGCTTACCTATCCTGATTTGCTATTTAACACTGCGGACATTTCAACTACATATATCACTAGGTCATGATTTAGCATTTATATCTTCAACAAATTAACCAGAATGATTACAAAAAAAATCCAGCTGCATTCAATGATTTTGTAATCTGTGTAATCTTCCGGACCAATATTTTAATATTCCTATTTTAAACAAATGCCTGATCTGTTTTGGTCCCCTCTTAATACAAAGACATGTCCTGTCGACGCATTCATAACCTGCGACTCATTGATACTTTGAAAGCTCTAAATGTATTACAAATTCATTTTATAATTTCACGCCAAAACAACACTTAAACCTTTACAAGCTCAGCGTATTTTCCCTTGCTTCTGAACATTACTAACCGTTGTTTTCTTTTTAAGATTCTACATCTTAAAGCATTGGTTTAGAGCATATTTTTCCATGCAACAGTTTAACATATCGAATCGAAAAAGATTACATTGATTTAAGCAATTTTCACACTAACGTAAATACAATAAAGCTCGTTTTGGCTTGACCATATTTCTGCGCGTGTTCACTGCAAGAATATGACGTACTCAGAAAAGCAATAACTGACCATCTTAACGTTGGCACGTGCGTACGCCGGAACCACATGGCGGATCAAAGAGAAACACCGGACGTCGAACCGTTGTATTGCCGTGACAATAATTCGTTTGTTTCAGCAAAAATTATAACTGCAATAAATTTATGAACAGGACTTAATGTTAATATGATATTTACTGAAGTTTCTAACGCTTAATATCATTGGTCAATCGCAGTAGATGACGCAATCGGCGACCAATAAGCATTTTGTATTTAATCAGATTATAAAATATCACATTGGTCATCGTTTCAAAAACTTTGCGATTAGTCACTCAAATAAATAAGACTGTCTACACATTAATTATTGAGCTCAGATGTGTTTGAAAACCCCGAATAATTGAAGTGGATTACAAAATTCCCAAGCGTCCATTGATCAAGGATAAATTCAGATCATGGGCATATCTGAAATAGGGAAATTAGTATTTTGCTTAATTAAATACCTCCAACACTTCTTTAAAACCTAATATGTATCTATGTATAACACACGTTTTATACTATTTACGCAAAGTGCACGAACGTTTCACATTTCAGCAGTAAAAGTACTACTGGACTTACCCTCCTTTTGAGGAGAAGTTTTGTATTCCTCCACGCTGCTCCTATGTGAGATTTTGTGTGATTTTCATCCGATACTCGCAGGTTTCTTAACGATATTTTCCTAATGAACTATGAAGAATTAGGAATTCAATTTATTTCAATTTAAAAAAAAAACATCCAAATGGTTTAATTTAATTTAAAAAAAATTGCGAATTTCGAACCCACACGATATTATTAAAGATGTATGAATATATGGTTAATTACAGTATTTGAAGTTGTACAATATGTTTATAAATAGCTCAAATATATAAAAATCTCGTTTCTTAATTAAGAGCATAATGTTTACTTTATAGATGTCCATACCATGGCAATTAGATAAAATTGTCAACTAATAGTGAAGATACAATAACTTCCACTGTGAGTAAGTGTTCCTACACTTGATATTAATTCAACATGAACATGACATGATGAAAGTCTCATCTTTTACGCGTTATCTATGAAAGCTTATAAGGTTGGCCAGTAGACGCTTGCTAAATGTCATCTAATCAGTCAATTAAAGTGTAAGTCTATCGAGAAATAACAAAACACACTTGCTATGTCATGAGTTCGCAAAGTGCAAAGGAAAATTCTTTGGATATTCTTTGGATATTGAAATAATAAAACTGTGATTCCAAACAGAATAGTTGGCTTCGTAGTTAGGTTATTCAAAGCGATGAGTTTTACAATCGTTCTTAAGCATTTTGTATGTTACTTTACATAGCTGATTTTTTTTTATGAATTTAAATGCAAACGCAAACGGTTAATAAGAAATCGCAATATATTTATTACGAACGCATTTAAACTGAAATTATTACTTTGAACAGGTATCTAATTTCTAAATACAAATAATACTACTAAAAAAACTAGGAAATTAATTTGAAGGTATAGGTAATTAAAACAGTTTTAAATTTTCATGATTTCTGTACTATTTATGGAATACAACAATTATCAAATCAAAGTATAATTTATTCAAGTAAGTAGTAGCGTAAATAAGATGAAAAACAAATACTTAAGTATTTCAAGTAAAAACTTTGACAGAAATGTCACATTTTAAACATAAATACGACATTTTGTTATATTACTATTTGTATACAATTCATATATTTTCCAATGGAATTAAGGAAGGAATTAAGGAATGCAAAGGAACTTAAATCCCACTGTGGAATACACAAACAAGCAATAAACAAAATAACGTGTATAGGAAACATTCAGGAACATGCATTACGAATAGATTTTATGTTCCACACAATCTTTATCCACACATGTACCCGATCTTGTAACTGATTATACTTCGGCTGTTCGGTCGTCGGTTATATGAACGAACGGTGCAAGATCAAAAACAATGGCGTATACAATTAAATTCAATATTAAGATCTCTCAAGGCTAGAATTTATTTAGAAAACAATATTGCGTTTCTATGTGCTTAGCTTGTGTTTATAATTTAGTTTTACTGACGCGACGGTTGGTATTTGCACAGTATCGCTTTGGGTGGTTACAATCAATTTATCAATAATTCTGTATTGATGTGTTCCGGATTGTAGTGTAAGCCAATATGTACAGGCATATAGTATGACGTCTTAGTTTCGAAATAATTAATGCATCAAATGTATTTATTCAAGCAAGCTTTCTAATAAAACTTTTTTGTATCGTCACTATTTTAACTCTAAAATTTGTGAGTTCCATTGTCTATAGATTGTAACGTTTCGCCATCGCCTCTTTTTTAAAAAAAAAAAAACATAGTTTAGGTTTGTAGCGCATCATTGATCTTGCTTAACTACTAGCTTATTATGGAAATTATATAATTAAACATCACTGTAATGTCGTTCTTTTTTGGAAACAGTAACCCATACATTCGTTCAGTCATTTTATATAGTTTGATTTGGTGCTATACAAAAGTGGTTCAAATCTGTCGCAATTGTAGATATGTAATGTATTTTTTATAATTGTATTTTAAGTGTAGAACTAGTGATAGAGGAGATGACAATAGGCCAAGGGGTCAGGAACGAACCTGGGAATTTTACATCGCTAGGCGACCCGTAAAGCATTGCGCTATTGACGGGCCAATTATATTAAGAATTAATCAAATATGACAGTACTAATGAGAATATATTTAGATACGAAGTTGAACATTAGGATTGTATCCCATAATCGTGATAAACAAAGGTTGACTCATGACTTATCTAAAGGCACGCCGACAATTAAACTTTGATCTGTTTTAATTGATTATGAATTCTTGTAATTTTATTTTTTAAGAACAGTTATGTTTGTATTCCATTTTGAGATATTTATTTTTATTTTCGTTTTTGAATTATCTATTGAATGAATAACCCGGTGTTAAGTTGGCATCGCCGTTTGGAAACATTAGTATTTCTAACCAGCTGTGTCACTCCTGTCAGGTTGGTCATAATCATCATGAAGTGATATTTTGGTACTATCGAAGGACTAATTGATAAGAATAAATACTAAATGGCAGATACTAAATAGCAGACTACTCAGAATAACTTACAATGCATTCTACTATACCGTATCAAAAAATATATTTTTTTTTAAAAATATCTTTATATTTTTATTTAAAAATGGTATGTCAGAAGTGGGATTCGAACCCACGCCCACAGAAGTGGACTGCGACCTGAACGCAGCGCCTTAGACCGCTCGGCCATCCTGACGATGACAACATGCCTGAAAACAGCAAACTGAATCTCTTACATGCAACCAAACACTTAACTTTTCATTTGCAAGTACAGTAAAATTTACTTCTACCATTGAACAGTATATATATCAAATTGAACAATATATCAAAGTCATTTGTAGCGTCTATCCGTTTGTTCGCTCAATTACGTTTAATTTAATATTATAACATAAAAATACTCGCAAGAGTTTTTTTTATAGTATAGTTAGGCGGGCAAGCATAAGGGCCATCTGATGGTAAGTGGTCACCAACGCCCATAGACATCGGCATTGTAAGAAATGTTAACCATCGCTTATATCGCCAATGCACCACCAACCCTGGGAACTAAGATGTAAGTCCCTTGTGCATGTAATTACACTGGCTCACTCACCCTTCAAACCGGAGTACTACCAAGTACTCAATACCAAGAACTTCTGTTTTGCGGTAGAATATCTGATGAGTGGGTGGTACCTACCCAGGCGAGCTTGCACAAAGACGAGCTTTACTTGAATCAAAATATTTTGATTATGTTTTACAATCACTCGTCACAAACCTAAGTCAAGTAATGAAATGAGTATCAATAAATAAAATTAATTTTATGTAAATTAATATTTGGTAATGAATAATAGAAAAATGGAAAATTTAATTACCGCAACTATATATGATTAATATCAATTTGTATTAGTAAACTTGATATATTTATTCTGTTAAATAAACACATAAAACTTCATCCAAATCGATCCGGCCGGGTTTAGGAGTTAGTAATTTTTAGTTAGATTATTTATCAATGGGTTTCTGGATGATTTGAAAATGCAATTAGTATTAAATCTAAATCTAATATTATTAGTAAATCAGGTAGGTGGCGATGCTGTCGGTATGCTACCTTCTGTTAAATGAAATTTTACAATGATGAATATTTTTTATGTTATTGAATGTATTTAAATTGTTATGTTTTTCAGTGATTAAATATATAGCAAAATATAAAATATACAAAATAAAATTACTGCTCTAAAACAAAAATATACTTCAGCCAATGAATTACTAAGAAAACTTACTAATATTATAAATGCCAAAATGAGCTCGTTTGTACGTTTGTACGTTACCCTTTAACGTCTTAACTACTCGATCACTTAGTATATAATGATATTTTGCAGTCACGTTGTCAGGGATACAGAAAAGGACATAGGGTACTTATCCTCTGTCTCTTTTATACACGGACATATAAAGATTATATCTTCGTTTTATTTTAGTCTGATAGCATATTTCAAAAGGATATAATACATTATACATCTCATGTCCATAATATAAGATATTGTCCAGAGTGCTTCTTTTATGATCGCTTCAACGGTTGAAAGGATGAGACAGCACCAGCGACTAGAAATGACATTACGTGATATTCATGTGGATTTATTTTCTCTAAACAAAGTTTTTCATATTCCAGATAGAGTTATTTAATTAATGTGTGTACTGTGTATGCCATTTATGCTATGGGAAGTGGTGAGTACTCACCAAGAAGACAAAGACAAGATAAGAGATGTTAATTGAACAAGAGATGAATTATAAACAAATTTAGTACCTGTAAATTCAGTGATGCTTGTCTATATTTGAACCGACAATTTTCAGTTAACATTCACGTTTACTAACCAGGCGCCTCGTTATAAAAGCATACCTTACTATAAGAAATTTAAATTGACGTTCTTTTTATTAAGTACCATCAAGAAGAAAAATATATAAAATTTGAATTTTATCTAGACGATTGTACAAATACTTCGAGAAATCTTAATTCATCATTCACTTGCAATATTCTATTCATTCAGGGTTGGCGATTGTCGTGCTCCTCTATTTATCTCTACCTCTAGCCTACCTCGGATATTCAGAAAGTGCATCTTTAATTTATTTTTATATTTTTATTTATAAAAAAATGTTTTCATATAACAACACTACAATTAATTTATATAGCGGTATATTTATACAACAGTATTTTAGAACTATGTTCTGACTAAATTTTATAATCTCAATACATTAGACTATACATATTTAAAGTTTTACCTTATGCGCCTGTAGTTACACTGGCTCACTCGCTCTTCCAACCGGAACATAAGAATACTAAGTATTGCTGCTTGTAGAATACATAAAGAGTAGTAGATGGTACCTACCCAAAGGCCTACCATCAAGTAAATAGGTATCTTTTAGGCGTTTACGTCAGCCAAAGTATTTTTTACAAAGATGATTGTTTCATTTTTTAAATAAAAACATCGTTGTTATTTAAAAAATAGCGAGCCTTGCCAAATCTATTTTTTCTAAATCTCTGTCCAACTTACAGAGATGGCACTCAGATTTCCCCCCAAAGCGCGTTTCAAAAGACCGGCAATACTTTAGACTCGACTGAAGTCAAGTCTAGGGTCATTTGATGAGCGGTAAATCTTTGAAATTCTAAGTGGTCTTCGTAATATTGTAACGAGTATGAAGTTGAATCATGAAACCTTTGGAGATAACGAATATATAGCAACGTGAATTAATATAAATATCTGTTATTTATATATCGATTTTTAAATCAATTAAACCATATAAGAAATCGCAGTAAAAATTAACAGGAGGTATGTAAATTTCCTACTGCTAGCATAAAGCCTCCTCTCGTTTGGAGCTTATTCCACCACGCTGCTCCAATGCGAGTTGGTAGATAATGCAGCAAATTTACTTTTTTTGTTTTAACACAAAATGTATTATAAAGACAAATTAAGATCATGCACCTCGACTCATATTTTATGTTTGATCTTCGATAAGAGTATTTTTTCAGATACAATATAATTACTAAATATGGACAAAATTACATATAATACGAAAATTCAGAGTTGATAAAAAATAGACCTGGAATATTTCATTACATTCATACACCGTTACAGTTACAATTGAAGTTATTACATATCAAGAGCCCTTTTCATAAATATAATTGAATTTTTAAACTTCCAATAGAGAAATGCTCAATAAAGAATAAAATGTATGTATTCCGGGAGTTCACACATTATTAATAAGAAGCGCGTTGCCGCGTAACGTGTTGGCGTTTTTTATTTTACTTTAACCTCTGGTACAACTGAATAGATGAGGCGAATGAAAAGCCTTTATCCACATACCTTTTTACACGATGCAGGGCTTTGCGCAATCTCGTCAAGGGAGGTACGACCTGTTCGTCAGATATTCTACCAGCAAACAGTGATATTTAGTATTTTTGTGTTCCAGGTTGAAGGGTAAGAGTTGGGTGACCTAGTATAACTACAGGCATGAGGACAAACATCTTCGTGCCCAAGGTTGTTAGTGCATCAGCAATGAAAGGGATGTTTAATATTCTTTAAATGGTGACAACTTACCATCCGGTGGCTCATTTGCAAGTCCGCCTATCTATTTCAAAAAAATGTAGTGTAACCCTGATGAATTGTATAACTCAGAGCCCCGCGGTCACCACACGTGCGTATGTTTATTGTAGTCTGTCATCGACAACGCACGGCTTCAGTAGACTCATGCGAGGTGCATTAATTTTTTAAATGCATTACCGTCATATTAAAATATTTACTTTCGACTGCCCGTATGGGGTGAGCATCTGTTTGATCATGTTTCACGTAAACTCGCGTTAAATGCTTTGGGTAAAAAAGTTTTACTAATAACTGCTCGTTATGTCGTAAATTGAGTATATTCGGAGTGCCGGGATACAGTAATTATATCTTTATATTTGCCCTCTGAATAACAGAATGACTAGACAGGCTTTTGACTGACTAATTGCATCTTCAAAGTAAAAAAAAAAACTTTTTTTTTTTTAATTATGTAAACGTAATCCTGACTAATATTATAAATACGGAAGTGAAAATGTCCGATTATCGTTAAATTTTGGAAGGGACACAGGGTACCTACCATCTACCACGTTCGCCCTTCACACGTGGGCGGAGCCACAGGCGGATCTAATAATAACATAAGCTATCTTGAAATTTGGATATTAATTATTGTTTTTATAATTTTCTTTAATATTTTTATAGGAATTTGTTACACACGTTGTTTATATTTATTGGGCGAAACTGGCTCCAAGTCCGTAGTCTATGTAGACGCAAAGGATATAATCTTAGATCTCATGGTTGGAGTCGCTATGACGATGTATGGGAAGTACAACATTCTTGTAGTAGACTACTATAGTAGATGTTATTATCGTGGAAGGTGACCAACGGATAAACAAATAATTTACTCGATTGAATGCTTAAAATTAAAAATATCTATTTTTATAAGATTTTAAAATGGATTAAGTTTTCAATCGTTGTTATCTTCTTGCTTTAAGCTTATTGAGGTAATTTTTTCAATTAATTAAAAGCAACAATGTTAGAGAAGTGAATATTGGTTTTGGTTCGTTTAAAATTATAACTCATGTTATTAGGTATAAGATCAATGATCCCGTAATTTAATAGCGATAACATTACAGCGTGTAAGTTATGACAGAAAAAGCGGATTTAATAAAATACAATATCGGAAATTGGATTCCGTTTATTAATATCCGTTATACATAGTCACAAATACATGTCTCTATATATAATATTATCCAAGAATACATTTAATAGCAATTGCACTCGGATTCTCTAACTCGTTTTTTTTTCTTTTTAAATTGATAATATATTTTTAATCATTCTGTTTGTAATGTTTAAAATTGCTATTTAGTAAGAGATAAATAACAAATAGATTAGGCTTTAATAAATAGGATACTTAGGAGGGGATTTTGATTTGAAGGCGCTGCGCCTCATCTGACTTCATCTCATGGACCCGATCAATGTGTCAATATTTTTGACAAGCCACAAATACTAATATTACATTTAAACGTCACATTGCAAAACGTTGCATTGAAAAAGTGCTCGTATTAAAACATTTAAATGAAATTCGTGCTTATAGTTTTATTCAAATCGGCTCAACATATTTTCTCATTACTTATTTATTATTATTATTTATTTATACAATCTCTAAATATAAAAGCAATTATGCTTAAATTATTTACTTATGTAGGTATATAGGTAGTTAAAGTTGACCACCCACTAACGTAGACCTTAATATGCAAAGGTTATCGATATTTATTTATTGTAATGTTCCACATGACACACGCTGTGATAGAACACTGATAATATTTTTGTTCAAGTGATATCATTAATTACGTAATATGTAATAATTACATACATATCTGTTTCGTACCCGCGATAGCGCTTTGTGCAGGGCGGTCTGGGTGGTAAGGTGGGCTACCTTACCACTCATTCTATATTTACGTCTTGGAATAAGCCGTCTTCATTCCTTTATTCATTTGAATTATATTACTCATAAAAAACGTTGAAATACTTTTTTTTGTCTTAGGAAGGGAAAAGAGTTAAGTTATATCAAATGGTTTACTTAGCCTTCAAATTACACGATGGTTTTTTTTTTCTTATATATATATTTTTTATCTTTTTTTTTATATTATCACGGTGCATCTCAAATCAGAGTAGCCAACTGCACAGAACATAATATAGTGCACGTGAATTTAAATTATCTACAGGACACTTTTTTCTTGGGGTCTCTTACCGAAAAATGTAAACCAAAAGAGAAGTTTTTAAATACTAAAATAAATCTTTGTATGTTGTGAGATAAAAAAGTGGGCCTTGTATTAAGGGCCCTGCAGGGAATTGCAATTGCTTTTACCTTAATTTTATCTAATGTGTAATGAAATGTCAAACCGACACAACCAAAGAGAGTTTAGGTGTACGATTTAGAAAAAACTTCGGTATGCTACTGAGATTTTCTTGATTGAAAAACAAATAACTTAAGTCCTATCTCGTGGTTTGGAGACCTTGCGTACAATATTATCTAGGCGGTAAAGTGTAATACTTATAAATACTGATATTATCAATAAAAGTAAATATTATAAGTAGTTATTTAAGTTGACAGAATAAGCGAGAGAAGCCGCTGATAAATGGTAGTTATTTTGCGTAATATGTCAGTATAGACACCTCTGTGTTCGGTCGTTGCAGCGGCTAACGACAAGCTGGTTCACGCGTAGTGCTAAATTGGTTGTAAAACAATAACTTTATACATAAATTCTGTCCCATATTAAAGCACGTCATACAGCAAGTTACTAACACCTATATTTTATTGAATTGTTGGAATAGAGTAACTACGCAGTTCTTTGCCGGTTCTTCTCAATAGACTATATAACTATACTGTACCGATTTTGGCCACGGCGGCCAATCTCAAGAGAGATTAGCCAACTACGCAAGAAATATTATAGTGCACAAGACTGTGCGCAAACACAGGTGCGCTCTCTATTCCCTAACTCTCATAATCCGATGGGACGGCAATCCGACACGAGCGGAAAGAGTTCAGGCGCAGGATCAACGGCTTTACGTGCTTTCCGAGGCACGGGAGTGTCCACACTTCCAATTTCCAGACTCCGGGTTGCTATTGAGAACTTTCTGACAGATAAAACCGAATATTTTTTTACTGGCCTGACATGGAAATTGAACCCAGGTTCACCGGGTCTGCGGCCTTACATCAAGCCACTAGACCAACGAGGCAGTCATAATTAATATACTATACCAGCGTATATAACTTGTTATTTTTGTTTGTTTGTTAAGCTTTCTAGCCCTGGAACGCCAGCGGACTGGACTGAAACTGGTATTTAATATTATTTTGACCATTTTAACATTGCTTGTATTTAAATCAATAAAACATATTTTGTTTTTACAATTGTTTGTAAATAAAATAGTCCCACTATTGGGCTAAAGCCTCCTTTCCCTATCAAGGAGACGTTTGTGAGTTATTATGCATATTCCACCACGCTGTTCCCCATACATGTGGCAGAATTTAATCCTCTTCTTCGCGATGTTATCCTCTGCTAAGCACGCAATAATTTAAAACCGCAAAAGAAGCACATAAAATTTCATTCCTTGAATTTGAACCAGCGTTTTCGATTAACACCTACGTACTCTAACCACTCTGCCATTGCGGCTTGTATATATACATATATGAATATATATATATATATATATATATATATATATATATATATATATATATATATGTATATATATACTCATGGTGTTATAATATTACCACTTGAATCATTTATACATCGACGTATAATATCCCAACGCTTCAATATATTCATATACATGAGACAACAATACATTGTACGTTGTGTTATGATATCAGGCTTCGGTGTGTTGTCCCTACGATATAATATCGTGTAATTCTATACAGCACTTGTACGAGTTTATTTAATAACTTGTCGGCTGTAGCTTACACTTGCCGCCTTTAAACTGTGAGAAGCGAACATTTATACGTTTATTAATAGTGTTTTTATATCGGTAATAGTTTTCACTCGCAGCTTCACTCGCGCTTTTTTGCCCAGGTGTTACGAATAGAAAATATAGCCTATGTTTTCCTTTGGGTATCACACTTCATCAAAATCGGTTCAGTGGTTTAGCCATGAAAACGTAAGTGACAGACAGATAGATAGAGTTACTTTCGTGTCAATAATATTCGAAAAAAACTAAACATCTTATTTAATATACGTATTTTTTTAATCCAAACGTAAATAAAAAAATGGCAGGTAAGATCAATTCCACGCAATATCATGAACAAATTAAAATTTACTCGCATTCGTGTCACGTCAAACGAAACGTCATAAATATAGATGTTAATTGTAATTCACAAGCAAATTGATCTTTGGTGTAAGTACCATAGATCGGTGTCAGAAACAAAGACATAAAAATTGATTTGAAGTAAATGAAAATGTATTACTTGTGTCAGTAAATTGGGCGTAATTTTTCAATTATATTGAACTGAAGACACTGGTACATCCAGAATTCGATTCACTATTTACACCATTTCCTGTCATTTGTAATTACGCTCAGAAGCACTTCAAACTGAAACAAGGCATTCGAAGTTTTGATGTTTGACGGTATAACAATTAATTAGTGGGCAGGTACAACTTACTCGGACGCGCCAGCACGAAGCAGTCCCTCGTATACCTAAATGAATAACATTTAGAAGAACTTCGGTGAAACGTATTGCGAGAGACCTTCGTAAAACGCTATGATTTTGTATTATGTTGTACTGGAGTATTCATATATCATAAGAATCAAAACAGCTAAAACCTCATGGTATTTTATATATATTACTAGCTAGTAACTGGTATTACAATGTTGTTTTAACTTTTTTGTAAACGTTTACCAATACATGACTTTCGCGGCGCCTATTGTTCAGGAGATAGATCTTTGCTACCTTATGTCCTTATCTATAGCCTGTACAAAAATATGACTGGTTGAATATTTATTTAACAAAACCAGAAACAACCGGTATTATATAAATGTACAACGCAAGTCCTTGTACTGCTAAATATTAGGCATCATCAGACTAGCATCAGTCTGTTGCGTCTGCAATTAAAGTGATGTATCAATCTAAATCATTACTAAAACATGTTTCATTAAACACGAATCCTATCCAGCCTAATATATGAGGAGAACTTTCCAGATCTCATTGTATCCGTTCCCTTTCAATATCATGAACCAATCAGTGTGACGTTCATTCATGTCACGTCAGACGAAAACACGCGCCATCGTATACATTACCAATAATTATGGAGCGATCGGATTTTGCATGAATAATTTTATTTTTATATCACTCTTTTTTTTCATACGATTTGAATTGTAATTTGTCAAGGGTCTGTTACTAAAAATATATGAATCGGTTAATATATTTTATATTTAATGATTTTCCTTATTATTTATCACCTATTTCATTAATTTTCTTTTCAATTTGGTAATCAATTATATCGAATATTGACTTCATTTTTTCTTTGTTTTTCTGTTTTCTCTTCTTTTCTGTAGTAATTGTTTATTAGTGAAAACTGGATTGTTTTGTATGTTATCTTATATCTTTTTTTAATTGTTATTTCATGCTGTTATTTCTCAAATAAGAAATAAATAAATAATACATAAATATACTGACTATACATTCAATGGATCTAATGCCTATGTTGGATAGTGGTTTTCATTTTCAGTTAAGATTTTCTTTTCTGACTAAAGATAGAATATTTATTTACCAATAAACGTTGTTACAATTTTATCTCCGTAACCAATATAAATTTCTTAAATAAATTTCAACGATAACGGGTAGGTACATAAAATCATTATATTCTACGGTAATATCTATACGATTAAAATATTTTAGAGTTTGGACACCCGTACTAAATTTACCTCGTATTACGAATTACGAGTGCGTGTACCTTTGAACCAATTATTATTATCTGCATATTAATATATTGCAGCAAGGTAAAGGTAACTAAATAAATTCTCTTATGATTTAATATTTGAAGATAAGATAAATAGACATAAAACTTATGGTTTAAATTATTTGTTGCAATATTTTATATAAATAATAAAACAACGTGAAAAGAGATATATTTTGAAGATGTATGAGATAATACAAATAATAAAAATAAACTTTAGTGTTCTCTAACAAGTCAGAGACCGGAGAAAAATCAACTTCTAAAATGTAAGAATGTCTGAGTTTTAATATTGTCCTTTCTTTTTAACCCCCGACACATGTGTATCGTGTGTCGTGCTGTGTGTACACACAACCAGAACGAGTCACTTATTTCGAAATTATTTACAACGGCCCTGTCTATACTTTTTACTTCTGAGATTTAAATTCTCCAGCCAGCATTGACAAAATGAAGAAGCATCTTACAATACCTGGTATAAAACGTCCCCGATTGTACCTTCGATTCCTTGACCGTTAACATTCGAAACTTTAATCTTGTTACAAAACTTTGAGTGTTTGAATTCCCATAAAGATCCGAGCCTTTATAGCAATTCAAATGTAAAGACTGGTGAAGCAATTCCGAAGTTAGAATGGGCAAAGTCTATCAACAAAGTTTTTACGATTCCCGATATTGAAGATGCTAAAAATCTGAATCGAATAGTGATTTCCATGCATTCTTTATTCATTGTAATATTAAAGAATTAAATCTTTATAGATTGTTTCGGTTATTCAAAATCGTTTATTTACTGTTGTTATTTAGAAGGTAATCCAAAATTTACTTGTCCAACGACCCCATTTTGTAAAGATCTACGTCTATGGGCAGTGGTGGCTAACAATCAGGTGGCTCATTTGCCCTTACTACCAATTTTAAAATAAAAAAAAAAAAACGTACGAATGGACGAATTTCTTATTACAATTACAGACCATAATAATGATTAAATATCGACTTAATTATGTAACCAAGAAAAAACGAATTAAAAGTAACTATGTGGTGGAATAAGCTCCAAACCTTCTCAAAAAAAGGGAGAGGAGGCTTTAGCCCAGCAGTGGGACATTCACAGGCTGTTACGGAAATCTTGTCCACACTAACCAATAATATTCGAGCGCGGCTTCACCCGCATCTTAAGTAAAGGAGTTTTTGATGTTGGGGGTCGAGGTTGTTATAAAAAAGTAGTATATGGCCTTCGTCGGGTTCAGGTTTGATTCATACAAAATTTTATCAAAATCGATTTAATGTTCTAACCGTGAAAGCGTAACAGACAAACAGAGTTTCTGTCGCATTTACAATATTAGTATAGATGTTATAAGCGAAAATCAAAGTATGTAATTAAAATATTTCGTCTCGTGAACGTGACCACATAACACGAACACATTCTCTGTGCGCGCCGCACGTGTGACAGACTCAGGGATGAGTTTTTATACAATACTATTAAATTTCAAGCGTATCGTTTGCTTAACGATCGTTCGTGTCTCATAGATAATAAATAAACGATTGTTTTAAATGCTTTGTTGTAATATATAGTTATATAAAGGTTTCAATTATTTTAATTTACCAATTAGGTCAACAATTAAAATACCTCGATGAAAAATAACCATAAAATATAGATAAAATTACCCTAAATATATTTATTCAAAAATGATTTACATTAAAGCTTTAAATATATGCAAATAAAAATTAAACATTAAAGCAATTAAATTCATAAAACTAATTAATACATCGGTTACGAAATCTTCACGAACTAATCTAAATCTGTAAATCTAATAATATTATAAATGTGAACGTGAATTTGTTCGTTTGTTACTTTCACGTCTTACATATTCAACCGATGATCATTTTTGCATACACGTTGTCAGGTACAAAAAGGACATAGGGTGCCAAACCTGCCCACCCCTTAACACGCGGGAAAGTGGTGGGTGGACCTACTTAATCATACTGATATATCCGCCAATACCTGGCCGCACGTAATTACTTCTTCAATTGTTTATTAACATATCTTGTAACATTATCACTAAAAATTAAAAAAATAACAACTTGTCATATATTTATTCATAAATTAAAATTAAAAAATACGATTTCTTGGCGTCTCCTAAAAATAAACTTTAGTGATACATCTGTTTAGTATCATTTAATCAAGTGTCCGAAACTGCACAGGATTATCATTGTTTATTTGGACGTACCGGTTAGGTTGCTCCTTGGGTGGAGGCATAGGGGTGGGGATACGCCTGCTCCCCCTGGCCCCCTCGCTCATCGCGCCGATTGTCAAGCCGGAGCTGAAACAAAAACATCGTTCAGTACACTCCAGCTGATTGATGAAGGGACTCTGATAGGCAATGTTGAAACTGGAGTAGGAAATTTTAAAGCTAGTATTTCTCCTTTTCATGTGGTTCACCTTCAAACAGTTTTAAAAATATACATAATATATTCAAATTGAAAACATAAATAAAAATATCCATCTGAATGTGAAAGTGAAGATAATATCTTTGAGATAACCTTAGGATAAAGAATATGAAATGAAATATGTATTTTAAAATCTACCTCTGAATGTTATCAATGTTAAGCTTTATTGTATATACAATCAAGTATGTTTGTATACTTTATGGTTACATGGTTAAAAGTATTGATGATTTTTTTTCTAATTAATATAACTTTATGAATGCGTGTGATCCATGTCAGGAAAGGTAGTGGCAGGTGGCCCGTGCCATGGGAGAGGACTATGTCCATCAACGCATTGACAATGGCTGACGATAATGATAATGATGAGTTTTGTACTTTAATAATATAAATTGCTAAATATAAATTGCTTTTTATATTTAACACCTAAGCTGTCACTGGCGAGTCGATTGTTTTATATGTAATTGAAAATTTATTAATGTTGCGTAATTTTCTACAAAAACGTAATTAATATATTTCATAATATTATTATTTTGTACACATTTTTATAACTAAAATATACTCTTCATATTATTAGAAACAGTTCGTTTTCTTTTAATAAAAATAATTCAAAGAAAATTCTTAACCATAGTTCTAAGTCCAAACAATGTTTTTCCATTCCAAATATGAATTGTAATTTAGATAAAAAGCTTTGGTCATGTAATATTTGGACTTTCGCGTCCGATCGCGTGCTTATTTATCCTGGTAAAACAATTTTCGAAATTGAGAACAATCCTTTGCTATTTATATAACAATATTTATTTATAGAGTTGGAGAGTTTGTATGATTGAAGTCACTAACCTGAAGTATTACCACCCCAATTCATGGAAAAAATTGCTAGATAACGCTTTTATTGGTACTTATATATGTAGATATTTGATTGCTATGTTATATGACAAATATTTTAAAATCAGATAAATAACGTTAAAAGTTACCTTATTAAAAATCACTAATCTCAACAATCGTTGACACCACTAATAATCAAGGTATTATAAATTACGGTAAAAATGTAACCTTAATTCAAAGCAGTAAGGGTCGTTTTGAAATGACTCGAGAGATAAGCTAAGGTACATTTATCAAAGGAAATACTCTGACGTCAGCTCTATTGTAAAGGTCCTCAATGTTCCTCCCTTCAACAAGAGACCTGGTACCTGGAATATAACCTTTGTAAACGTTTGAGATTTGTATACATTTTGTTTTAGCTACTAACTACATAGTAATCGCACCGGGTATTGGAATCAACGGAGGCCTTTGACAGCGTCGAGCGTCACGTTACAGGTGAAAAATTCTTTTGAATCAATATTTTTCAGTTTCAAACTTAGCACGTCTGCTTCGCACCTTCGTACAAAAGCAACGTTATTTTCTAAGGCTCAAACTTTTATGATCCACACAGAATAGGGAGTGTTAATTAGTGTTGGAAATATAAATGGTTTTTAATTAGTAATAACCTTTATTTTATATAGTAAGGTGCTAAGTGAGTCGCTTGATGGCAAGTGGTCAGTACCGCCTGTAAACAATGACGGTGTAAGAAATGTTAATCATACAATTTATCGCTGATGCGCCAACAAAAAAATAACAAAACGTCACTTGTGATTGTTATTACACTGGCTAACTCAGATCCCATACCATAATACAGCAATACAAATTGTATTTTGCATTAGTAGTAGAATAATAATATTAGTGGTTGTAATCGTCTTCAGGTTTTCTCAAAATCCAGTTTATTTTTCCAAGAATGCTTTATATTATACATATCTTGGTGCAGAGCAATAGAGAAGTTAAATGAACAAAATACAAAAAAATACCACTTGCATGTTCAATTAAATTATAATTTCACTTAAGTAAATTTTTAATTATTGTTAGCAATTAGGTAGCTTATTATAAGGATAATACGGATACGGATTTGATCCTGCGATCTTAGTTCAATATAATCCGGTTATTCTACCCGCTGGGTAAAATCGGGTCTTATTAAAATATATCAGCTTTTTTGAATAGTTTTTTGAGATCTCTCTCAAGTCATAATAGATTTATATACCTAATTTATTGAGAAATAAAATACTTTAACTTCTTCGCACTTGTAATATATGTTAGAATAACAAAAATCTGACCATGAGCCGTGATTAGAAAACCCCGTTGGTTAGAAAACGTGCATTTCGAGTTCCAACCCGGGCAAGGAACCAGATTTTCATGTGCTTTTTAATTCGTCACGTGCTCGCTGAAAGCAAAACATCCTGAATTTTGCTGATAGAAATCGGCCACGTGTATCCACCATCCCACATTGCAGCAGTAGGCCTTAGCCCAACAGTGGGCTATTTACAGGCTGTTACTTTTTTATTTTAAACAAAATCTATATAAGATCAGACGTTATCAGTTAATAAAAAACTATATAAACGTTATAAATAAAGTAAAGGGTAGGTAAGGTATAAATAAAGAAACGAAGTTCGAAAAGTTAAAAGGAATATTTAACCGGTTAAGTCTTGTTCCAAAACTCAAAGTTTTAAAATTAAACGGCAGATTCCGAAGCAAACTTTCAACTCTTCGATGTAAATCAAATAACAAGAGGCATAACATTAATAAATCTATTTATATGCAAATTACTTTTAAATGCTAATACAAGGAACTTCGAAGACGGTACTGTTCAGTGGGAGATATATGTCATCGACGAAGGTTGCAGGTTTGGGATCCTTCCAATTACTTTAAATCATGCAAATTTATATTTTTTATAGTACTGGCTGGCCACGTGGTTTGATTATGCTAATGAGTCCTTTCTGAATATTTTCAGTTCCTGATTTAAATGATATAAGGATTATGTCTAGACAATATTACTAAGTAATAAGGGTTTTAATTTTTTATTTATTATTTATTCAGCCTTTTGCCGTCCACTGCTGGACGAAAGCCTCCCCCATAGAACGCCAACCATCCCGATCTTGGGCAGTCCGCATCCATCCCGTGCCTGCCACCTTTTTTAAATCGTCGGTCCATCTTGTCACAGGGCGCCCTACACTACGTTTGCCTAAGCGCGGTCTCCACTCTAACACGTGTCGGCTCCATCGGCCATCAATGCGTCTGGAGACATGACCAGCCCACTTCCACTTCAGCGAGCTAATTCTCCGCGCGATGTCGGTGACTTTAGTTCTCTGGCGAATGTCCTCATTTCGGATTCTTTCGCCCAGAGAAACCCCAAGCATCGCGCGTTCCATCGCTCGCTGAGCGACCTTAAATTTGTGGACCAGTCCTACGGTGAGTGTCCACGTTTCGGCACCGTAAGTCATTACAGGTAGGACGCACTGATTAAAGACCCTGGTCTTAAGCGACTGTGGGATCGACGATTCAAAAATATGACGCAACTTCCCGAATGCCGCCCAGCCCAAACGTATTCTTCTTTTAGCCTCCTTCTCAAAGTTGTGCCGGCCAAGTTGTATAGTTTGGCCCAGGTAGATATATTCCTGCACAACTTCAAGTGGAGAGCCATTTACGACCACTGGTCCCGGGGATACATGATTGTTTGCCATAATTTTGGTCTTTTCAATGTTCATCCCGAGACCTACTCGTCTCGAAGAATCGCTCAGGTTGTTTAGCATCTCTTCCAAATCCTGCAGAGTCTCCGCCATGATGACAATGTCGTCGGCAACCCTGCCGTTAAAACCCAACCCTGCCGAAGGGTTTTAATTAGGTAAATGAAATTGTGATATACGTGGATTCGTTATTTGTAATGCATTATATACATATAAATATGTACATATGATATAACTGCAACTGACTACCTTACTTGTCCACGTTAAGCCTTTATTAATTTCAGATAAAAAGCATACAATTTTAATAATATATTTCAAATCTAAAATCTTATTAAGAATATGTTCGATTTCGCTGAGATTTTATTATTATTCCCTTTTTATGTAAATATTTGTACTACATATTCTAATAAAAGATTATAGCTAATTATAATTCGAAAAAATCATTTTCAAATTTTTACTTTCTACGAAAAAAACTATGATAAGTCTTTATATATATTTAAAGGATAAAATATAATACACATTATCTTAATGCATGACCACTTAAACTTTTTTACTATTTAATCATCAATTATATAATAAACCTTAAGTTGAACATTACAAACATTCACAGAAGTTTTTGTTCGAATTTTTAACAATATTTAATTTAAAAAAAATCGTAATTGCATCAAAAACATTTTTCGAAATCCAACAAGTTCCGAACAAGCAATACAATTTGAATTTAAAAATTCGAAGCATGCGAAGCAAAATGATTCAGTGAAGCGCGTATCATCACTGTGATAGTGGTTCCGTATACATGGAAATAACAGAAACCTATAGCTATTTTTTACTCTGTATGAATTTAGTAATTATTATTAATTATATCGATGATAGTTTTTTATTTTATCAAAGGAACACCTTTGAAGTTTCTCTTCAAAAATTTCTTTGTCGAATAGCTTATACAAAAATATGTTTCTGCTGTCGGGCTACTGGGTTGTATGCTCTATTATTTTTTGAGTATTGTTCTAAGTAATCTAGAATTATAAAGGTATAGAGCCTTAATACAGAAAACAAATATAAGGTTATAAATGTTAAGTAACAACCTGTAAATATCCTACTGTTGGGGCCAGGCCTTCTATCATTTTAACAAAAAGGTTTGTAGCTTATTCCACGACGCTGGTTCCAACATGTATGTGTTTTTGATTAACGATGTTTCCCTTTACCGCTAAGCGCCAATTTTTTATGTTATAGGTGGACGGGCAAATGGGCCACCTGATAGTAAGTGGTCATCACCGCCCATACATATTGGCAAAGCAAGAAATATTAATAATTCCTTACATCACCAGGAAATTTATTATAAACACAAAAACATGGACATGCTAAACATGTTCTGTAAATGCAAAATGATAAAAAAAAACGTTAAAATTAATTATGATAGGCGTGATCAAAGGAATAAGCGAACCCTAAAAACTTGGACGAGAACAGCGCCCAGTTAAATAACAGAGGGGAGAGAAACGCTGATATTATCACTTGCCATCGAACATGACGGACGTAACCCTTCCGTCTGAAATTTCAATCTCGCAGTTCCTGAAGTCTGGTTTGGTGTTAGAAACGTACTTTGTTTTATGCAAGTTGAAGACTTAAGGCCTGTAGCAGCTTTACTATGACTTTATATGTTCAAAAATGGGCGCATTTATAAGAGTGCACCCAACAGCTACTATACAATAAATAAAAAATAACAACAGTAATGTCCCACTGCTAAATAATTTTGCTAAAAGCACAAATTAATTTTGTGCAAGCTCGTCTGGGTAGATACCACCCACTCATCAGATATTCTACCGCAAAACAGCAGTACTTGGTATTGTTGTGTTCCGGTTTGAAGGGTGAGTGAGCCAGTGTAATTACAGGCACAAGGGACATAAAATCTTAGGTCCCAAGGATAGTGGCGCATTGGCGATGTAAGCGATGGTTAACATTTCTTACAATCCCAATGTCCAAGGGCATTTGGTGACCACTTACCATCAGGTGGCCCATATGCTCGTCCGCATTCCTGTTCTATACCTACAACCACCGGGTCATTGCGGCACTTAAACACGCATCACAGACACGTAGACAATTCTACCTAAGTAAGCTAAATCTATTTCTTTAATATAGTATCCGGAAATTAGAAAGCACTTTCTCCATAGGTAATTAAATAAAAGCGATATTTATTTTAAAGCCCTTATTTCTCTTTCAAAGTAATAAAAAATTTGGATTCATCAAATCAGGATAAAACCTGCTCTTTTTTACCTCTCTAGGCAGACATTTGAAATATTAAGCCTTAAACACTATAATACCTAAATGATATGCTTTTAAAAGTGCGTGTAAAACATTTTAATTAAATCACCTCACAAGTTCACTCTCTGCAACTTTTGACCCTCGGGGACGTGAACGCGCATAATGTTTAGTATTTTACACGTTTTTAACTCGATTGGACATTACTCCGTGAGTAATAAGTGAAGGGACGCCAACTAATGAAAACTAATCCGTAATCCCACATTAATATTAATATATTATTTGTGGGTATTACAAATTAATTTTTTTTTTAATAGGGAAAAAAACGAATAAAGGATCAAACCTTATTACGGCAGATGCCCTTTGTACTTTTCTTTTGTTCCTTCGAGAACGTGTATGGAAAATTTCTCGGTTGCGTAGTTAAGACGTGAAAGCTTAACAAATAAACAAAGGCATTTATAATATACTGCGGTTGATATAGGTAATTTTTTTGTTTACAGAGTCACGGTAACATGCGCAAGCGATCCCGTGGCGCTCCTCGTTAAGACGGAAAGGTTATCGCTGGTTTTTAGTAGGTATTCCAATACTCAGGGCGCACTCGGCGTCTTTTGCACCCACATACCCCTCCCCCACTGTTCCCGTGGGGGAAACGCGTAATGCGTTTCTCCAGCGATAAAAAAAGCTTAATTTTTTGTAGTAAAAAGATACTCAACCGCGTCATAAGTTTATTCAATAAACTAATTGAATAGTCGACTCAAACTCAAAGTCGTTTTATTAAATTAATTAAGCAACGAGTCGTAAACAGTAGACGTGTTGTTTGTACGGTGGCTAGCACTGAAGTGAAGTGTCGTCGACTCGCACTGACCCATCTAAACTCCTTCGAAGCGTTACCTAACACTGACAACGCTTGCGGCTCGTTGTCAAAACAAATCCCGTACATTAACGACATATAAACATATTTATATATACAATGACAATTGAACTTTATATCAAATGAAATTTTATTATTATTCAAATAATGTTTGCATTAACTATTAATAGTAATCATTTAGAACTTTATTATAAATCCATAATTAGTGTTAGTATATTTGTATAAGTAGTAACAATGATTAATATTATTTCTTCATTGCATTTAGTTAATGATCTGACGACTATCTGTTATGATTGCCCATAGACAGATCATTTACCCATATAATATTATCGTGGCAAAAAGTTCCAACGCGCGCTCTAAAAGAGAAAATAAATCGCTTCATTCCGAATCCGCCTCGTGCTCGACTTCGCTAAGTTTGTTTGCATTAAGAAATTCCCAAGTCCTTTGAAACAATTTCCGATTATTTCATCAACTTACGGAACTCGAGAGGAATATTGCTGAGAATATAAAGAATCTCGAAAGGCTCTTTTTGATACGCTGTTAATATTAATAGTCATATAAAGAGCAGGTTCAAAATAGGAGAATATAACGACAGGCTGTTGGCGAATTGGCGGTGTAAGGAATGGTTAATATTTCTCACTGGTCTAGTGACCACTTAAGTTTTGGTCAGATATAAACTAACTACTTGTCAATGTTCCTCTGTTGGGTATGATAAGGTTTGGAAGTTATTCAACCACGCATGTAGTTTGGTGGACACACGTGGCACATGTTTGTCCAATAAATGCAATTCCTCTCAATGTTTTTCTTCAGCACCGAGCTCGAGATAAAATAGACACAAATTATGAATTTGAAAACACAGTATATACAATACTATATATATAACACATATTTATATAACATATGTATATACAATACTAAATATATCTGTTTTTTTCCAAATTGTTGTAGGGAGTCGTAATAACAAAAGCAAAATAATACAAGTCCGCTTCATTATAAAAAGAGTTGGCCGTTGTCGGTATCTGGTCATGTGAAATGTGTAACTAAAATATCAAAACATAGCAGAAATTTATGTCAGCCGTTATCCTTAAAAGTTAAAGTTCAAATAAAATAATATGTTTACATTAATATATTCATAAGTATATAATCTCCAATTAAAATTCACGTTATCTAACCATTGAATCATGTCTGCTCAATAAAATCTTTAAAGAAATGAAAATCTCATAAATTTAGATGATTTAATAAACTTGCTTGAAAATAAAGCATCCGTTCTAGCTGAATTTGTAAGCAGATTGATTTCGAAGGCAAGGCCATTTTATCTATAAAATTTCAATATCGAAGTTAAATGGGATTCCAGGAATGGTATCCTCATTTCTAGTCAATGAAATTGCATCTAATTCCCTTTCAATCCCTCGTTCTCTTTGTTTCGGATGTTGGAAAGAGATAGATAAAGTCAATTGAACGATAAATTGTGCCGAATTTTTTTTCATCAAATAAACATATCGAACAAAAACTTTTAGTGATTTGATGCTAACATTATAAATAAAATAGACTTTTATTTTTTAATATCTTATCTGTGTATATTACATGAATATACACTCAATGTAACTTATTCATAACGGGTGATGGTTAAACAATGCCGTGTCTTCTTCTTTCGAATGTTAAATCTATAATGACGGAAAGGGAAAGACTTATGTTCAACTTATCTGCCGCTAAGGCCGATAATTTTCCCTTCCGAAACTGAAAAAAAAAAACAAACAAATTAACAAAACTCATTTATTAAATTATTATTTTAATGATTCGTTTCATTTGTTTCAATTAAGGTCTTCATTGTTGAATTCTATATAAAACTGTTCTTATTATATTTGACAAGAAATATTATATACATATTATGTACTAGAGAAGCAAACAGGCCAGTGGGCAGACCACCCGCCCGATAGTCAGACGATTTTAGAAAAATGGCGGGTGCTCAATGGATGCGATTAGCACAGGACCGGGAATTGGCACGCCTGTGAGGCCTATGTCCAGCAGTGGATTAATGTGGGCTTTATGATGATGATGATTATGTACTCAACAAAACACGACAACATATAACATCGAATTAACTAGAAATTGTCACGTGTTTATCAATATTTATTACTATTTACTAACGATACAATTTTATAACCCCATGTTGATTTTTAAACATAATAGAGCTTCGTTTATTGACAACCCTAAATAAATACAGGGATTTTATTTGCTATTGCGAATGGCAAACTGCTTTAATGTTACAAATTAAAAAGGGGTCTAAACCTCAGCACAGAGGCAACGGAAGTGGCACGTTGAGTCGAGTGCTCCTAAGCATGTCTCATACATTTAATCACATCCTTCAGCTTTACTTAATGCCGTGAAGGCTATGCGTAGAAGGAATTAAATCGGCACTATATTATATTATAATTAATCTTAATTAAATTAACCTTACAAAGTATTGTACGTCAATGTTTCTTACGATCAAGCATAATTAATTGTCAAGCCATTAACTGTGTTCGACTTCAAAGTAAATCCAACTGTTAAAGAGCCATACCAATACATCTATGATGATATTAGAATTGTCTATTAATATAAAATTGAAAGTTTTGTTTTAGATCGAGGTGATGTTTGGGCGAGAGTTACCAGCAGGTGATTAACTCGTCGGTTTAATGGATAGCTTATTAGGCCGCAATTACCCGAGGATCGAATATCGATTCGAGCCAACAAAAAAGGGGGTTTTCCATGGAGAAATTCTCAGTTGCAGTCCAAAGTCGGGGGTATGACAGTGTTAACAATTCGGAGTTGTAGACAGTGCGGCAGAACTTTTCGGTCGTTTCGGATATGCTGTCCAATGGGATCAGAGAGTGGGGATTGGAATGCACTTACTACTAATTCGATGCCATTTCCAATTTAATTTCAAATCTATATCGCATAGATATGTCTAAGTAAAACAAATTTAACGAATGAGTGGTTACGTTATTGATTTAACTTAAACAGATTCAAAATAAAAGCTGCACATGAAGTTGAGCTTTGTGCCAGATCTGGGTATATATGGCGCAGTGGCAAGTATGCGTGAATCTTAAGCGATTATTTTGGTATAAAACCCGGGAAAGCACCAATGAATTTTCATGTGCTCAATTTGTGTTTATATTTCATCCCGTGCTCGGCGTTGTAAGCATCGTTTCAAATATTTATTTTTTACAAAAAACTTTCCTATTTAAATGTCTTAAACACAGATATCTTAATAATTCAAGTACGTGTCTATTTAATACCGTAACAGCCTGTGAATATCCCACTGCTGGGCTAAAGGCCTCCTCTCCTCTTTTTGAGTAGAAGGTTTGGAGAATTTCAGCGATAATTAGACACATGCAGGTTTCCTCACGATATTTTCCTTCACCGTAAAGCACGAGATGAATTATAATCACTGATGACTTAAATATAATTTTTTCAAACAAAAAACGAATTTATCTGTTACGTCTGTGAACATTTTTACAAACAAACAGAACAGTACATAACCTTTCTGATTTGTTTTACATTTGTTTTCTGTTTAAACGCGGTAAAAACTACAAAGATATGCGGTTCAACGACTGTAATGTTATTTTTACACCTGCATCGAGTTAGACTATGTGTAAACAAAATAGGGCTACAATCATGTCTGCGGTGTTATGGTTTAAGAATCGGGAACAAAATTTAGACGAATGCGAGACCTGCAGCAAAAAGATGATAGATATATCTCATGAAAATATTTATTCACAATAACATAACATTATATATATACATAACGTATTTTGTTGATAATTGAAGTAAGGTATCGTAACGATTTTGTCAGAACAATACAGACTTACAATATTTCGTTGATGGAATAACCTTAGTATATATTTATTTTTTTATGGAATAGGAAGGTCGACGAGCAAATGGGCCACCTGATGGTAAGTGGTCACCAACGCCCTTAAACATTGGCATTGTAAGAAATGTTACCCATCGCTTAAATTGCCAATGCGCCACCAACCTTGGGAACTTCGATCTTATGTCCCTTGTGCCTGTAATTACACTGGCTCACTCACCCTTCAAACCGGTACACAACAATACCAAGTACTGCTATTTTGCGGTAGAATATCTAATGAGTGGGTGGTACCTACCCAGACGAGCTTGCACAAAACTCTACCACCAGTAATATGACTAAATAACATTTGAATAAAATAACTAAAACACCCTTTTTTGTAATTACTGAAGCTTGCAACTTATAATCAACAAAACAATAAGATTTTTAAGTTCACATAAATTTCTTCAACTGTAACGTATGTGAGACAGCCCTAGGTCTATGAAGTACATATCTGTGTTTATGCGCAGACGCACCGGTGTCGGTGCGCGATTGATATACGGAATACAGCTGAAACGGAATCAACATGATTTACATCGGATAAACTCGACAGCAATGCGTTCTGTGCATTTGATACATACAAGCTCTGTTTGTATCAATTATATAACAATTCCTGTAAATCTAGATAATATAGTTTCTCGCAAGGAAACCATCTTTCGTATCATAGAATAGATACATTTAATTTTTTGTCTTTTCGTTTCGGAAAAAGTGCGAAACGTTGCATATAAATGCTCAATTATAATATTTTTTTTGTAATAAATTAAAATGCATAATTGTAATATATTATATATTAATATTGATCGCAGAAATACATTTTCATCATTTGCTTGCTATTCAATTGTTGTGAAGGTGGCATACCTGAGCCTCGTCTGGAAATGATTTTCCTGGACCAAACCAACCCGGTTTGCAGCCACCATACGGGATGTTCATTAATTGCCTCTCACAAATAACACCCACGGATTAAAATGCAAATTTTTTTATTATTTATTATTTATTTTAATGAGGTTTATTAAGGAAAGGAAAGCTGAAGATACTCAACAATATTCATATTTCCATGACGTGAACAAATCTGAACAAAAAAAAATTAACATTTATATATTTATTCGTTCTTATGTATATTACTTTTGCTCAGCAATATATATAACAAGATATATATTTTGATAAGGTAGGCAGACTGGCAAATATGACACCTGATAGTTAGTTGCACCACCGACCATACACATTGTATGGAAATATTAACCATACCTCGGAAACTTACTTAAAAACTTTGTTTAGGGGGGTGTTTAAGTTAAGCACTGTGCACAGATATTTTGACACTTTCTGTTATGTTTGTAACGTTAATCAGTAACGCCTTAAATATTATTTAATTATAAATTATAATTCAATGTATATTTTATAATAATAATTAATTATTAATAATTATAAAAATCAAGTCTAAATCTGAAATTGTAGCTTTTACTAATAACAAAATATTCGTTATATTGTAACATCAAAATATACTTTGCTCTTACAACGGTAGAGTGAGCTGTTAATATGCTATAGTGTTAGCTTTTGCATTCAGGATTCTGAATACAAGCGATACTCGCATTAATTAATATGGACATTAAGGATGAAATCCCCCGTTACGTGTATTTTTAAAGTGTTACGCTCATATTTACAATGACTCGTGGCGATGTTTCGTTGCACTTTAAATTGATTGGTTACATATAACTACATACAAACGTATCGTCAATTAATAGTCGATTTTTACATATGTGTGTATGTATGTAAATGTAGGAAGCTCAATAACAAATTGATATGAAAATATACGCTACTCGGGGATGTAATTTAGAATATTACACGCGCAGTTGATTAAACACTAGCGAATCCCGCGATTTCGCCAGCGTGGAATTCAGCTTGTGAAGGAAATCTTTAAAATCTGCCATCGGCATGAACATGATGCTTATTTGAATTATAGATACGAAGTATTGAAATCATAGTAAGTGAAATCATAGGAAGCAGCGATTGTTTAACATAAAAAGATTGTTGTTTTAGTAACTTGCGAACAGTCATATTAAAGTAAAAAGAGGCTAACTGCCCCTTTTTAAGATACGTTTTTGAAATCAGACCGACACTAATTTTATTTAATTGTGTGCATATTACATTTCACTTCAATATTTTTCTGCACCTTTATACATAAAATTGAAAAGATGCAAGTAAGGGTTTCGATATTTATTTATTTTTTATTATATTAGTCTTAGACATATTATATTATAATTTTCATCGCCAATACCTTAAGTATGAGAACTCAAATGTTATGTCTCATACGCCTGAAATTATTCTGGATCATATATATATTGCTATTTAGCGGCACTATTAGTGGTACCTAGTGGTACACCCAGATATTAAACTTTGTACAATAAGGTGTATTATAAAGTTTTTCATATGCAATCAAAATTCCCAGCAGTTTCATCGTAAGAAACATCCACGTGACAAAGATAACGGGCAATGCAGATGACTCAAGTTACCTAAATCGTACATGAAACGTCTTCCGACTTTAAAGAGCACCAGTAAGAGAGACATGTAATCACTCAGAAAAAAAAACACTTGCAACGTTTTTTAACGTCTGCTAAAGATCTGTGCTGTGATTCTCTAGGAGATCTTTCTTAGATATGTAGAAGTACTTGTGCCGAATGAGTACACTAACCTAACTTCATTGAACAGGACTAAAAATATTACTATCTTTTTTTAAAGCCTGTTTGTGAAAAAGAATGCCGAGGTAATCCTGTCGGTAAACCATGTGTTCTTAATCGAAGATTTTAAGATCAAACCCAAGCAAGCACCATTAATTTCTCATATTTATTTTATTTTTATAGGTTATTTATCTCCTTCTTGACAAAGAAGAAAAACGTTATGAAGAACAGGATGTCGAATTTAATTATACCACATATATCAGAATCTGTATTTTTTGTTCTGTAAATCGGTCAAGAGGAGAAATCTACGTAACCTAGCACACCTAGACACTTCGCATACCTTCAGGATGCAGCCGAATGGGCCGGGGAAGTATCACCGCCTTACTAAAAATCGGCGTATAGTGGTAGCTAAGCTACCGTTATTCGTTCGGTATGTGAGAGTTCCGGAAGCAAAATCCCACCTTAACTCCCTAAAACTCATTCCTTAAAGACCGGCAACTCGCGTTGCGGCTGCCCTTGCGTGTTGCAGGTGTCCATGGGCGGTGGTAATCATTTTCCATCAGATGAACCTCCTGCCCGTTTGCTTTGCTTTTTGTTATTTATACTAATTAAAATATAAGTAATAAAAATATTAATCTTCATTATAAAAGACGGCGCATGAGTGCCGTGCCGAGAAAAACTAGAAATATTTTGAATATGAGCTGTTCAAATTGTTTTAAATTGAAAGTAAAAACTATCTACATTTTGAACATTTGCGCAGCATTCGTAAAATGTTTTCACGTGTCCAGATATTATTATATGTATATAATGACAGGGCTTCTGATCATCTTAACTTATTAACTCAATTGTTTGAGTTTTGTTTCACAAATCTGAAGAGTTTTTTCGGAACCGGTGGTAGATTTTTTAAGTACAATAAGTAATAATATTTCAACAAGTAAGCTTAACATATTGAATAAGATAAATAAATAGATTTTCAATATTGTGTTCACTTTCAGCTTAGCTATATTTATATGCAACCCCGAGAAAATCCTACATCTGTTTATAGCATACGAAATATGTAACGTACAGTGTTAAAAAGAGAGAACATATATATTTCCATAGCGGGAATATGTGTTTATATATGGATTAACATAATTGTCAAAAGAATTACAATTGATTCTTATGTCACCCGTCCTCAGTAATCCGCAGTACGAAGGGTTATAACGAAGTTAATAAATTAATAAATTACAATTCTAAATTACTCGTATATTTTTTTAAATAAATTGCGTCGTTTTGATTCAAACAAATTTATCGCTTAATAAAATATTCTACGTCACACCAGTAAATTGTTTGGATTTAAATTTCATAGCCGCGACAGACGCGGAGCGTGGTTTTCGCGAGTTTCAATGAAAAACAACCAAAAATGTACCGTAGTGTTCAAATATGCGTGCGATCCAACTGTTATTTTTCACCGTTTTAGTTCAATATTTTTCAAACGTTTAACGAAAAATTTATCATGTCCTTTGGATAGAGTCGGTCCGTTTGTTTCAGCAGCTCTTTGAAAACTCTGTTACAAAGATAACTCTATTGGTTTTAGTTTGGTGGCTTAATTTGTTTTACTAACTTTTTGATAAAAGTAAACTAACAACACTTTTAAACTGACAATTATATTGAATCAAATCAAAATGTTCTTTTATTCAAATAGGTCCTTGCAAGCACTTTTCATTTTACAAGATTAAATTAAATTTAAAGCTGCCAGTTTGGAATGTAGATCCTAAAGAGAAGGGCCGGCAAGAAACTCACGAGTTACACTTCTTCGACAATCAAGATACAGAGATAATTAAATACAATTGAATTATTATTTAGGCTTCATAAAATCAAAGAATACTGACTCCGCACTGTTTTATCACTTATATAATCTTTTATCGAGTAATACGCCTTATAAATCTATTTTCCTTACATTTAATTTAAATTCTTAATGTCTTAGGAATTTAATTACAAAAACGAACACCTTTCGCAAGGAAGGATGCTACATTACTGTAAATAAGGAAAATACTTGAAAGTCATATATATAACACTAGTAACATTTTAAACCTCATTGACGCAAAAAAGATGTCGATAAAATAATAATAATAAAAAACTATCCAAAAATTTCTATTGCGATGCTGCTGGAATATTTCCTCTTTTGCTCAGGTTAATCGGCTCTGATTATTGAGTATTATTTTAGTTTTAAAAGACGATTGAATTTGAAAAAAACAAGACAATAAGAATTTTACGTCTTGAGTAAGTCAATCTTATTTGTAAATAATATAATGTATTGCTAAATGTAAATTAAAGCAATACAATACAAACTTATAAATAGCGATCTAGAATAAACTTTAAATTTTATTTCCCTTAATATTTTCAGACTTTAAAATCTTATTTCACTGGTGCACTTAACACTATTCTTTGCGTACCTCCTTGTTCTAGTTATTTACAAAGGCTTTACAAAAGAATCAAAAAAAGAAAAATACTCAGACAATTTAACCACAAGCTTTACACCGTTCGCCAAATAGTTACCAACTTAACCTGAATTTCAGACGTAAGCGTAAACCAAAACAAATGCGCCTTAACGAGCGCATTCCGTTAACAAGAACCACAGGAAATACTGAATACACGCAAACATATTGTGGTCCTTATGCTAATGGTTATAAAGACTATGGTTAGGCTATAGATCTTACGCGTTAGGTGGAGAGCTACCTTACGTTTCAGTTTTGAAAGGCCATGTATATATTTGTTTTAAACAATAGTTTAGATTATATCATTACTAGTAATTATTTGTAATAATAAATTAGAATATAGCAAATATCATATTACCTATAAAAGTTCAACAATGCTGTGTCTCCTTGTTTCCAATGTCATATCAACGATGACAGAAAGAGAGGATGAAGTGTTTCCCTAAACATCCTATAAAGAACATTTTTAAATAAGGCCGTTAATGTTCCATAGAAATTGAATTTCACAGCCAATTGTGATACTTTACTTTAAAGGATAAAGACAAAACAGGCAGATACAAAATTTTGCATTTATGATATCTGGAATAAATAAATACATAATTTTATGTATATATAAAAATTAAAACGATGTAAATTTGTATATATAAGATATAAAGGATTAAATATTGTAAAGGATTAATACATTATTAAAGTTGTCAGTTACTTTTGAATTTATTTCGCATTTACATGTTTCGTCTGTGCGTGTATAAAAAAGTTAACGGTAAATTGAACTTTATAATGAATACCATATGATTTAATATTACATCGTAGGCATATGTTTGGGGAGGACACTAAGTGCTGACTGAGGATTTCCTTCATTCCCTTTCATGTGGTTAAAAGCCTAATCCTCTACCTTAAATGGACTTACCAGATATTTGCAGATAAATTATAATGCTATCCACTAGCCATCAACGTTATACAATTATTATTATGATTTTAAGATCAACAAAGTAAACATTTTCAGGCTATTAATTCACTTTAGTATTATCTATTCTATTCTACAAGTATTTTCTCTTCACGCAAGAGAGACACAAGATTTTCGAGCTTTACGTGGTACGAAAGTAAACTCATTTCCTAATTATGTCACTTACAATTTCTTGACAGAAAAACTAATTACACTTATGAGCCCGAGATTGCGTCCTCCTCCAGTATCTCATTACCGAGGTATTCGCGTTTTAGTTATTCATTAATTGTTAATAATAGTAAGGATTATTTCGGCCACAGCGGCCAATCTCATAAGAGGTAAGCCAACTGCGCAGGACATATTATAGTGCACAAGTGTGTATTAACACAGACACTCTCTATTCCCCCATTCTTATAACCCGATAATACTGCATCCCGACATGATCGGAAAGAGTTCAAGTGCACACACTTCCAACTTCCAGACTCCAGTCTGCTACCGAAAGTCTTCAACAGAAAAACCAAATAACTCGGGATCTGCGGCCATATAACAAGCCAATAGACAAGTCAGTCAGTTAATAAAAATATCGTAAAAACGAAGCCAACCGTTTTTTGTAATACAATCTTTTGTTAAGTCGATCAAAGTAAAAAAGAAAACTTTAATTACGAATTCGTAAAGCAGAATAGCTAGGTCTATAATCCTAACATAGAATTTCATCCAATCCTCGTAACACCCTTGATTCGAATAGAAAATTCAATTACAATCGATTACATTAAGCTTGCAACAATCGAGTACAAAGAAACTAATAAAAAATTCAAATATCGATTCAACAGGGATCCAATTTGAAGTTTCTTTGTTTATTGAGTGAGGGTGCAATTTTTGTTCTGAATACAACATAAGATAACACATTCGCGAGCGGCTGTCTGTGTGCGTGTGTGTGTTATACGACCCTCGATGATATTAGCTAGTGGAAGTTAGAAAGGACCCACACCCTAAACTGTACATTATTATAATAATAATTTATTTTTAATTAGTTACGTTCCGTGACGTAGTTGTATTATCATAGTAGCGTTTTCTGAAACATTTACAAAAAAAGAGTTTCTATCATTTTAGTTTCGTTACATGTCATATATTTAGTCATTAAATGTAAAAATAACAAATATTGTATGTAAATTTAAATTTTTAATTTTAAATGTTAATTTTCAAATGTTAATTTTTTAATTGTTTAACTTAGGTTTATTTTTATTTTTTATTGAATAGGTAAGCAGACGAGCATTTGGGCCACCTGATGGTAAGTCGTCACCAACGCCCATAGATATTGGCATTGTAAGAAATGTTAACCATCGCATACATTGCCAATGCGTCACCCACTTTGGAAACTAAGATGTTATGTCCCTTGTGCCTGTAATTACACCGGCTTACTCATTCTTCAAACCGAAACACAACTACACCAAGTACTGATGTTTTACGGTAGAATATCTGATGGGTGGGATGTACCTACCCAGTTGAGCTTGCACAAAACCCTACCACCATTAAGATTTTTTATTTGCCAGTGAACCTGAGCCAGTGTAGGCACGATGGACATACATAGTTCTCAAGGTTCGTGGTGCATTGGTAGTAATATAAAAAAATATTGTATGACATTTAACTAACTATAGCGTGTTGAAAGCTTTAGTTAAGTGCAAAATAAATATCAATCACGTGTACTGTCGAATATTTCCACTGTTCAAAACCAAAGCTCCGTATATTGATATGTCATGCGAAACGCAAGCTGTCAGAGTTTAGTATTCCTGAATTCCAAAGTGTAAACAGTGTGACTATTGTTCGGACTTTTCAAATGGTTTTCAATGCTTTCATTGTGAACCAATGAGCCAGACGTCGCATATGACGATTGTCGACTGTATCGTAAATTATATACCCATCGATATATTATTTTTATGGAAGTTTATTTTAGCGGAAAACGAATTGGGAAGTTGAAATAGTAAAAAGAAAATATTTCGTATTTTGATAGCAGTTACAGTTTACTGGTTGTAGAGTACTCACACTTTAACTATTCTACCACATAATATTAATGGTCTTTATTGCTTTGCCCGTTTAATTACAGGCACTTTTTAACGGCTGTTAGCGAAAGATTTGTGCTGTACGAAGTAGTTAATACATTCCTCAAAACGTTCAGTTTTGCCGTCATAGTCACTATTTTCAAACGACCATTTTGATACTCATTTCGTATTATATCCATCACGGTAATGCGTGAATCTTAAACGAAAATTCCCGGTTCAAGGCCAGGTTCCTGGGCCGTACTCTCCTTGCATGTGCTTAGTAATAATTTGTCTTAATATTTCAACTAATGCACTAAATTGTTGTAAAGAAAAACATCATGATGAAAGCTCGTGTGTTTGGATGACAGTAAGAAGCTTTTTTTCACTACTAAGTATATAATAAAGTATATAAATATTGTTAAATTTCAAATCAACTAATTATTGAACTGATTTTGATTTCGTAATACTACAGTTCTAATATAAAAAGTAAAATTGGCCTATAAATGTCCCTCAGCTGGGCTAAGGCCTCTCCTTTTTTGAGGAGGGTTTAGAACTTACTCAACCACGCTGCACCATTGCAGCTTTGTAGATGTGACAATATTATAAGTCACAAGTAGGTTTTTAGTTAAAAACACGAATAAAGCACATGAAAACTCGGAATCATCTGTTAAGTCTACTGGGATACCGGGATACTGGGTCTCTGGGATATCACGGCTCATAATTATTATAATATTGCAAATTGAAAACGTATGCGCCTTAAAAGAAAGTATTCATAAAACAAGACACACCTTTATTAACCGATTATAAATCTTGCACCCACTTTTAAGGGAAATATTAAATTATAATTTTGTAAGCACTAATATTCTTTCGAGAGTGTCTGCTGAGTGTTGCAGTAATTATACAGCGTGTGCTAAATATACATAAAAATAAGTACAGTGTACTCTGAAGTGTACCCACTTCAACCGGTTGGAAATATATTTTCCTTATTTCTAATGCGAACAATTTTTAATGTATGTAATGGCGGAGTTATAGTAAATTATATTGACATCGTTATAATATAAATAGAAATTAATAAAAATATTCGATTATTTCTAAATTATATATAATTTGTGTATATAATTCATCTTCTGATTAACGGTGAAGGAAAACATCGTGACGAAACCTGCATGTGTTTAATTTCAATTCTGAATCTGTATCAAAATTCTGCCACATGTGTATTCCACCAACCCGCATTGGAGTAGCGTAATGAAATAAGCTCCAAATTTTCTCCTCAAAAAAGGTGAGGAGGCCTAGCCCAGCAGTGGGACATTCTCAGGTTGTTATTACTATTAAACCGTAATATATATTACTCTAATCTCTAACTCTAAAACGCGTCAATAAGCTCCCAGACGGTATGTTTTTTTCGACATCTGCATAATTTGTCGAATTATTAAAAATTTTCACCTAAACGTTACTTATGAATCAATCCGTCCAATAATGAAAACCTTATGATAATCCGTTTGGAAGTATTTGAGTTAACCGCGTTCAGACACACAGACGCGGCGAGGGACTTCGTTTTATAATATGTAATGTTAACTTTCATTCTACATATGCGTGCAAAACTTGTGCGTATTAACAGCACAATAGCCCGAAGTAAACGCTTAAAATACTCCAGTCCATTACGAAATAACTTGAAACGTAAAATGAATTCGTTGCAGTGACAAATAGGTTTGTGAAGGACCGCAACCGATGTTTTTATTACTGCTATTTTTTTGTTTTTGTTTTAATACACAATATTTAAAATTAAATATTTAATTTGTCAATTTCAGTAATTAAACGGAAAAACGAACAGTAAACATAAGTTCCATCAAACCGCATTGGAGCAGCGTGGTGGAATAAGCTCCAAACCTTCTCCTCAAAAAGTGAGAGGAGGCCTTTAGCCCAGCAGTGGGACATTCACGGGCTGTTACGGTAAACATAAGTTATTCATTAAGTTTAATCTTGCTATTCTGCAAAGATACATTAGTCAAAAACACTTAAATGTAATTAAATTTTCAATGGGATTGAATTATTTAAGGCGATTACTTTGTCATTGCGCTGTTGGTACCTAGTATGACTTTTGCATAAGGTCGTTAGGTACTTAATAATGTAGTTAGAAACTGTTATTACCATTGATTTTAAAAAACAATTACTATCGGGGACAGGCCTTTTAGCATAATGAGAGCACTTCGATTATTCCATAACGTTGCTACAATACATATGTGTAGACAAAACATATGGCAGAATTTCATTCAACACAATCTGGTTTCTTACTTGCCAATGAGCCATCTTAGCTAATATCTTTAATAATCCGAATCCCGAGATTCAAACTTTTATTCGGTGCCCCAACGGTGTACACTACGCATATCTTTCAATCCTATTTCATTCAAGCGCTCCTCTCCTCGTGTCATATGATCCAAATAATAATAAAATATATTTTATGAACGTTTCCGTAATTATAAGCGAAAAAAGTAATTATTATAAAAAGACAATGCTAACTTTTGAAAAGATTTTATATGTATTTACAAATATAATAAAAAAATCTTAAAAATAAATAGACGCGAAATAATTTATTTTCTTAGTCAAAATCAAACGAAAGGTTATTGACATGCTTAAGCTGAAGTTTTAATCCAAAAACTAATCTCTAATATTACGCACTAAAAACGCATATTTTTTTTAACTATCCGCGAGCGATGCCATGACGAGCAATGTCATACAAGAGTATTACACTTTCAAACTAACGCGTAACGTGTATAAGAGGGGCGTCTAACGCAATTTCTTAATGAGACATGTTCCCCTACGTGCAGACATTCTATTTTTTTTGTCAGCATAATAAAATTAAATGTACCTCTGAGAACACTATTCATATGGTTTGAAAAAAAAAAACTATAAATTCTGTTTTAAAAAAAAACAGGACCAGACTCTTAATATTCGCTTACAAAGTGTACCTACGAATATGGATATACTATTTTACGGATAAATGGTTATATATTTATATATTCTACATATATGTGTAGTAAAGCTTATCTGCTGAGCAAAAACCTCTTCTTCTCTTGAAACGAAGTTTCAGAGCTTACCTACGCGCCCCAGGCGACTACGTAGCACATGTAATAGTACACAAGTGTGTGCACAAACACACAGGCATTCTTATTGAATCGCGCTAATCTCAGATTTTACAAGTGCACAGATAGATAGGATTGCGTTAGATAGGATATTTATTAATAAATGTGAAAAGGATTAGCGTATAACATCACGCTACGACGCGGAGCAGCCAGTAAAAATTATAGCGATGAAATATAAAACTCTCAGCACTTCGTTATATGAATATATATTTTTTTTTTTTTTTTTTTTTTTTATATTTGCCGGGTGGGCAAATGACTCTACTCCACCTGATGTTAAGTGGTAGTAGAGTCCAAACGCGAGGACGGCCAGTACAGGCTGGAAGAAGATTCTGCACTAGCCGCCCTCGCCTTGCCGGCCCGCAAGATGCCTCTTCACGCCTCATAAAGAGACGTGAAGCGAGCGACGTATTGCCACGATAGGGATGGGCAAAGTGTGGAGGCGTGTTTCCCCGGCATTGGTTCAGCAGCCGTCTCCACTGGACCAACACCCATCGCGGCAATGCTCGCTCGGGCACTGGCTGTACGCTGGCTGACCTCGAAACGCGGCTGCAAGCCACTTCACGAGATTTTCACCATGCGTACGGTGGTAACAAGCCAGGCGGATGTTTATCATCCTACCACCAGATGATATCCCTTAGTCGCCTCTTACGACACCCATGGGAAAGGGGCAGTGAAATGTATTCTTTCTCCGTCACTGCACGGATAAATTATATGTTACTTATAATTATATGTTACTTATAATATAATTATATAATTGTCCCTGTGTCAAGACACAACCGTGTCGCTTTGAAGTGTTCTCTTCAAGCTCCTTAGACGGCTCTCGCAGAACTCTTGTGCTAAGTTAATTAGCCAGAAATACTTGTACGTGTAATGCAATCAGACATTTTTATTTAAAATGTGAAGTTTCAAATGAGGAACGCTGAGGAATGGACTATATTTTATTTACTTGATAGTCGTGCTACGCCGCCTTACCCGCTTTCGCTATTACTGGCTACTATTTTATAAGTTACTGCGTCATTAGACCCCGAACCCGAACACAAGATGTGTTCAAACCCTGGGTTAGACCATTTAAAAGCTATTCTGTTGAATTTCTCCGTACCTGGAGTCCGATAATTGGCAATGTTTACACCTCGGTAAGCACGTAAAAACATTGGTCCTGCACCTGAACTGTATACATTATTAAAATATTTAATTTACGGACGTTTTTACACAGTTTAACTCATAAAGTATTATCCGGAAAGTTGAAGAAAATAGTAAACCGTCTTGTACGAACATTTAACATTAAATAAAAAGCTGGTATTTTACACTAAAAGGGGTTTGAACATGCAAATCAGACATTAGCATTCGTCAAAGTAATGCTACAATTTGTTGAAATAAATCTCTTATTCTACTAATAATAGAATTTCCTTAAATAGGAATAATTTTCACAAAACAGTTTTATTTTGTGTACGCAATTTTAGCCACCTGATACTAGTGGTGGTCATCTGATGTTACAACTGGTCATCGGCGCCCGTAGACATTGACACTGTAAAAAATATTTACCCCTTATATTTGCCTGATATTATATTACCTTATATTACCCTGATATTTATCCCTTACATCATCAATGCTTCTCTTATCCTTCAAACCGGAACACAACAATTCTAAGTATTGTTCTTTGGCAATAGAATATAATTTATTTGTAATATTTTGGTAATAAGTACATACCCAGAAGCCCTACCAGCAATTAAATTGTGTTTGCAATTTTTTTCACATGTATACAGTACAATAACAGCCTTTGACCCACAGCAGGCCTAAGGCCTCATCTCCCTTTTTGAGGAGAAGGTATTAGAGCTTATTCCACCACGCTGCTCCAATGTGGGTTAGTGGAATACACATGTGGCAGAATTTCAGTGAAATTAGACACATGCAGGTTTCCTCACGACGTTTTCCTTCACCGTCAAGCACGAGATGAATTATAATCACAAATTAAGCACATGAAAATTCAGTGTTGCTTGCCCGGGTTTGAACCCACGATTATCGGCTTAGATTCACGGGCTCTTACCACTTTTTTTTACGCAGTGGAAACCTTCAGAAAGGTACCCAGCTCTCATTGGGGGGGGGGGGGAACTGGCACTCAGCCAGATCGGAGCCAACACACGACAGATGCCCACACAGACGAGAAGCGACAATTCGCTCAAAGAGCTTGCCAGCCTCGTCCAGCAGACATATGGGACGATATGCAGAGAGAGATTCTGCAGCCCTGCCGTCCTTCTTCGAGAGAACCAAATTCGCCTCCTTCCAGACTTTGGGAAGTGTGCCAATACGGAGGCAGCTGTCGAACAGCCGCCTCAGCCTATTCCCCAACGAAGCCGAAGCTAACACCAGCACCCGCTACGGAATCCCGTCGGGACCAGGAGCGGTGGCTCTTACCACTGGGCCATCTCGGTTTCATGTATGTTAACCAAGCAATGTATCAACACGGTAAAACTAAAAACAAAACCAAAACTTCTTAAGGAAAATTTGCCAAACCCTTGCAAATTTACGCATAGTTTTTACGTTCGCGTTGCTTCATAAAGATGTTAATAAAATAATTTTAGAGCCAAGAGAGCGTGCACTCAAATTGCCAACCAGACGAGAACACTGTCCAATTAACGCATAATTAATATTGCGTGACAATTTCAATCTGCCGTGAATTCATTATTTGTGACATCAACGAACGGAAAACTGTAACACGTTTGAATTGCTAATTTGCGTCATGCTAAAAATATATACGCAATACAATTGGTATCAGTATCAATTATATATACTGATTTTAACATAAAAAGGTATATGTTTATATATATGTATATATATGTATAATACTTCTTGCGTTGGAATCAGTATCGCTTCAAAATCGACTCACCTTATCTTCGAAAATAATATTGGACATTGTAATATTTTTATTAAAAGTCAGGCAATTAGTTTTAATTTTTTTTATATTCTAACACTCTTCCTGCAATACAATTCAACCCCTTTTCCTTACATGTCCAATATCCATACCATGATAATCCGTTTATTTCAAGCCTTTCTGTGACCGAAGCTACTTTCAAACTTACACAACATCTAACAATCGCTCATTCACAAATCTATCAATTTAAAAAACTAAGCACATTTTTTTAAGCATCTATCGGCGCCCCTTGGAGGTAAAGCTTACATGCCTTGATAGCTAACCTGCGCCCTTATGCCGTCATGCCCTCTCTTAACCGCCGTTCTCTACTATACGCGCTTTAAACTTGATATATATTTCTGATTATAATAATAAGCAAAATATTTATTTTACTCCAGCTCTTGGGTCACCAGAAGTGTGGACCAGTTTCTTAGAAATGTTTTTTATGATTCTTTTTGTATCGGATGACCATGGACCCAATGTGACCTTTGTGACACAATTGGTGACCCAAGAGCTGGCGCTTATTTAGCCCAAAGGCTGAGTCAAGCGGTGCAGAGAGGCAATAGTGCCAGCGTCTTGGGTACAATGCCACAGGACAATTCTTTAGACGGCGTGTTCTTTCTTTAAATTTTGTATGTGTATTTTGTTCTTTTTATTTTAATTTTGTATTTTATAAAAATATCTGTACATATTAGAGAACTAACACAATAAAATACATTTGTTTTAAAAAATTACTACATACAATTTTTCCGTTAGTTATAATTTCTTTTAATACCTATCAATTTAAGTATTTCACACCCGGTGGGTGTACCGTGTGTACGTCACATTATTCTTAAAAACATTACATCTCTAAATATAAAATAAACTATTGCAGGTATTTTAAAAATTTTAAGAATTACGTCTCTAAATAACGCCGTCGTTAAAAACTTCAGGAATAATTCATATACTTACTGAAAAGTTGTACTAAACGTTCGTATTAGTTTCACAACTTTATAACTGTTCCAGTAACAATTCCAGTTTGGAAAAATTTAGTTATAAACGTTGAAACATATTTACAAAAATCTATAATATACCATTGTTGCCTTTTTTTTATAGAAAAGGAAGGTGGACGAGCATATGGGCCACCTGATGGTAAGTGGTAACCAACGCTCTTAGACATTGGCATTGTAAGAAATGTTGCCAATCGCTTAAATCGCCAATGCGCCAAAAACCTTGGGAACTACGATCTTATGTCCCTTGTGCCGGTAATTACACTGGCTCACTCATCCTTCAAACCGAAACACAACAATACCAAGTACTGCTGTTTTGCGGCAGAATGTCTGATGAGTGGGTGGTACCTACCCAGACGAGCTTGCACAAAGCTCTACCACCAGTAAATTAGCGACCAGCCTTATTTTGTCAAAAATGTATTTAAGTAATCATTCTTTTTCGGATAATAATCGCAGATTATAATTAATAATTAATTAATAATGCGATTCAAGCAGTCATGATTTGTAAAGTAACTATTTTTTATTATGATCTAAATATACTTATTCAATTCCTCGATGTAAATAAGCGACTTTTAAAACCAAAAAGAATGCCTATCCCCAAGGTTCGCCAATGGACTAACATCATCATTATAAACTAGGTGCTTCACGCGGTTTCACCCGCTTTGAAAGTTACTGCTTTACCCTCGTGGATCGTAATGTGATCGGAATATGATGTTCATCGTCATTCGTCTATAAAACTGCCTGGTTGCCTCGATGGTCTAGTAGAGTTCAAACCCACGGTCATGCCCAGAGTTTGGAAATTGGAAGTGTGTATACTCCCATGCCCCGGAAAGCACGTAAAGCCGTGGGCCTGCGCCTAAACTTTTTCCGGTCGTAAAGGATTTGCCGTCCCATCGGATTATGAGAGTGAATCAGTCTATTAAATAATAGAGAGTGCATCTGTGTTTGTGCACACACTTGCGTACTATGATATATACTGCACAGTTGGCTAGTCTCCCTTGGGGTTGACCGCCGTGACCGAAATCGGTCAGGACATCAACCTTTTTAAATAAACAGGCAACCTGACATAAAATATGTTTTAAAATCGAAGTGGAAGATAAAAGATTAGCGTATTCAAACAAACAGACTTCAAATATATACTACAGCTTTAATTGTTAATGTCGTTTAGAGGGTAATTAGTTAAATAATGCTGTGTCCTCTTCTTTCCAACGTCAATCAATATTAACAGAAAGAGAAAAAACAGTATTTAATGAAACAACCCTGAAATAACATTTATAAGTAAGGTCGTTAGTATATATAGCTGTCTATGTATTTAAAATACGATCGTTTTTAATTACAACGCTTATATCTGTACTTCTTCGATGTAATCACCTGGAGACAGATTTGCTTAATGGAGCGCATACACCATTTGTATTCGTTTTAAAATATTTTTTACTTTAATATTTATTAAGTGTAAAAAAAAAAATTATAAAAATATCACAATTATTTAATGTTTACATGAAAAACTTCGATGATTAATAATTTTCACTTATGACCTAATTAAAAACTCACAATTAAAAATAGGTTAGCGTACAGCATGCTATTCTGTAAAAACTCGCTCGTGAAATGTTGATACACTATTTTGATGCGTGTATCTCTTCGATGCTATAATTATTATATTCAATATCGCATATCACTTTTTAACATTTACCGTGTTCTGGGGTTTTGACTTTGTTCTTGAAGAAAAACTCTACATGTGTTTTGAGTTGATAAGCTCTAGAACCATCTCGTTATCAAGACAGGAGGTATTCTCAGCTGTGGAAAATTCGCGTGTGTTTATCATTACAGACAGACGGATATTGAAATATATAAATATGATAAATCATTTAAATGATTAAGATTTAATGAGTAAAAACAATACATTACAGATGGGTTACACGGTTATTACCAAAAAAGTATTACCTATAAAATTTTATGGCCTATCAATTTATCAATCAATCAATATAGAAATTTTTCAAGCACTTTTGAATAATATTATTCAATGCAAGCATATTTCTGATTCTGGATGGTTCTACCGAAAAGATCCGGCAAGAAACTCAGATTTGGTGTGATACCTAAAACTTAAAAACATCCAAGCGTTTTCAATGTTATTTAGAAGTAAATTTATAACGAATTGAAAAAAGTATCTTGTTCCCGAGGTTCGGTGTGCAGAAAAATGTTAATCTCTTTCGTTGCAATAAGAGGTTTTCCGTCTGTTGGACAGTAATAGGCTTATGTAAGCGCCGGATTATTTATATTGGTAATTCTCTCATTCGTAAATCTGTTTGTATATAGATACAAACATATTTACGAATATCATTTAATGGAATAATACATAAGGCTTATCATCATAATCCGTAATCCGTAACAGCCTGTGAATGTCCCACTGCTGGGCTAAAGGCCTCATATCCCTTTTTGAGGAGAAGGTTTGGAGCTTATTCCACCACGCTGCTCCAATGCGGGTTGGTGGAATACACATTTGGCAGCTTTTCAGTGAAATTAGACACATGCAGGTTTCCTCACGATGTTTTCCTTCACCGTAAAGCACGAGATGAATTATAATCACAAATTAAGCACATGAAAATTCAGTGTTGCTTGCCCGGGTTTGAACCCACGATCATCGGTTAAAATTCACGCGTTCTTACTACTGGGCCATCTCGGTTCATATCATCATATTACAATCATATATTAATATTATAAAAAGATATAGAGGTTTTTGTACTATCTGTCTCGTTGGTCTATCGGCTTGAGGAGGCCACCGATCACAAGGTCCTGGGTTCAAGCCGCTGGTCGGGTCGAAAAATTCTCAGTTGCAGAACGGAGTCTGGAAATTGGTAGTGTGTACACTCCCTTGCCTTGGAAAGCACGTATAGCAGTTGATCCTTCACTTAAACCATTTCCGATCGTGTCGGCTTTCCCGTCCCATCGGATTATGAGATTAACGGAATAATATAATTTATCAGCTAAATATATATATAACAACATGATATATATATATATATATATATATATATATATATATATATATATATATATATATATCTGTTTATCTTATAAAGATACTTCAATACAGTTTAACAAATTACATATAAATTTTTACGTGTATTACATACTTTTTCATGAGAAGTTTTTCTAAATAGAAGTAAATTGTGGATAGGTAACGTGACAGCAGATAATTTCTATACCATTTAACCGATGTAAATTTAGGCGACATAAAAATTTTAGCGCAACTCACATCGAACATTGGCAAGTTTTCAATATTACCTAAAATCCAACGTGACCTTCATAATCTAAAATAGGGTGTACGAAAAGAATGCATTGGCTGGTACTTTGGGGCTCGGGGCTTGTTTTATTTATATGTGAGGGCGAGTGCATTTGACGGCCGCGGAGCGAGGGTGGTGTACAGATCACTTCGTGTATATATTCGTAGCTATTTATTCTGGACGCGACTTCATTCGCGTGGGCTTTGAATATAAAAATCAAACCTTTGTGTAACCTTGAAGAACTGTTCCAGAAACATAAAATACTATTTATATTATATTAATATAAATTTATTTATCTACAAAATAATTAATACGATATTTACTTCAATATTTATCTAGTTATTTTCAGTACAGACCATAAATATATACAAATTTTTAATGCCTAGTATATGCATTAAAAATGAGTTTATTTTTTAACAAATAAAAATTTATATATTACATTGCATTGCTTACTTTACTTCACTTTATACTTTATTGTACACTACAAAGAGAAAAAAGTTAAAAATCTTATAAGCTTATAAATCTTATAAGAAAAATCAATACATTAAAACAAATTACATTTAGTACATTGTATTATTAGCAGAACCATAAGTTTATGCAATAATTTCAGCGAAATCGCTTTTGTGGAACTGGTTTAAAATTCAGTTGCAACATTTGACCCACACATGCTATTAGGTAAAGTTATATAAAAGCTTAGAAAACACGCGAAGTTTAATTAAAATCGATACGATCAAAAACACATAACAAACATATTTAAAAAAAACAGGCGAAGGCCTTATTATAATGATGGATAATGTACAACATTTATTTTTAAATAAAATCGCTGTGCTACACAAAAATTAACATGAAAATCGCGGTTAAAGAATTGGCAGCTGATAGCCATATCACAAGGTGTTCTGACCATAGGTAAAGAACATACATTGATCTCTATAGCAAGAACATGATATGGTAATCAAATTATTTTAAAGTCATAAAGACAATACCTATGTACTCATGTAAGTAATAACTGTTAACTTGATAGGAACCGTAATCAATAATTATAAATTCTTAATGTTAGATAATAATATATAGAACGCAATCATTCATATAATTAAAAAAAATTATTTTTAAAAAGAAAAAAAAACACTTTTAATTGTGAATATTAATATTGTCATTAGTGTTCCTTTTTTCTGTAAGAACAAACTCGAAAACCATCTCCAGTGTTTTTCTGTAAGAAGTCACTTCACTACTCACCTGTGAAATGATGACAACCGTGGAACCGGTGACTTGTGGAACATAAAAATTTTGATGCGTGTATTCTTGAAATGTTTTAACTATTACGGTCAATGCTGCATATCAGTTTTTCAAATTTAATAGTTAATCTCGAGTTTTTTCTTAAAGAATAGCCCTACTGGACGCGGTCGTGAAATGTCACAAAGTGATATGCGAAATTAACTGTAACAATTATAACATTCAAAGAACACACGCATCAAAATAGCGTGGCACGTTGGCTTTAAACATTTCACGAGTAAGATACGAAGTCAGTTCATAGAGAACAGAGCTGATTGTAGTGATCGCAAGATCATTAATGCGTCTACACATAAGGAAAATTCAATACATGACATGTTATACTTGACAACTTTAAAAAAAACAGCGATTTGCAGATAATCAGAAATCGGCAAATATTTGCTTCAAAACGCATACTAAGATATATTTCATATCGCAAAAGGATTATGATAGTTATATATAGCTTTATTTAGATTTTGCGAAGAGCAAATTTAAATAATTACTCTTAGTACCTCTGAAAAAAATATGTTGACATAATAAATATACAAATGTATTTACACTTTCATTGATCATAACTGGACTAGCTTTGGACTACTTACCGTTTTGGACACTTAGCGTTTGTAGTCCAAAGCTACGTGTACCTCGGCTCCACAATCACGAACACGGGTGGATGTGAGGACGAGATTCGAAGGAGATGTGCTATTACAAGGTCTGCTGTTGATAAGCTAAAAAGAGTCTGGTGCAACCGCAATATGACAAAAACCACCAAAGTCCGCCTGATGAGAAGCCTAGTCTTCCCTATATTTCTTTACGGCGCAGAAACATGGACGGTTCGACAGAAAGACCGACGCAAAATTGACGCACTCGAAATGTGGTGATGGCGGCGCCTGCTGCGGATCCCTTGGACAGCATTTCGGACTAACATCTCGATCTTGGAGGAACAATAAATTAAAAAAAAGACTATCGTCGACTGTGCAAACAAAATTCTTAAATACTTCGGACACATTGTTCGAAATGAACACTCCATGGAACGACTCGTTGTCCAAGGGCAAGTGGAAGGCCAATGGTCGCGCGGTCGAGTACCCAAGCGTTGGACAGACATTATAAAAGCTACAACACAGACCTCCATAGTCCAATGTTTTAGAGATGCTGAAAACCGCATCAAATGGAGACACATAGCGGGGGCTACATTAGCCTAAAACGATGCGTCATCGTCAACCACGACCACTCTGTTAAGAGCAAATGACTGATGCGATCATAACTGATAAAACCCTTAGTTGTACTTGTTTAACAAAATCTTTAGTCGTATAAATAAAAAACTATCGCGTATAAAAATTTTCTTTTTAAATAATTAAAACAAAACACCTATATAGAATTGCACTGTCGACTTCTAACACTAAGCCCGTAGAGCATTATTGGTAACAAACATCTAAACACAAGCATTAGCATTTATTATTAATGAAATTTTCAATTTATAATTTCGACATTAATCACCCCTTTTTCAAAAACCATCCAATCAACACCCAACTAGTCTGGATAGACTTATTAATGTCTATGGGATGAGCGCTTTTGCGTAATTGGCTTTATCAAGAAGTTTATAGTTTCATTATAACAGTTTTAAGCCTAGCTTATAGAGCGGCTAATTTTAAATCCCACAGACATTATCGAAATTGGCTTAAAGTGTGTGTTTTAGGAATTCAATAGGTAATTACAAAATAATAGCAGAGAGTACGAACTCGCCCTGTCGATATGGCGATACGGAGATGTTTGCCTGACCCGGAAACCATTCATCGCTATAATACATTAATATTATAAATAATATGTAATGTTAATATTAGATAATAGTTACAATTTAAAATACATTGCGTGTGATATGTGCATGTGAAGAAAATAATATTATTAAAATACCTTTTATTTTTACTTATTTAGTATACAATTTTGTTATTGGAATTATTAACGATTTCCATCCAACCCATTCATTTGAAATTTTGGCTGCAATACAAAATTATTATAATTAATTAGTATTGTCCATATCGAGCAAAACGAAAAATGCTCTTTAATAATAATTTAAATATCATTCAAATTCAATAAGTCCCTTTCGCCATACAATTCTCTTCCACATTAACTGCATGTTGTCGTAAACTTTTGGGGACTATGAAACCATGTTTAAAGCCAATACTTCCGTGGAGTTTATGAGATATTATCTGTGGTATGCAGTTATTGCCGAGTTTTATTTGGATTCATTACTTACAAGCTTTCGCCCGCAGCGTTACTCGTATTAAATATAAGATACGGAAAGTGATTGAAATATAAATTATAATTATTTCGTGGTTGTGAAGAAAGAGCCATGATGGCTCAGTGAACACAGGATTCTTAGGGGTTCAAATCTGAGCAAGTACCTAAACTTTTAATAATATTGCTTATATTTAATAAAAATAAATGTTGATCATATACTATTTAGTTTTTAGTAGACTTAAAAACTACTCCAACTACAATAAATATACTTAATTAAAAATTGTATTCCAATTTTAATTATTTTCCCTTCTAATTATATAAATACATAATTTTAAAAATATAGCAATATCATAATTTCACGTACCATAATTATATTTTTATAAACACAAGTTTTTATTTACACTGTATAAATTATTTAACAATAATGTAAAATAAAATGTAGGTAATTTTATAACGCGAAATAATTTTTTGAAAATCGAATTCCTCATAACGTTTAATCGGAATGTACTTAAGAGTTCGATTAAATAAGTAAATGTTTTATTTTAATTAGCGAACAATGTAATTATATGTAACTGTTACTAATTATTTTATTAATAACATAATCTTACCAACTGAAAAAAAAGCCTGGGAACGAACTTTCAATCCATATCACTTAAACACAATTAAATACAAAACATTTAAAATGTATCGAAGTAAGTTCGAGAACTGTCAAACTCGACGCAACGGACATGCGATCCCGACGGACTACGCGCGATTTCTGCTGGGACTCGGGAGTACCGCGAACGGGATGCAGGATTGTGAATGAACAAGCCGCGTCGGGTTACGTTCGAAATTCAAAATTTAATTTTTTAACTAACGCAAAGAAATTGTGAATTGCTTAAATAAATTGACGTATTTTAATTTGGAATTTAAATTTAGATTTTTCAGTTTGTTTTTTTTTTCATTTAAGAAAAATTATATTTAACCATTATAGAGGCAATTTTTTACTATTTCCTTACAAATTAAATTATAATAATAGTTTATGAATTGTACTAATTACTTAATAGATGACTGATTAGTGCTAATTGTATGTAAATATGGAAGCATGCATGTATGCATATGATACGATGTATATAACTACGTCAGGTGAATTGGTTTTCTTAACGTTACTTTGTACTAATTATCCTGTGTACTGTGGCCAACGCTTGATGAAATTTATTGAGAATACCACGATAATGAGCATTACAGGTGCTTCTGGGTAGCTGAATTTGTGCCTCTTAGTGGTTTGTGATTCGCAGACTATAATACGCAAGGTACAGTATTTAGTACAGGCATGTGTGCACAAAGAAACGTGCATTCTCTATTCCCTTTTCCCTCAGCCTCATAATCCGAGGGGACAGCAAATCCGACACGACCGACGACGACGACGGAATGAGTGCTGGCGCAAGACCAACGGCTTTACGTGCTTTCCAAAGCACGGGAATGTAACCATGGCCAACTTCCAAACTAAGGCTCCTGAGAATTATTAGAAAAACTTAATGTTTTTTTTTTCCGTTCTAGGATTTGGTCCCAGGACCTCGGATAACAACCCTAACAAGCTAGCCATAGATCAACAAGGTCTTGATGAGATCAACCTGTAAGTTCAACTAATCGTAAGTCTTGCAAATAGACGATAAGTATTGCCTACATAAATAATAATTCCTTAATTACATTACAAAACTAATTGAAAAAACTACACGTTGATTTCACTTACTAAAGTAATTTATTAAAGTTACTAACCGACCCATTAGTTGATATATATTTTTTTTCTATTAGTAGCTAATGTTTGATTATTACATTTTTGTATTAATTTTAAATTAATGTTGTTTACACCTTTAAAGACGTTTCACTTCGGAAGAGTATATGTTTTAGTTGTTAATTTTAAGTCTTTAGTTATAAGTTAATGGTGTAACTATCTCAATAAATAAACAAATACATTTTTTTTAATAATAAAAATTTCGTTCAACATTTCTTTTTATCATATATTACTTTTATATATCACCATTTAATGCCATCTAGTGGTACATGATTGAAGCATACAAAACTAAGCCACAACTATAGACGAAGTTTTAAATAATGCCCCTAGATGGCGCTAGCTAAATAAAATAACGTTACTATACAATTTCAGTTTTATATTAAGAAGATTAAAATAATGTTCACACACTGAATAAATCGATATATATATATATATTAAAGCGTTTGAAAAACTAAATATTTCAAAACAATACTTACTTCTAATTCTACAGCCCGTTTTCAAAATTCCAATTTTAAAAGGACAATTCTGTTTCCATCTTTTGTTAATTAACTTTGACAATTTTGATAATGTTTTGTGTAGGTCTGTTTGTTTTGACTACACAAAACAATATCAAAAATTAACAATGTAAATAAGCGAAAACAAAAGTGTAAGATAATAAGAATTTGCCTAAAGCCAGCAAAACTTCAAATGTCGCCCGCGCGCGATATTCATTTCTATGCGAAATAAAAAAACTTTAATATGATAATTAATTCAAAATTAATAATTCTTTCCGTAGTCCTCTCGTTTCAACAGTAACCGATATAAGAAACAAAGATGTGTTTGAAGTATTGATGGCATGCGATAGGAAATGTTGCTCTTCGCGAAACACATTTGTGTAATAAAATCCAAAAGTTTTTATCATTACAAAAATGAAATGAATTTAAAAAAATACCTACTGTGAACTTTAGCTAATTTATTAATATTATTAAGTTATTGTCTCAGTAATCTATAGCAATAAGGTATAGATAAAAAAGGAAAAGATAAGAGGACATTTCGTTATTCTTTCTAATATTATTTTTTATTATAGAACTATGCTATAAATATACTTATGCAAAATCAAGTAAAAAAATAGCAATTATGCTCTTAAAATAAGTAGCATTTTCAATTTGTCAATATTTATATTGGTAATAAAGAAATAAAAATAACATGACATATATTACTTGTATACATTTAGTATCAATGTTTTCCGTAAAATACTTTCACAGTTTCCTTATGTAAAAATACTTATATGATATCAATATTTACAACAAAATTAAACTGCACAAGTAATCACGTCTTGGAATTACGACGAGAATGCTAGCACAATTATTTAGAACAATATATAACATTTGAAACTTGTCACCATTCACTTGATCATCTCCCATTTATTTCGAGTCGGTTCAGCTTATAACTAAAAATCACTACAAGGCTAACGTCCCTGGGAACGTTTTATTGGTTTTCACTTACTTAAGTGTAGTTAGGCGTCATTTCTGATACCGAGATACCATAACTAAGAGTGCAAAAAAGTGTAAAGCAAAGCAATATACAAGCAGTGCAATAACATTACATGCCAATCGATTATATATTTTCGTTTGTAGTGAATTATCGTGTGTATGAAACATGCACATGTAACAAGAGCAAAATCACAGGGTTTTTGTATATTTTGATTTAAACAACAATAATATATTTAACATATTCACATTACGGCTTAACTGTATATATAAACAATTGTTATAAACTAAGAATACAAAACAATAATTTCGTAGACACAGCTTCGCTTTATTCGATGTTCACTCTAGCACAGATCACTGACTTCAAAATGTCTTAAGACTTCACTTAGCCTTTTATCTCAACACAGTAATCACGATAGTATTATTTAATTAACATTTTACCGACGAGCGATGTTACTAACAACGGTGCCAATGTAGAATATTACAGTACAATATTTGTACAACCATTTAATTAATTTATAAAAAAAAACAGAATCTTCTAAAACAATTTGATTACAATTGCCAGTATACACACAATTACAGTAAAAATATAAAAAGAATCGCGACACAAATAAATACATTTTAATTATAACAAAATTATACAACTCTTTAATGGCGATCCATAATAAAGATGAGTTCATCATGAATGACCGAATACCATCCTCACCAGCCTAGGAATCATGTATCCCAAGATCAATTACTGGCACCCAATAATAAAAAAGTCACAAATAAAAATAATGGTAATTAAAATTGTAATCATGAAACTTCGATAATAATGCAGAAGGAAAAAAATAACATACAATATATGTCACTAACACAATTTTCTTTTTGTGGAGAGCGGGCTTCATTTGCTACGTAATTATGCTGTCAATAAAAGGCACAGGACAAAGACTGCGCGAAATAATGATCTCATTATATTATTTCTTTCACTTTATTTATGTATTTCAAATCATGTTTTTCACTTCGTGCTTAGAAATTAAAAAAATAAAGCTTTATTTTACGCAATCGTATTTTAGAGTATCAGTAACAGCCTGTGAATGTCCCACTGCTGGGCTAAGGCCTCTTATCCTTTTTTTTTTTAAAAAGAATGTTTTGAGCTTATTCCACCTCGCTGCTCCAATGGGTTTGTGGAATACACATGTGGCAGAATTTCAGCGAAATTCGACACATGCAGGTTTCCTCACGATGTTTTCCTTCACCGCCAAGCACGAGATGAACTATTGCCCGGGTTTGAACCCACGATCATCGGTTAAGATTCACGCGTTCTAACCACTAGGCCATTTCGGCTTTTAACCACAACGCCATCTCGGCTTATTTAACTATTTACGTAACTATTTTAAAGTATTTGTTATCAATTCAAATAACAATATAACTCGAATTTATCTTTGAAGTTATACCTTTATATTTATATATACCGGGTAGGGTAAAGGGTAAAAACTAAATAGTAATTTGACACTTACTTTATACTAATTGTACACCACAAAGATAAAAAAAATACAAAACATGAATACAAACTATCTATGAGTAGCATTCAACAAGGAAATAACGGCGTGAAGAATTACTCATAGGATATGATGTAGGTGCTGCTGAAATAATAAATAAAATAACACAAATCTATAACCAAAACATATATCAATATACGTACTAAAATTACAAGTAAGTATATATGAATACAAAATACAATAATTACGATATAGCCTCAAACAAAACGAGTACTGAAAAATTAAAAAAAAAAAACATTAAAAAAAAAGATAAAAATTGAATGAATTATTGGTAACAAGGCATTTGAAACCAAAAGTGATTTTTAAAAGTTTTTTAAAAATATATTTTTGATATACATCTTTTAAAAAAAGTGATTGGTGATCCGGCTTATACCGAGCGAACGCTGATAAAACTGTAATATATATCAAAACATAGTAGATAATATTTGTATGTTTATCCAACCACTGGTGGAGTAAGGCCAAATAAGCAACTTTGATATTGATTTGACGTGATATCGTAGGTCAACATCTTGAATAAACTATCTGTGATATTCACTGAAAGTATTTCGGTGAAGTTATTATTGGATCTTTTTAGGTTAAATTTAAGTTGATGTTTATTTATGTTAAGTGGAAAAATGTTGTATCTATATTATAAAGAGGTTAAGTTTACTCGGTGGTAGGGCTTCGTGCAAGCCCGTCTGGGTACCACCCACTCATCACAGGTTCTACCACCAGCCATCCATGTAAGCCAGTGTAACCAAGACACAGGTGACAAATAAGTATAATTGTGAAATACATCTTAGTAAAAAACAAATAAAAAAGTGGTGTTAAATATTTCTTACATTGCCAATGTTTATGAACGGTGATGACCATTTACTATCAAGTGGCGATATTTTCAAAAAAAAACATAATTTCCAATTTTAATAAATCGTAATCATTATCAAAGTAACCGTATACAGTATAAGAACCGTATACTTTTCAATTTGAACTAGTTATATTATTAGATATTTGACTAAATAAATAAATTATCAGAGGTTAAGGTTTGACGCATATTACACCAGAGCTCCATTGTGGTTTGGTGGGTGGTTGTAGAATTGCGACACATGAAGTTTTCTACACGATATTTATATTCATCGTCGAGCACGAGATGAATTATAAACACAAATTAACATTCGAAAACTTATTGATGCTCGTCGGGGCTTCTGCCATGATTAAATACTTTACAACCTACAAATGGCGATCCATAGAGATGACCTGATTATGTAGACAGGTCGAATACAACTAGACCGGTTATTGAATCTAGAATCCAAGAAGTCATGTGGACAGTACGACGTCTTATGCAGACTTATAATCCCTATGAATACCATATTTCTATCAATTCTTCATCCTAAAAGCCCTGATGACGGGCCAGTTGGCGTTGTTGGTAGATTTACCTTTTATTTTAGACTTGCCTTTCACGCCGAAGGTTGTGGGTTCGATTCCCACCCAGGACAGACATTTGTGTGCATGAACATGTCTGTTTGTCCTGAGTCTGGGTGTAATTATCTATATAAGTATGTCTTTACAAAAGAAATGTAGTATATCAGTTGTCTGGTTTCCAAACTACAAGCTGTGTTTAGTTTGGGATCAGATGGTCGTGTGTGAATAATGTCCCTAGATATTATTATAAGGATATTATTAAAAACTTAAATTATGATGCTACCTGGTAATATAAACACACAGATACATTAAAATAACAATAATACTATATTATAATTCAACGATATGATATTATATTTAGTTCTTCAACATGTGTACACTGATTAAAATAATATAATATAACAAAAGTAAATACTAATTCTAAGTGTCACAATTACTTAAAGAACACAGCACAGAAAGTTAACAAATCGACATCTTAACCGAATAATAAACTTATACGTGAATCTACTATAAAATGTATACAATAAATATGTATGCGAAAATGATGGTGTATCTTAATACGTCTATAGAGATACGAATGCCATAAATAAAAAATATGAGAAAAATAAAAATTACAAGGAGTGCAGTTAGAGAAATTATACACGGTAGATAGATGCAGATTGCGGGTAGCACGCGCTTATATCTTACTATTTAAACAGATATCATGTGGTAAATAGTAATTAGAACTGTGCAAAGTCTGGGCGGGTAACTAAAGTAAATGAGTCAATTATAATATTTTATTTCAGTTTGTACTAATGTTATACATATATGCGAAAGTAACTCTATCAGTCTGTTACTGTTACTGAAACTGAACTGATTTTGATAAAATTTGGTATGAAGCATGCTAGAACCCCAAGGACGGACTTAGACTATACTTTACCAAATACTAGCTTCTCTTCCCGGGCGGGCGAATACTAGTTTTCTATAAATCTGAATTATTATCAACACCAAGACAAGGCTTTTACGTTCATAAAATTACAAAAGATAAGATACTTCCTGAGGTAGGCTGGTAATACTTTCAGCATTGGGTTCGTCTTTCGTACAATATACATTTTGTATTATACAATGAAATATTTAATAATTAAATATGCATAACCCTTCCAAATCGCTGCGAACACTTTCACTATCATGTGTAACGTTAAACGCTTATCATGGACAAAAATAAAAAAAAAACAATGCATTGTGACTCGTATCACCAGCTACCCGGTGCAAGCTTGTTCTATTTCAGCGGGTGAGCGATACGCGCATGACCGACAAACGTCGTCACTCGTAATCTGCCGTCGGGTGCTTAGTCCGCACGCCGCAGCCGATAGCGCGGCCGCGCGCTGCTCGCGACACTTGATCACAGCGCGCGTAGGAAATACCGAAACGATCGCAGTGTTTATGATATTGTTTTTAAATCGCGTGTGTTTAAGTGTTAAGATGAGACGGAACGTGAAGATTCTGTTCGGTCTGGGCGCTGCCTGGATTTTCGTCCTGTTTTATTACATGCAGCCTGATACAACACAAACTAAGGTAATAGGTTGTTTATAGGAGATCAGCTGTTAGCCGCAGTGCGCATGACCGAAACTAGATGCAGTATTTAACGTGATTTATATGAATTAATATTTCAATAATATACATAATTTTTGTTGACATTTGTTGAAGAAAGTAATCTTTAATTTATAAATTATGGATACAACAAAATGTATGTCAAATGAAGCTACAATTTCGCTACATATAAATGATAATTAATAATGCAAATATTATTTAGTAATGCTAATTAATAACAAGTATGTTATGTAGTTTATTAATTAATGTTATAACAAAGGGTACCGCCAATTGCAATTAATAAGCTTAGCTCTTTAATTGGCCGTTTTATTTAATACGCTTAAAAACATTTTTTTTCTGACTCAATACGTATAAGACATAATTCAGCTTAAATTGTTTTTTAGTGGGTATCTAGTAACTTTATGCGCATTAATTTAGAAATTTATAATATGATAATAATTATTTGATAAAAAAAAATTATATTCAAAAAATTTAAATCGTTAAGCGTTACCACCGTTTCGGAATGAGGATTCTACCGAGAATCGGCAAGAAATTCATTAGTTACTCTTTAAAAAACAGCTAATTTAATAAATTATATACAATTAGTTAATTTATTTACGAGATCAATTAATGCATGCGTAGTTGTCGGAATTTTTTATACAATCGTTTGACATAAATATATTTATGACAAACATCATAAAGGATTTTGGTTTTCCGGGTAATATAAATATAGAAATATATTATAAGATATTACCCGGATATTTATGTGGTAGTTCCAAATAATATGACATATAGTATATAGCACGAACAAATAACGACTGGTCATATCATAATAAATACAATAAAACTCCAAAATGACTTCGTTAGTCTTAATTACTGCATAATGTGTAGGTAAAATTTATATTATAATATTTAACTTATATATGCAAATTTTGATTCTATTAAAATACCTAATAAGATAAAACCAAAGTATTATGTAAGGACCTGCAATTTGTTATTATAAGTTGATTATATTACGGCTTAATATGTTTGTTTACTATATATTATACGTTTATGTTAAAATAACATTTTTATGTTTCGTTTTCAATTTTTTTTATGTCAATCAATGGTCCCTAATACTCAAAATCTACTTATGAAAAATGTAAGTAAATTGTACATTCTAAATAATTAAACAACAGAAGTTGAATACTTGTATAATTATATCCCTTGTAAACTTATCTTCAACAATATAAATAAATATTTCGTTGAAGAGCAAATGTATGCAATCCTGCAATCGGTTCTTTTCGTAAAAATTTAATTTACAGTTTTTATATTCATCATTACCTGCGTAAGTCGGAAGGTGACTCGTCGCTTTCGTCTCATCCAGGCTTCGAAGGCTGGCAGGAAATTCGTCAAATGTACCAACCACGCTTTTGGAAACCAAGTGACGGATCCCCTTATTCCAGTTTTAGGGGTAGATTTTTTTATTCAAATTTAAATGAAACCACCCTTACGGTATAGATTCTGTTCAATATATTTTGTAATTGTACAGATAAACCGTACCATCAACGAAACGGCTTCACGGCACATATTTTTACATAAACATTTAAATTACTATGATACTTTTAATTATTAAAAAATATATACTTGAGTTCACGAACACCCACTCGTATAAGAATAAATAACATTTTTAAAAACGTAATGTTTCACATGAAAATGATCACCTTGATTCAAGAATGTGAATTACGGCACCCTTATCAACGACTCCAGTATGTGACCCGTTGTCAAATACTGTCTCCGTTCCATTTCTTTATCTTTTAACATATTATATATATTATTTATATCGAAGCATGAATAGCGCCGGTTTACGTGTATAAGCCGCAGGTTCGTCCTGATCCCTCGAGCTGTTGTCGTCCCCACTTCTGACACAAGCTATACGATTAATTGGAGGAGTAAACAAGAATATTAATAATTTTTTAAGAACGGTTTTGGTTTAAATATGAATTATATGTTGGATTTATATTCTCTGTAAAATAAATAACCTACCTCCATTTTCTGAAAACCTGCATTGGTTTCATTCAGATTAACTTATTTGGCTGATATATAAAACCTGGACGCTCAATGTTTTATATTTTCTATATTTATATATTCAAACAAGATCCTAATGAGTTATAGTTAGCAATTTCACAAGTTTCTTGGAAACAATTAATTTGTCAGAAAGTATCCCTAAACTTGCCTCTATTATTTTACAATGTCGTTCATTTTATGTTGTTTGATGTTGTATTTCATAACTCTAAGAGTGTCAATTGCTCACTCACCCTTCATACCGTAACAGCCTGTGAATGTCCCACAGCTGGGCTAAAAGCTTCCTGTCCCTTTTTTGAGGAGGAGGTTTGGAGCTTATTCCACCACGCTGCTCCAATGCGGGTTGGTGGAATACACATGTGGCAGAATTTCAGTGAAATTAGAACACGCAGGTTTCCTCACGATGTTTTCCTTCACCATAAAGCACCAGATCAATTATAATCACAAATTAAGCACATGAAAATTCAGTGGTGTGTGCCCGGGTTTGAACCCACGATCATCGGTTAAGATTCACGCGTTCTTACCACTGGGCCATCTCGGCATTTTTCCTTCATACATACATTCCAATTAGCTCAATGCAATACGTCACTGCAAGAGAAGAATAATATCAGACTTTTATGGATAGTAGCTTCTGCGCGTCACTTACTCTCCTCAAAAATGCGACGATACTTCCCAACACCGTACGAGCTGAGTTATATAGTAATGATGTTTTTTATTGAATATAGGTTATATATTGACAGACCGGCAAACAGGCCACTTACTAACCTTGGGGAGTAAGATGTTATGTCCCTTATGTCTGTAGTTACATTAACTTATTCACTGTTCTAAGCCTAACACAGCGATAACAACTAAGTTTGGTGGTAGAATATACGATGAGTGGTACCAAGTCATCAATGCACTTAATAGAAAAAAAATCAATCAACTATTCTGACAGCCATGAGTTGAGCAGAGAGATTATTTTATCCGACCGGAAATTTCAAAAGTGATTAAGTAATTAAAATTTTATGTAATCCAATAATTACACTGTTATATCTAGTTTTAAGCCTATTGAGTTACGTTCACATTGCTTGCCTTGCGGCTAAAAACGCGGAGAAAAACTCGCTCTTCACGTAGTAAAATATAAATTTAAACATGACGGCCAAACTCAATAACTTGAGCCAACAATAATGTTAACTTGGGTAAAAGTTTGTCTCCTGCATTCGCATGGCCACGAAATATCTTTATTTTAATCTAAATCCAGTTTTGTATATCCTTGTTACAAGTTACAAGGCGCCTCACATATTTTACGTGAAGCACCATTTCAAGCTACTTTCATTTTTATCGAAAACAACATTCAGCTTGTAATCGCTTATCACGCTTGACACGTTGACGCTCAAACACTCACGTAATAATTCCGTTCACTTTACGCATCGTCTTCCTTTTTTTTAATAAAATTGGAAATCGAATATAAAAGCAAAACATATACCTACATAAGTCTAAATGTTCAATTTAAAAAAGATATATAGAAAGTAAAGCAAAGTAACAGCCTCCAAATGTCCCACTGCTAGGCTAGGGCCTCCTCTTCCTTTTGAGGAGCAGGTTTGGAACTCATTCCACCACACTGTTTCAATGGAGGTCGGTGGATACACTGGCAAAATTTCAATGAAATTAGACACACACTGTTTTATCACGATGTTTTCATTCACCGCTAAATACGAGGTGAATTATAAACACAAATTAAGCACATGAAAACTCAGTGGTGCTTGCCTTTGAACTCGCAATCATCGCTTAAGATTCACGCGTACATGCGACCATCTCGGGTCAAGAATCAGTTATTGAATTTTACTGTAATAAAATTCTCAGTAACAGAAGGGATTTGCAAAGTTAATAATGTTAGCACTTCTTCGCGTCAAAAAGACATCAAGACTTCTTTCCGGTCTTATCCGATTGTCGACCCATCGAAATTATAATAGAGTTAGTGAATAGAGAGTGCACGTAAATACGTGCTAAAACATCTGCTGCGTTATGTTTAAAATTTAATACGAACAAAGTTATATTTCGAAATCATCGCAGAATCAGCATTTACTCGTGCATCGTAGAATCCTTGTTTACTAATCGTAATTAATATTAGTAACCTCGGAATAATGGAATTTTCGCCTAATTGTGTTCTATATAATATAATATAAATAAATTACTCGTATTACGGGAATTATTGCGAGAGTCGTTTAAGTATAATTTTGACAATAGTTCAAACTACAAATTAGCCGTTGTGTCCGAAATGCGGTCAGGCATTATTATTACATAACATAATTGTATATGACATATTAACATTACAAGCGGACATTAACGAAGTAGATAGAAATAGTCAGACTGAGTTCTTGCGTCACAGCACACGAGGTGCACCAGATTTTATTCATAAAGATTCCGACATTAAATCCGCATATTTTTAAACAAAATTATTATAATGATTCAAGTATGGTAGGTAAAAATATTTTTTCCTTAATTTCTATATGTACATTTAAAGGATTTTGCTTAATTATTTATTCATTAACTCGTATTTCTGTGTTGCCATGTATAATGTTAATTAAATTAATATATAACCGCGTCTTACACGATATGTTAAATAAATTGATCAAGCAACTCTATACTTCTATAAGTAGCGAACATTAGAAAAAGAGGAACACCATTTCCAATGCAAGGCAAAGACTTCCTTGAGAATGCGCTTATTCTACCGAGATTATTCTACCATTTGGATTAGATTGGACATACACAGGTTTCCTCAAGGTGTTAACTTTCAACTGAGTAAATGAACTGAGATGAAATATAACCAAAACTTAAGCACATGAAATCATCTACAGTAGCATATAATCACTGTATACAGACACGCATTGATAATATTTAATCTTTATATATGTTATGTTCGTAATATATTTAGTTTTAAAAGTTGCGCCGCATATTTTAATGTGTGTTAACTTTCCATAGGATCCTATCTAAGGGATTTAGCTCTGACATGATTATTCACTGAACTGATTCCTTCACAGAACTGATAAAAGTGTATATTTAATAAAAGTGACATCAAATTTAAAACACAATCAAAGACAAATTTGTGTTTGAAATAAAATGCAATAGATAAATAATTATTTAATTATATTTAATTAAAGATCTATGCAACTCCAAATACTTTCATTTGATGCATCATAACAATAAAAATTATCAATAAACCATTTTGTAAATAATTTATAATAAAGTTGGGAATATATATTGCTATTTGTTGTAAAAACACGATTCTTATAAATTTTCTTGATTAAAAAAAATATAAATAGATTACGGGGATTATGTGATTGATGACTGTTTGACACTTAAGAAATTAAACTCTGAAAAAATACTCGCAATTCTTCTTAGCGCTCGACTCGCAATGCTTAACGAATTCATTAGCGCTCCGGACTTTGAACGGGGAGCTTGTGTCGCTTGCGCAAACGCATATAAGTACTACGTATAGTTATAAGTGGTGTGATTTTCTATTGGATGAAATTATATAAAAATTAAAGTAAATTGAATTTCATTGATATAGTCCTTATATAAGTACTACAGCCGGTCTAGTGGCTAGATGTAAGGCTCCGGAGGTCATTGGTTCAAATCCCAGGTCGGGCCAATAAAAAGTTATTGACTGTTTCTGTCGAAAATACTCAATAGAATTTTTAAATCATCACATATACAATATATAATACATATAATATTGCGTAGGAAAAATTAACAACTACCAGAACGCAACGACCAATAGACATATAGAATCGGAAAATGCGAAATAACACATGCTTTGAGATGATGACATTTCTTCACATTGTTTCAAACCTCATGAATCACGATACTTCCATTAATATTGTTGTTCTAAATACTTCGTCGAGGTTCTGTTTACAATGTTTATCTTATCAAGAGCAGCGTGTTCCACTAAAGATGTGTGATTAGATAACTTAGTACTTAAGCTAATACAAGATGAATGAACTAAGTAAGTAGACAGCTTTGTGCAAGCCTGTGTAGGTATCACTGCCTTATCATGTAATGTTCCATCAAACAGCAATACTTAGAAGTGTCGTGTTCCTGCGGCCTTATATCTAGTAACTACTTAATAAATTTCCATTATAAAATATAGTTTATTAATATGTATCGAATACGAAAATGTTAATTATTTTGAAGTAGTAGTCCAACAACATTTTATATATACATGTAATGTACCTAGCACCTCGTGTATATTGCCCCCATTTGTGACAGGAGGGCTGGTTCATTTTGCATGCACAAAATTGCAACAATCATCAACTTATAGAATAGGAAGGCGGACAAACATATGGGCCACCTGATGGTAAGTGGTCACCAACGCCCTTAAACATTGGCATTGTAAGAAATGTCAACCATCGCTTCCATAGCCAACGTGCCCCCAACCTTGGGAACTAAGATTTTATGTCCCTTGTGCCTGTAATTACACTGGCTCACTCACCCTTCAAACCGGAACATAACAATATTAAGTACTGCCGTTTTGCGGTAGAATATCTGATGAGTGGGTGGTACCTACCCAGATGAGCTTGCACAAAGCTCTACCACCAGTAAAATGTCTACGGAAAAATACTGCCAGCGTTCCTACCACCAATACCCGCGGTCATTACTTGAACAGTCGCAATTTCTTATAAGATCCGATATGTCGGTGCATTGATAGAATAAGAAGAGACATATTTCTAAAAGTATTATAAACCAACATTTGCTCATAATCCTTTCAAAATATTATATTTGGGCGACCGAGCCTCACTCGGGTCTAATAATTATTATTTTATTTTAAGAAAGACCTATATAAACAAACTTTAAAACCAAAACCTTATTTAAATACATAATTTTCGTTTTACCTTATCTAAATACAACTTTTCCGACATATACGAAATGTATATAGCTATATACAAGAATCGCTTATTTACTATTAAGACATATATACGATAAATTGACGCCAATTGCTGACTCTTTTCCTTTAAAAAATTCAAACTTGTATAAACACAATAAATATGACCCATTGTACTCCATTGTATTTTTCAAACGATTGTCGCCCCACGCTTTTCACCAACGGGTAATTCACCCATTCGCGTTAGAAAGGGACAACGTTATAAACGAAAAAGTGAAATAGATATAGATTCGAAGTTCAATAAATTAGGGGCGAAAAAGAGAGGAATATGTTTTGAATGTTTCCGTACGAATTAATGACCGGATCGATATTCCGTGGGGTGTTTATTTAGGGTGTAATTCATAAGTTGAAGATATAAATAGCCGGCCAGGTTTTGTTTTGCATCGAAAAGTATAAACCTTTAGTTAGCTGCATTTTTATTTAAAAATTCACAGCTGACTAATGAACTACATCAAATACCTAATTATAATTTAATTAATTTAAGAAAAAAAAGCGCTAAATACTAAATTATTCAATAAACAGTATTGCAGACTTTAAAGTTACCAAAGACTTTACGGCCGATTTCTGTTCTAAATTCTATCGTAATTATTTTAAAGAAATAATGATTAAGTTCTCATTACCATTGTCGACTTAATATCCTAATACAGATCACTTATAAATCACTATACTAATACAAATGAAAACATTTTTTTACATTGAAATAAAAACACGACAACTTTTATTGAACAAATTATTTTTATAGACCGTGTCACTCGGGAGTATAACGATTCAATCCAAATAGGTCCAGTCATTTAAAAGAAATCACATACAATTAAATATAATGTTCATTCCGTAAAAACGTTACAATCTTTCTTTGGGCGTTCGTGAAAAATTTGTTCATTTGACCATTCGTATCTTGGAATTGAAAATCGTTTTAAGAGAGGCTACAAAATTGATCGCACGCTACGACCTACTGAGGTGGAGAAATGATGCTCAACGCATGTAAAATCACGCAAATCAACTTGTTATCTTTTGATATTACATACTAATGGTATCTAAGATATTATCAAATATAAACAAATGGTATCAGTTACTTGGCCTGATTTCGCACAAGCACTTTATACCTTAAATCTTGAGACTAGCCAACTGTGTAGAGTATGTTACTCACACAGATATAATATCTATTGTCTTACTGATACTTTGTTTTGCAAACCGATGCGACTCGAAACAGATAAAGTTCAGGACCCACAGCTTGCGTGCTTTTCGATGGACCGGGGTAACATATACAGTTATAACATTATATATTGTCACAATAATATATATAATATAAAACAAAAAGGCCGGGAACGCACTAGCAAGCCCTCCGGTGTTTCAGATGTCCATGAGAGATGGCAGTCACTTTTCATCTGGTGAGCCTCCTTTACGTTTTCCCCCTTAATATATCTAACCTCCTGGCCGTCAATAAATCAATTTTGACTGATAAAACGTAATAACTATTGTAGGTCTGTAGGACAGTTACTTTGGGATTAGCCTTATAAGATCCCTTGTTTTTAAAGAATACAAAAGTAGATTTCTTCTTTCGAATGTCAAATCAATGATGACAAAAAAGCGAAAACATTGTTTTAGTAAACAGTAGTCATCGTTTTTATTTAACAACGTTTGTTTCTTATTGTAAACAGGTTTTTTGGAATGTAAGATTAATCTACCATACATCCTTAAAAAACACTTATGCCAAACATCTGCCTTACTACAAATACAATGAAATCAAATGTCAAGGCTTAACCGTGTTATATAATAAATAAATCCAAAGAAACGTATGTAGCGAGAATTTTAATATTGAGCCGTTTTAAACCACAACGTGTACGGAATTAGTAACTAAATAATTATGCTACGCGTTACTTAAATTAAGTGACCGAGTTTTTCATTTAATTAAAAATGATTTTTAAATTTGGTACGATTCTGTCTTTAGATGAATCTATTTCCTTTTCTAAATTTTTACAATAAATATATATAGTAATATACCTATATAAGCGAGGACTCCTAAACTATGCGCCCGATTGACTTGCAATTTGTCACAGTTACTCCTTCCCCGACGTAGACGCTCACTAAGAACGGATATTAAGCAAATCCTATCCAAAATATATTTCCTCCTTATCTACACGTGCGAAACCGGGACGATTAGCTAGTCACAATATAAAACCCAAAAAAAAGCTAAGAACTCTAGCAAGATAACATTTTGTATAAATCATAATTTGACAAGGCGTTATAAAAGCCTATTATTTATTTTAGCCTATTAAACTTGATTCAGTGCGTTCGTTAGGACGTTAACGTCCCGCAACAGAACCGGTTGTACGCAGAACAATGGATTTATAAACAGTTTATGGCATGTTTATAACCTATAAAAACTTAATTAACAGGAATAGGAAACCTTAAAAATATGCCCTGACTTTATGGGATTATTGGTATTGATATTATGATTATTATTGTTCCATACGTTACGTTATGTAGTATATAACCATCTTAATAAATGGACGGAGTATATAATGCAGAAATGAATTATTCATGTCAGACTGCTAGTTTCTGAAATGAGTAAGCTCAAATATACAAGCTCTGGGGACTTTGTTATATATACTAGCTGTGCCCCGCGGAGCATTAAAATGTTTCCGATAAAAAATAACATTACTCACTATAAAGATAACTCCGGAAAAAACAGACAGACAAAAAGAATTGTTGTTTTGAGTTTTAGTGACTTGCTTAAGATTAAAAAGACCGTTATTTCAAAATCGGAACAGACATTTCATTTTTATTTGTTTATTAACAAATAACGATTTCAAATTTAAGATTAATTAAAATGTTCAAACATTACCGCGATTATAGTAAATTCGCTCTACTTTACAACATAAGTTGTGAAACGCGGAATTCAGCTTATGATTGGATTATCGACCTTATATTCACGACACGATCGAGAAAGTACTTTAAAGTTAGCTTATATTCAAACCACGAGGACGTTTTGATTCATTTCGGTTCGCTTACTTTGGAATTTGACCTTTATTACATATGTCTTAAGGATTACAATATGGTTGTTTATCTGTTTCGTTCTAGTACAGAGAATGTATGAACCAGGAAATATATTTTGAACTGGTTTGTAAGACATTGTCTTTAGTCTAGCTGGAATTGTCGTTAAACTTTGAGTAAATTTTTCATAGTATCGCATTTGTTTGAAAATTATTTTGATATTAACCTTGTTTAACTTATATAACAGTACAAATATTAGATAAATAATTTAAATGTATTCAATTAACATAAATATGTAAATTAGTAGAAAGGAGTAACCGCTGACTTTATTGACGGTACATACCAAACCTGTGGTAGATTACATTACAAGCCTACTTGAATAAATAATATTTTAATCTGATTCTAGACTGATGAAATTTAAACATAGAATACAGGCAAGGTAGATATACAAGAGGCCTCACCGCAATCACTCCGCTAGCAACCTTAGTAGTGCAACTAATGTTCATGACAAATATTAATTTCATCAATTTTCGATAATTACGTTACATATTCATTACTAGTTTTCACCCTCGAGTTAGGGAGCAGGCAGATGTTAGGTATAAAAATGCCTATCTTCTTTCTTGGCTTTTGATCATGCTTCAAGCCAAATTTCATCAAAATCGTATAGTGTCTTATCCGTAAAAACGTAACAGATAGACTATTACAGATATTACTGGCTTTGTGCAAGCTCGTCTGGGTAGGTATCACCCACTCATTAGATATTCTACCGCAAAACAGCAGTACTTGATATTGTTGTGTTTCGGTTTGAAGGGTGAGTGAGCCAGTGTAATTACAGGAACAAGGGACATAAAATGTTAGTTCCCAAGGTTGGTACCGCATTGGCTATGTAAGCGATGGTTGACATTTCTTACAATGTCTATGTGTAAGGGCGATGGTGACCACTTACCATCAGGTGGCCCATATTCTCGTCCGCCTTCCTATTCTATAAAAAAGCATAGTTACTTCCGCGTCCATAATATAAGTATAGAAAATTATAAAGTCACTTTTATTAAAACAAATCTAAGAATCCTGGTATTAAAACGGACCCAGAGTGGTGGCATTTTTTTCATAATTGGCGGAGAACGATGATTCTTAAATCATTGTGCATCTTAAGTTTCTGCTCGTCGCGTAACTTTATCAACAACCTTATGAATAGTTAACCATCCCTTAAAATGTTTTAAGCAACTTCATCTTCAGATCACCAGTCTAGACGATACGGAACACCGATTGTATTACAAATTAGCAAGTGACCGCTTTCTATGACAAAAATACAACAGCACATCTAAAATGCTCTTAAAAATCCATACCATTTTTTTTTGCTCTACCGTTTTGTATCATTGTTAAATACATCAAGTCAACGACCGCTTACATTCACCCTATAATTGAAATAACAGAACAAAAACTCTATAAAAAAATCTTAGGACATGGATCAATGACCCGATAGATTATTTTACTAAATTTACAAAGCGCTTCTGTTTTTTAACTAAAAAATTAAAGTCGAATTTATATACGTTTGTAAAGTTCAATCTTTCAAAAGAACACATTTTAGCGAATAATGAAATATCAACTGTCTTCAATTCTCCAACTACCAAACTTCAGGTTTCTTAACAGAAGAACATAGTAACTTTTTATTAGCCCAACACCGGGCTTGAACCAAGGACCTCAAGATACGGTAGCTACAAGACCAATGCGACTGTCAGGCAGCATACGGTTTCGTTGCTTTTATTTAAAACATTTTTCATTTTATTTAATATCCGCTAGTTATTTATTCCGCTCTAAAAGGCACTCAAAATCTACTGAAACGGAATAACATTTGTTTTTTCATTTCTTCTTATTTAATTATACTCGTGTTATGCTATTATGTAATCAGTTTGCTCAATGACAATTGAATGAGATACATAAAACATATTTTATGATTCAGGCGATATTAATATTAATAAGAGATCTGGAAGCTTGTTAAAGTATATTTAGGGGCAATCTCGGTATTCTAATAATTAATAGCGAAGACAGATCCCTTTATTGTCTAACTTGTGATCATTGTTGAATTTAAGAAACTTTAAATTTCAATATGCAAACGGTATACGGGCTGAATAGCGATGTAACTATCGCAGGTTCGATCCTCGCCCTTACACACTTAGTTATCCTAATATAACCTCGTAACACAATAAGCAATATTTAATAAAAAACCATAAAAATCTTATCGTCTCTACATCTCTTTAAAAGAAGATAAAAAATACAAAAAATTGTAATAATATAATGTATATATATATATATATATATATATATATATATATACTACACAGTACTCATTACACATAAGTCTATATGAATATTAGAATTATTATATAATGCACGTATTCTTTCATTATATAATGATTTATATTCATGTCAGGGCTAGAGCAAAGCTCGTTTAATAAAAGCTCTCAAAGGATTTCTCTCGTTAAATACGTCTTAAGGACGACAACACGCAATTTCCTCACGTCCGCTTCTACACGAGAATTTCGATGAATGATTTGCCAAGTACTTCATTGCTAAAGGTTCTATAGCACGGCAACTTTATTTAAGTCAAAGGAATATTTCTACTTTATTAGACGTTAAGCTTTTCAAAACAAAAAGTATGTATAAATTTATGTATAAGCACGTTTGATACCTAAATTTTTAAAATAAATAAAAGTTAAAGCTATCAACAGTAGTGGAAGTATGTGTCGAAAAGGATCGGCAAGTAACTCAGTTGTAACGTTTTATATGACAATTTTAACCAAAGATCGTGGGTTCAAAACCGGGCAAGCACCCCTGAATTTTCATGTGCCTAATCTGTGTTTATAATTCATCTCGTGCTTGACGGTGAAGGAAAACATCGCAAGGAAACCTGCATGTGTCTAATTTCATTGAAATTATGCCACATGTGTATTCTACCAACCCGCATTGGAGCAGCGTGGTGGAATAAACTCCAAACCTTCTCCTTCAAAGGGAAAGTAGGCCTTAGCCCAACAGTGGGACAATAACAGGCTGTTACTGTTTACTGTTACTATATCCTGTATGAAAATCGACACATATTAATTCTGAATTTGTTAATATTATTTTAACATTATACATTGCCTCTTGCGAATAATTTTATTTTAGAAGAAACTACGGCAGTTAGCAGTTCGATAAAAATATATCAAACTTAAAACACACGCACAGATACGCTGGACACAAGTGGAACTTTGTTATTTCTATCTTAAATTCGCTAAAACCATGTACTAAAATTGAATAAATCACCCGATTTCCTTATTACTATTTCCGCCTCCGCAAAGTCAATTAATGCATTCCCGGGTCAAGATGTTCGATGCAATAACAAATTGCTGGAGATAATTTTTCACCGACCAATTAATAATAATAAGGCTTATAATTACGTGTATATGTTAAAAGTATAATTATATTATAATTATTATTATTATATGTTATAAGACACATCTATATAAGATGTAAAAAAAATAATTTTATAAAAACAGTTAAAAAAACAAATGAACATTTTACGTTTTCTTTTTTCAAAAATGTAATATGAATAAATAGACTGATTCAACCCCAGATTTAATTACCATTTGAAAAAACTCAGAGGCGTATCAAATAATTACAGCCGATTTCGGAAATAACCTACTTTTCATTTACCAAAGTACTCAGTTAATTATTTGGTTAATTGGAACCATTCGATGAGAGCACATTTAGCGAGAGACGGCCATCATTAGCTAATTACAAACCAGAGCGCATCAAACAAAAAAAACTTTATGCAACCGATTTAAATCATTCATTACGTCACCATGAAAAGATTACGTCAGACGGAATTAACATTTTGATTGCACACAAATCAGTTTACGATTATAAAGAGTAAATAAACAGCCGTTAACTATTGCTCAATATCTTGATGACAAAGGTGCTGGGATTTGAATATCCAATTTATTCAATACAATTCCTATTCGCACGCGGCTTCGTTCGTTTATTTGAAGGGGGGGGGGGGGGGGTTATAGTACAAATGCTTACTGTAGTGTACATACAACTACAATAATGTATTCATTAGTATTTTATAATATAAATATATATTATCTGTGTATCCATCTGTCATCTCGTATGACACACACCGCGGAGCGCGGGAAATAGAATATATATATGGGTATTGGCGCGAAGTAAAGAGGGTGTGTGTGCATAGCGAGCTGATATATAAAATATAATATGTATTATTTAATTTGTAAAACCGATCTTACGACTTGAGTTAAAGCACTGTTAAAGGGTTAACATTACACTTACCACAAAAATTCTCCAAAGAGCATTCTTTTAATGTAAGAAGGGGCAAACTAATTGGTGGCTCACCTGATTGAAAGTAACTACCCCCATGGACTACTGCAACACCCGAGGGTTTTCAGGTGCGTTGCCGGCCTTTGACCATGCAAATATAATTCCTAAAGGTTCCAATATTAATGTTAAGGTGCACATCCCATTAGTTTTGTGTGTTATTTTGTAAAAACGGTCTTCGAAAAGCACATCAAGCCGTTTGTCTTGAAATTGAAATCTTTTCGCCCGTGTCTTTTTTTTTATTATCCCATAATCCGATCATAATCCGATTTATATACTAAAACTTTCACCGACAGTACGTGTCGTGTCTTCTGGTATAAGTTTTATGAACATACATATATTGGCTTAATAACTTTTTCAGTTACGTGTTTTCTTTGCCGATAATTCCGTCATCGAGGATTGTAGTGCGCTGCCACCAATAATACCTTCATGTGGCCATACGATGCCTGACATCAAAATCAGGCAATGTGATGTGCGTGCGGAGCTGAATTCACTTGATGTACGGAAAGCTAGCGGTCCCGATGGAATACCAGCCATAGTGCTGAAGAAGTGCGTGGCGGAGCTGTCTCCCGTGTTAACGCGCCTGTTCCAACTTTCTCTTTCTTCGGGATGTGTGCCGGAGGCTTGGAGAAGAGCTAATGTGCAAGCGGTTCCCGAAAAAAGGGGATCGGTCTGACCCAGCAAATTATCGGCTAATAGCTATCACCTCAGTACTTTGTAAGGTGATGGAACGGATTCTAAACAACCAACTGATCCATTACCTAGAAGATTACTGTCTAATTAATGATAATTAGTGATCTTCTAGCGTACGTAACACACCACTGGGGTGAAGCTATCGACAAGCATGGGGAATCGTTGGCTGTCATTCTTGATATCTCCAAGGCTTTCGACAGGGTCTGGCACAGAAGTCTTCTCTCCAAGCTGCCGGCATATGGTTTGCCTGCTCAGCTTTGCACCTGGATTGCCAGCTTCCTACACAAGCGCATCCTTCGTGTTTTAGTTGATGGTTGCGCTTCTCAATTCTATGTAGTAAAACCCAACATTCACCCCACCCCAGGGATCTGTGCTATCTCCCACACTCTTTCTTTTGCATATCAATGATATGCTCTCTCTCGGGAACATTCATTGCTATGCAGGCGATAGATAATCTTGTTGAGTTTAATGCCAAGAAAACACGGGTATGAACATCGAAATGTATCACAGCGAAAAAGTCACCATTGTCCCCTCTTCCCTCCCTCTGTGGCACTCCACTGGTGATACAAAGCAAAATTGCCATGCTGGGGATGGACGTTCGCTGCGATCTTAGTCCAAGGGATTACATCGAGGCTGTTATAAAAACAGCTTCACGAAAACTCGGAGTTCTGAACAAGGTGCGGTTGTACAAAACACAGGTACGGTCTTGCGTTGAATATTGCTCGCACCTTTAGGATGGCTCCGCTAAGTACCTACTTGAGGCCTTGGATCGGTTGCAGCGTCGTGCAGTCCGCATTATCGGCGACGTAAAGGTCACTAACACCCTCGAGCCTTTACAATTGCGTCGAGAGATAGCAGCGCTGAGCGCTTTCTATCGACTGTATCATGGCGAGAGCTCTGAGGAATTATTCTCCCTAATTCCTGATTCCCCCTTCAAAAGTCTACGCGTGCTGGCTCTCGATGTCACCGCCTAACTGTGACATCAATTCCATCGCGCACAAAGAAATTTGGCAACTCTTACACTACTACTACCACTTACCATCAGGTGGAGTAGAGTGATTTGCCCTTCCGGGAAATATAAAAAAATAAAAAAAACGTCCCCTCATTTATTAGCATTTTATTATTAAACTGTGCCAAGCAATTTTACTGTTCAAATGATAAATTGTTCCTCGGAAAATATGAAAAACGAAACTTTAAAAATGGTAACGTTGGCTTGAAAGTCAAAGTTGAAGGGCCAACAAACTCAAACACTTTACCAAGGTCGGAGCGTTCTGAGTTCGCTTAATTCCATTCGCTGTACATTTTTGCCATGAAAGTTGGGATATGAAATTTCGAAGAGCTTTATAAGCTTAGTTTAGCGTAAATATTTATCAACAGGATCATTGTGGGCTATTTTCTATTAAAACACCAGTTAATGTTAATAAAGCCTATTGTATTTTAAAAGTACCTTCAGGCACACTACTTTATAGCAGAGCTTCACAACTTTACAAAGCTTTAATATAAAATACGAATAAGTATATGTAATAATATAACCTCAACATTTTTAAAACCATTTATATGTAAATTATATGGTAAAAATAATATGTTTAAAGCTACCGACATCAACTCAATACATAGTGCTTTGAAATGGCTACACGAAAACCAAATCAAAATTCATTCATCAAAACTATTTCTGCAATCGATTAGAACTGGACGGCCATGTTAAAATGTCATATCCCTACATTATAAATGCAAAAGTGTGTTCTGTTGGTTTGTCCGTCTTTAATTCAGCAACGGACCGGATTTTTCCATATATAAACATAAATACATAAATATACTTTATAGACTGAGGTACTTTATATCCCGGAAAAAGAACAGCAAGAAAGCCGTTAGCAGAAACTAGTACTATATATTAATTATTGATCCACATAGCAAATGAATTTAAAAATTGATTATATTTTTTTCTGTCTGTGGACATACATTTTACTTTAATAAGTAAAAAAACAAAAACAAGATGATCCAAGGGCCTTAACCCTACTATTTTGTCTACTAGTCGTAGGTTTATTTTTTCTTTCTCGGTCGTTTTCTTCATTTCTGAAGGTCGTGTCCACTCTGATCTAGGGTCTGGGTCACGATCTCTATAAGTTTTCTCCAGTCCTTCCTGTCCTCAGCTTTCCTCAGGGCTGTGGTCACTTGGAGACCAGTGAGGTTGGTAACTTGGTCCGACCATCGTGTGGGGCAGCGGCCACTTGGTCGTTTCCCCTCTATTTTGCCAAGTATCATCAGCTTGTCAAGGCTGTTAGGCTGCCTTCGCGCTGTATGACCAAAATAACGAAGGACACGCTGGTAGCAAATACTTGACAATCTCGTTTTTATGTGTAGTTGTTGCAGGATCGAGACATTGGTTCTCTTGGCCGTCCACGGTATGCGCAGCATTCTTCGCCAGCACCACATCTCGAACGCGTCGATCTTCTTCCTCTCCAGTGAGCGAATTGTCCAGGATTCCGAGCCATAAAGAAAGATGGAGAATATCAGAGTCTGAACGAGCCGTTTTTTCGTTTTATTCGATATTTTCCTGTTCTGCCATATTCGGGTTAGTTTGCTCATTGCAGACTTGGCCATTTGAACTCGTCGTCGGATCTCCTTTTCACAGCCTCCTTGGTCGGTCAGTAGTGAGCCAAGATACAAAAACTCAGAGACAAATTCCAAGTCATTTAGTTTTCCGGTTCGAATTAGTGTACCAGCCCTATCTACTATTAAAACTTTAGTCTTTGCTCTATTGACTGTTAGACCAACCTGCTCGCTTTCGTGTTGGACTCTTCTGAAGAGTTCGCCAAGTTCTTCTTCGGATGACGCGATTAGAGTGGTATCATCTGCATATCGAAGGTTGCTAATCTTCGTCCCGCCTATCGAAATGCCGCCCTGCCAGTCATCTAAAGCCCTTCTCATTATGAACTCCCCGTAGATGTTAAAAAGGATGGGGGATAGGATGCAGCCTTGCCGTACCCCTTTTTCCGGTTTGAAAGGTCCCGATAACGCGTCATTGACTCTCACAACAGTTTCACCATCTTTGTACAGGTTAGCAATTAATACTGCCAGGTGCTCGGGAACTCCCATCTCTATTAAGATTTTCCAGAGACAGTCCCAACGTACGCAGTCAAAAGCCTTGGAGTAGTCAATGAAACACATCAATGTTGGCTTGCAAAATTCTCGGCTTTTTTCAATTAGTTGCCTAACGTTGACAATTTGCTGCCTGGTACCTCGACCTCTAACAAAACCAGCCTGTTCCTCAGGTATTTGCCACTGTAGGAATGTCTTTAATCTCTCGTTAATGACGTACAGCATTATCTTGCTGGCATGAGATGTAAGTGCCACTGTGCGGTAGTTGCTGCACGAACGAGTAGATCCTTTCTTGTGTAGAGGGATAAGCATTGACTCTTTCCAGTCATTTGGCCATTGACCTGTTCTCCATACCTGGTTACACAAGTCCAGTAGTATCTTAATACCTTTATCCCCAATTTGCTTTAGTTCTTCAGCGTAAACTTTGTCTCTACCGGCTGCTTTATTGTTCTTTAGTTTACGTAAAGCGCATCGTATTTCGGACTCCAGTATCTCAGGTTCAAGGTTGTTAGGGTCTATGAGCAGACAATCTTTAGTTCGTTGATTGTGACTATCAGCGTAGAGGCCCTCACAATACGATCGCCACCTTTCGGTCACTTGGTCAATCTCTGTTAATAGATTACCCGCACCATCCTCTACAGCCCATGTTTTCGGCTTTAATTCCCGGGTAATATTCTTGACTTTCAGGAACAGATCGCTTGTGCGCATTGTTTTTGAGTGTCTCTCTATGTCCTCACATATGTTGTTAAGGTAACCATTGTAGTCCCTGCGGCATAGATATTGGATTCTCGCTGATAATTTTCTGTATTGCGTACGGTTAGTATCATTATTGCTTTTAAGTAGGTCTTTCCTCTGCTTTATTACCTTCCAAGTTTCCTCAGTAATCCACTCCTTAATCGGGTTGTCTGTTTTATCCCTTTTACGGATTTCATCTCTAGTTGTTAACATAAGGTTCTTCACACTAGTCCAGTTGGTGTTAATATCTGCACTAGTGTCTATAGTGAAGTCTAATATTTTGGTGTTTAAACAAGTTCTGAAAGCAGACAGCTCATCAGGGCTAAGTCGTTTTTGCGGTCCGTATAACGTTCTGCGACACTTCTTCAGTTTTAAACTCATTGTTGCCACAAGTAGTCTGTGGTCACTTCCACAATCTGCTCCAGGGTAGGTCTTCACACTTCTAATGGAGGATCTCCATCTTTTCGAGATAGCTATGTAGTCTATTTGATTTCTCGCCCGATCTCCTGGCATAACCCATGTATACAGCCTTCTCGGATGTTGTTGGAAGCATGTATTCGTTATCGTGAGGGAGTTTTCAGTACAAAATTGCACCCACATTTCACCGCGCTCGTTCCGCTCTCCCAGACCGTACCTTCCAACTACTTCTCTTAGATGGTCGTCATTTTCTGTTGAACCTACCTTTGCATTGAGGTCCCCTAGGAGTACCATTATGTCTCTGCTGGGTACTAGTTTTATCGTGTCCTCAAGCAGTCTGTAAAACGTCTCTATATCCGCCTCTGACGACGATGATGTTGGTGCATATACTACAATTAGATGCATACGGCATGGCTTGGTGTTAAGCTTCACTGTCATTATCCTGTCGCTCACTGGGTTGTATCCTATGACTGCCTTATTTACTTTCTCGGAAACAGATAGGGCAACTCCATTGCAGCTTTCTTTTTCAGGGCCCGAGTAGTATATTGTATGGCCACAAGGTGTTTCGTAAAACCCGGATCCCCTCATGTGTGATTCCGTAAGTGCCAAAATGTCCAGTTGATAGTTCCGTTGTTCTTGGTCTATTATCTCCTTTTTGCCCTTCGTAATCATGCCTCGGACGTTCCATGTGCCCAGTTTTATCTTATTGTAGACTTTGAGATGGTAGTTTAGCTGGTGATCGTTACCAGTAGCATTTACTCCGCACCGTGCCTGGTTATTCACATCGGTACGGCCGTAGGTTTATATTCGGCCAAATAGAACTCAGTTTTCATAATCATAATGCATATGCTTATATACAATCCCATGGTAGGTGGTGCAGGAAGTCATGAATATATACATAACTCCAGAGCGGGTTTTATTAGAGAACTGTTGTGAAATTAGCTCAAAACTTTCTCTTCGAGATAAGAGGTCTTGCCTATGTGTCTTTGTTTATTAATTATATTTTAATATTTATTAATCAAGTACATTCAATTTATGATGTTTGTTGTAGAGAAAATTCTCTCCTGCGTAAATATTCTCTTCAATTCCTACTCAATTTATCGTGAAAGCGGATTCCGGTTATCTTAGAATTTATGCTATCTTGTTCACTCAATTCCTTGATAAACCTTTAGGTAAAGGGAAATTTAAATATAAATATTCAACGTCTAACGAGGAAACTTAACAAGAGTATCTATATGAAAGCTTTTTATGCAAGTACTTTGCAGTTTTCTGAAATTAAACAATAATACAAATATTTTTACCTATTGGTAGAGATGAATTCCTTTATCGATATTCATTATCTTAATCTATTTCTTTTTATAATAGTACATAATTGTTTCTCTAAAATTATATTACTGGTGTAATGGTAATGGTGTAATATTGAGTTAAGGATTTTTTAAATTAATCACTTTTAATGAATCTGACTGCCTAGTTCGGTTAGCTTAAACGCAAAACTCACTATACTATAGTGTGCTTGTCGATCTTGTGCACTTAAATATTTATTGTGAACTATGTCGGCTTGCCTCTAGCAAGCCAATTAGTAACGGTGCAGCATCTACAACGAAAATCATTAGATCGATAAAGAGGGCAAGAAGTTAAACGCAAGAATCACTATAATTTATACAGTGTCTATACTTACACCTACATAAGAAGTATAAAAAGTGTAGAAATCTAAATGTCACAAGTAAAGCCGATAAAATAACGCGTATATGTTGTTTTCAATTTTTATCTGTGTTTTATGGTATCTCGTTATCTGATTCATTTCAATTAAATTCAATGGGAAAAGTGTGGAAAACTGGTGCCGTGTAAATCGTATTATTCGCGTTGCGAACTTTCTGCTTGGGCCTGAGTTATTTCCCATTAATTACACGCTCTTGCGTATCTTAACGCGTAATAAGATTGTATTAGATGATTGATTTTTTGCTTCGACGCTTTTTAAAACGAAAGTAATATTGACCTTTGATAGACCAAGGAGTTAATTTATTCATCAATATTAAAGTATAACTAACGATAAATACATTTGATTACTCTTATATAATATAATGTTAGTGATTTAAAATTATGATAGTTAATATTTCTAAGTTTGAAATTATTTACCTATATGACATATGTTTTCAAATCGTCCCTTTTTGCCAGCTCGATTTCTCTTTCTCTCTTTTTTTCGATATAACATGGATGGTGAATAATTTAATTTACAAACACCATTACACGTTTACGGCAGCAAAAAGACGTATGTGAGAAATAATGTATAATGTCAATAAGGAAAATTATCCCATTGTTTGATACGACATTGCCAGCTCACATTGACAATGGAATTTTATTTCAGAACGGTGTTGTAACCCTAGCACAGACTATATCAACATGATATAAATACATAGCCGTATAACATTTTCATGATATCGTTAACTTATTGCTGAATTCAGTTAAAATTTCTGAAATGATTCTATTTAAATGAAAGCTCTATTGAGAGCCGATTTATCAGTGGAACTTATAAATCTGTAGCGATGATTCAAACCCAGGCAATTATCGATGATTTTCTGTGTTTCATTTGTGTTTATCGTGCACAGCAGTGAAGGAAAACATCGTGACGAAACCAGCATGTATTGGGTCATTGTCATTAAATTTGGTATGGAAGTATTTTACATCGCAAATAGGATATAGTTACTAATTATTTTCTTTGCTCAGCTCACCTTCCGTGAAATTAAACACATGCAGATTTCCTTACGATGATTTCCTTCACCGTCAAGCACGAGATGAATTATAAACACAAATTAAGCACATGAAAATTCAGAGGTGTTTGCCCGGGCTTAAACCCAAGGTTAAGATTCACGTGATCTAACCACTAAGCTATCTCAGCTTTGTTGAAAACCACAACAAAATCAAAATCAAACGGGTAATTTACAAGTAATCGAACAAATGGACAGACATAAAAAGATAAATCGATTTATATTAATAAACGACAATAGTAAAATTTATTATTATTAGCATTACATTATCGTTTTTCATTCTTATCTCCTTGAATTAAATAAATAGTAGGTGTTGATATTTCTGCATATTGCACGTTTATGATACGTTTGATAACAATGCTCTCTGGTATGTAATTGAGCGAACGATCAGGGGAAATTACAGTCAACTTGTTGGATTGTTGAACACAAATTACATTCATACATAAATTGTTACGCATGTCCTTGACCTGCTGAGCTGGTAACAGATTTTTGGAATTCATTTTAGAAAGGCAGATGCGCAAATTAATTTGCTAGTAGTGATTTGTTCCTTTAGCTCATAGACAGACGTTTTAAACGCGCTAACATGGTGTCTAAGATGTAATGTGACATGATAACCAGTGTGCTTACCATAAAAAAAGGTTAAAGAATGTTGACACTTGATTTAAAAAAAATTGCCATCAAGCTTCTAAGTATATCGAGTGGGTAAACTTATGCACACTTCTATACATTTTTCCAAACTCAAAAACGATGGAACCGATTATGACGTATGATTCATAAGGAAGGTTAAGATTTATAATTCGTTAAGGGTTTGTGAAAATTGGCTGAAATGTGACGATAAATATTAAAGATGTCGGAAAAAATTAAGCTAACTGGGAGCGGAAATGACGATATTATACACATATTGATGTTCCTTATTCTACCCGTGCAAAGACGGGACGGGTAACGTCACTATTCTCCAATTTTCTCCTCATGGTTTCGGTTCCGTGTTCCGATATAGCGTCTGTGTCACTCCATAAAAAAGCAATGCATAGATCAATCCATAGCTCCTATGTTGCGAGAATGAAGGACGATAAACACTCTCGCACTTATAATATTATTAAGGAAATAAGATGTTAATCTGAGACATGATATTCATTAAAACCGTTCACAAAAACTCCTACACGCCTTTAAGAGGCAATATAGGAAACGACATTCATTTTATGGTGTTATTTCGACAATACATTAAATATAACTCACTCAGTTCAGTGGTTTTTTAATTCTTTAACATATAGTTCGCGTTTGTAACCGCTGTTGCTTTACGTATAAATTATCGTTTTAATATAATTCAATTAGTTAAATAGAATAAAAAACGATTTATAAACTCAGTAAATTGAATTACGGTATGACCTTTTGACGGCGTATTAGATTTATGGATTGCGAAAGATCCTAGTACTCTTAGTATGTTTGTTTTGAAGAGACGCGTATTTAAAATTGGTCAAAAATTTGTGTACATACATATATAATATATACATACCTATACATATATTTCATAAAAAACATTATTGAACGTAATGCTTATCAAAAAAAAAAAGAAACAGAATGTATAATTAATAAGCGACCTCGTTTGACTAGTCGCACTTGGTTGCTTATAAGGTTGCTGAGGTCTTGGGTTCAATACCTGGGTCGGGCCGATGAATGAAAGGTTAGTAGGTTATTCCGTCAAGAATAGCTTAGAATTCAACAGTATTTATACTCCCGTGCCTCGGGAAGCACATAATGTATTCCTGCGCCTTAACTCATCTCACGTCGGGTCACCGTCCCACGAGAATGGGAGAATGGAGAGTGCATCTGTCTCTTGTACTCTCCTGTAGTAGGCTCTCTTGAGCATCTGACTTCAGGGTATAATAATGAAATTATTTATTTCGTTCGTATTTTTAATTTCTGTTAGAGTAAACATTGAATTTATTTATTTTGCCTCAACCCACATATTTTATAACTGGTCCTCTGTCCAAAGGTCGCCTGGAAGAGCGTTGCTGTAGCGATAAGGTCGTATGTTGCACTTGATGCAACTTTGTATATTTCAATAATTTATTATTTACCGAAGTTATTAGTGTATTTAAGAATAAATAACAATTAATCAAACATACAAGGCGCTCCAGATGACACGCGTAAAACTTTTTATGTCAGAAACGTTACAAAGAAAAGTTACATATGATACGTTGCGCACATATTCAACCTTCAATTTTTTCTCACAAATGTCGCGCCCAAAAATGTCTAAAAAAGTTTCACGTGCATTGTTTTTGTTTTAGTAAAATCGATTTTTATCAATAAAAAATGAATGCTATACGCTTTTTCTTTTTGCGTTAAAAGATGATTTTTATATGGAAATTATTTAAGTACAAAAAATACAAAGGAAAAGAAATTGTACGCAAGAAATACTCATTATAAATTTATATAAAACAATTTTGTTATTCTTTTTATTATAGGCTTTAATGTGATGAATAAAAAAAAGAATATGTTCATTGAATATTTACGAAAAATACCACATCGTATGTATTTATTATTATGCGTTATTTATTTCGTAAGACATATACAGAATCCTTTCACCCAACATGTCAGAAGTAAATCGCATTAGAATATATTTTTTAAGTTCACGTCGTGACCACATTTCAGTTTCAAAACTGACATGAGCGGACATTTTGAAATCATACCAATATTATAACGAGAAATTATTTTTGACAGTTTATTTTACTTCTCAAAAACATTGACTGTTAACTTTTTCTTTCTTTGTCTGGCGTGGATCTCCTAATTGAGCCTAAAATATTCTGCCAACGTCACTTAGGCTGTGACGCAGTATAAAAGAGATGAAACATGAGAACAATCGGTTTCAAATTTTGGAATGTTGAGTTAAAAACAAAGGAACAATTAAAACAAGATGATAATTAAATGATTAATTGAATAGAACATACAAATACTATATAAACGCAATAAATTTAATTAAGTATTTAATAAATGGAGTGAACTTTAGCCAAAACTTAAGCCTTATATGTAGATAGAAAAAAGAGTATTGACCATGATTTTTAAATTTTTATTTAATATCTATATATTTTTTAAGACTAATTGTACAAGAACTAACAAATAATGTATGTGAAAAGTTTTATTTCCAGATATTTTGTAGTATTTCTGTTATAATATTTAACATGAGCTAAAATAAATTTAATCTACAACACAATTAATGTTATTATCTGTGTCAAGTTTTTAAAATTACATCATCTGTGCTTTTACTTTGTTCAAATATCTGGGTCGGTTTTGCGATCACAGATAAAAAAGTAAAGCTAAACTTGTCCACCAGTGAATGCTTGTGATATAATTGTATTATTTTGTAACATCTCTTCTTACACATAGTGTTAGCTTTAGAATACTGAATTACTTATACTTTTATTTCAAATTAGAATATAAATTAGAACACCAAATTATTCTAATCTAATCTATGAAATTTCAGCTCTTCTTGATATTTTCTAAGTCAGATGCAATATTCCTATACATTAAACTGTAGCGTGCCTTAAAAAACTTATTTTCGAAATATATATTTTTTTGTTTATTTAAATCAAACTTCATAGCTATTATGGGTATATTTATAGAAAAGATAACGAATCGAACAATAAAAGTGAAAGAAATAAAAGTATAGCTTAAGCAATGCTTCATAGCGTCACACGTTCGATGTATGCACACCCTAACCAGTGTCACAGAACATTTATTAGCGTCACTTAGAACGGACGGACAACATTCCGTTTCGATGTAAAAAGTCGCCCTAACCAAATTGAAAGATGAAAGTTTATATCCGTTTTTATTTTTTATATTTTTGTGAAATCTCTGCTAATATGTTTTGTGTGTGTTGATAATTGAAATTAAATTTTTAAATTAATTTGATAATGTTATGTACCTAATAAATATTAATTGATTAAGTGTTCTGTAATCATTTTATTATTTACAGAAAATATATGAATTTAATATATTATTTTCTTTGATATTCATCGATTATGTAACTAGATCATTTATTTTATTTATACGTGTATCAAATGTCATTGTCAGTAACTAACGACTTGTCTGTTGATAATCTATTGTGTAACGAAAACTAGATATTCGATCGTGACATTAGAATGTCATATACAACAAAGCTTCCATTAATTAAAAATCTAAACAATACTCAAGTCGATTTTAACACTTATCATCACCTAGTACAATTGTTCCTTACAAAATAGCCTAATTAGAAAAAAATCGCTATACGTAATCGATATTCTATATTCAAATAAATGAAAATCGAATGATTACACGCCAGCGTGCCCTTTAAGGTTCGACGTAGCCAATAGAAACTTGGACCATTTACGTAGAAAGTAAATGCCCCGAGAGAATCGGTCTAAACAGAGAAAGCACGAAGGACACTGGCTTACGTCACTTTCTAGACAAACTTCTTGGTTTTTGGAGTTTTCATTTCTAATTTTAACAGTCGTATGTGCACGAAAAATGCGCACCGTGGTGGTTGTGTGTGTGTAATTGTATTTGCATGTATGTAAGTTTCTAATATACGTGTATCAAATATGATATATCCGATAGGATACATTGCAAAACTAAACATCACTTGCTCGTTATTTATAACGTGTTCTTAAGGATGTACACGTTTATGTGTGTGTGTATTTATTATAATGTATGTATGCGTACAATAAAGTAGGTAATAATTATCCATCTTATCGAGGATCTATGCAAGCAATCTTTATTTGTCCGAGTTACATTTGTAAGAATACCTCAGTAAAACAATCCTTCACATTTATTTTAACATTTTATTCTCTTCCACACGTAACTTGTTATATAATTTAATACTATAAATATTTTACAATTCAATTACAATTTTTATTGGAATTCCTGCAATCACCCTGATAACCATTGTTTCTTTTTTATATGTCGCGTAGTTTTTTTCGAGCAATAATTTCCAACCAGTGTTAATTTATTTAAAAATATAACAATTATTTTTTAAAAATCTCAAGATAATTATTAAAAATCAGTAAAACTTTACACATTAAAAACGAATACAATATTGTTCATTGTGTTAAAATGTGTGGAATTACAAATTTAGTTTTGGTAGATATATATTTTAATATGCAAGCTATATGTGTGCACTGGTATATACATCTATACTAATATTATTAATTCGAAATTAACTGACTTTCTGGACTAGGAATCCAAACACTCCAAGGATGGAAATAAAATACTTTTTCATACGTAACACCTGTTCCAAAAACACGTCGGCGAAACCGCAGGCGAAAACTATATGTATGTATATACATGTATATGTGTGAGTATAGATGCATATGTGTAAGTTAATTAGAATTAATTTGCGTCTTATTTACTCTGTTACAAAAGTTATCTTAATTATTATTTGAGTTATATAACTTACTCGTAAAAAAAATTGTTGCTTTAATGTATGCCCGACATGACATACATTTAGTCGGGCCATTACTTTGTTGTATGAAAGAATAAGTTTTAATTAGCTTGAAAGTTTTTAACTCTGTCAGTAGATATTTATAGAATAATCCGAGTAATTGCTAGCCCAACTTTAATTTTGGAAACATTTAACTCTAGATAGCAACGCGCCCGTCGCTTGAGACCAAATTTTATATTGTTTAATTAATAGGATACATGGCATGTATGCGCACGGAGAATTAAAGTCAGTTCAACTCATGTTTGATTGCTGACGTCACAAACTTAACATACGAGAGAAAAGTATTATTATATATTTTATACATCTATGTGGCCTTTGCTTCGGTTGATAACCACATGAAAAACTCTCATCTGACGTATAAACTCCACCGCTCGGGATAAATAATAAAAAACTGATTAACCACAAATAATCCACGTGTTCCAGCCACTTCTTCAGTTCTAACATTCGAGAACTTCTTCGATCCGACGTTACTCAATTTTTCATAATCACTTGACATAGGCACTAGATATGATATCAGAGTAATGACGTTTTTATATTCGCTGTGTGAACATATAACTGCAATAATTGCAGTAGAACAATGTCGGAAGTAAACATACTTAGGGCTGACTAACTAACAAAGTCGTGGGAAAACTCTCGTCTTAGAAAACTAGAACACGATTATATAGCGATACACCCAGCAAATTACAATTTCCTGACTTAATGTAATTGATTCAAAGCAATCCTTAGTGCAATGGCGGTAAAGTCGAAAATTCTCGGAAATATTAAAGTCCTTGTACTCAACTTTCTCCGGAGAGATCTGATAAAATAAGTGCCAAAACGCGTATGATATAATAAATACGCCAATTATATTTTGTAATTGTTTAAACACGTCTAATTCATAACTTTCGCTTGATTTCACATGTGATTAAGGCAAACCTGTCTTTGTCGTAGAAGTTAAGCGATTTGAATTATATAACTGTATCTAAAAATCGGTCAGACGTTGTCCAGCCTGTGTGTACCAATTTTCATGATCGCTTGATCGGTATAAAGTCCATGTGCTGAAGCGCTATATAGCGGCGAGATAGAACAGAATGAATAGTAAAACCTTTTTTTTATGTAAGAAGAGGAGGGTAACGGTCAAGAGGCTCGCCTAATGGAAAGTGACTAACGGCGCCCATGAACACCTGCAACACCAGAGGGCTTGCGGGTGCGTTGCCAGCCTTTACGAATTGAGTAGGCTCTTTCCCCATGATATAATACATCGGTATATATAAATTTTTGGGGTTTCGGGTTTTGGGGTCGAAGTCTATCGATATCAATACTACATTTCTCTTCGTCATCATCATCATTCGCTTGCTCTTATCAAATTAGTTCGGAGTTGGTACTCGTTATATAACACTGTTAGTGAAATGTATTGTTAGACTTTCAAGCAAGATTGCCGGTCTGACACAAAACCTCCTTAAAATTGCTTTTGTAATTTGGTTTCCCGCTACTATAGGCGTTCATAGAATAATTGATATTATAGACCTGTAGCTTCGCGTCACCGACATGCTAATGTTAATATAATGAAATCGTTGAAAGTACTAATAATTTAAGTACTTATAATTATAATTTAAGTAAATACTAACAGTATATACAAATAATATAAGTGTATATTAACTATTATTTATTTAAATTAAGCTGTCTTAATATTTTGTACTTAACTTGCGACATGCTGTGTCTTTTGATGAATAAAAAGCTATATATTAAAAGGGGATGGAATTATTACTTGTATTATATTGATGATGTGGAAACTGGACAAATATATTTAACAGTTTCAAGTTTGCACTTCTATCGGCGGTCCCAATGATTGCCTGTTTTTTTTTTAATTTTTACAATCAATATATCTTATACTTTTATCAGCAATGAATAACGATCGACCACTAGTGCGCAAAAGCGTAAATAATAATAAAAAGTATTACGATTTATAAGAATAAACGACTTACAGTTACTTTGTATTGAACTGTATAGATAACAATGCCGGGCCATTCTAACTGGCACAGATCATGACAATACGCACGAATTTTTGGAAATATTGTTTTTTCTCGAAAGGTTTAATACTTATAGTTCCAGTATCTAATATTATACTTAGCTACTCGTCTCGACTTCAACTTCAGGCTTGCAAAGTAAGTTTGTAGTGTAAGTGGGGAACCAAACCAACAGCAAGGGGCAAGCAGGCGGCAGTAAATCTCCGTCAAATCCCTTTTGTTATGCTGCTCCGACCGAATAAATGGGGTAACTCATGGCATGAATGATAATGATATTGTTTGTATTGCATGATAATTTGTTGTCACTAAATAATATTGAGTCACGTTGTCTGTCTGATGGTCTGTTGAGTCATTTATGTATTAGAACTGTAATAAGCGTTATATATGTCGTTAAAAAAATATTAAGTAAAGAGTCAAAATAGCCTGTGCTATGGCTAGCTTTGTGTCGGTATACTAAAAAATATATAAAACAAAAAAATGTAAATATATTTTTTTGACAAATAAATATAAAATTAGTAATAACTTTTTGTTTTTAGGCTTAAAACGTAATATTAATATAATTGTCCTTGATATTTGAAATCAAATCAACATTCATAAGACATTTCATTTCCTGTCAACAACAAAGGCCTACGTCCTATGTCGGCTGTGCATTGACCATAAGCAGTGGTGACCACTTCCCTAGCCTGCTTTGTCAATCGTGCCTTGCAGCCGACTTTAAAAAAACGAGGTTGACGATCCGCGTCATTAATTTTTTTTTGTATGATTAACTATTTCGATGTCTTCGACGATTCTGAAACGATATTTATAATTATTTTTTTATATCTTGATGGAGTTTGCAATTCAATTTAAGATCAAGTTATACCTCTAAGGGGGGTACTATGGAAAGCTAATGCTATTTCAACTGAACTATCTCTTTTGAGCTGTATATAAATGGCCTTCTTATATTTATTATATAAACTTTAAATCTTATTTAAGGCAAACAAATATAATACATAATAAAAAAATAAAAAATTATAACAATAAATAATTCATTATACATCAATGTTGTGAATTATTTAAATACATATGCGTTGTCTCGCTCACACTGATTAAAATATATACATAAATATAATAACATATATATTATAACAACTTTGAAATTATATTCTCAATTCGCCCAAGGTAATAATATAGCTCGTCAGTTAGTATCTCAGCTTAAAAATATAGTTTTACGAGTATAATTATAAATGATAGTAGAATTTCTGAAACTTAATTATACTACGTAATACACTAATTATATAATTTATTGTACTAAATACAGTAGTTATATTTTAATAAACTTATCATTTATATTCATAAATCTCTCTGATATAACTTTTTATGAGCGTCGTATTATTGAATATACAATTGTATGTACATAATTGTAAGTATATAAATCTAGGTTTATAATAATTATCTATTCTCGAGTAATTAATCATTTGTGTAATGTATTGGTTTATATTATTATATACAATAAAATATAATCAACAATAATCATCGAAAATATATTTCCTAACATCATAAAGCTTTTGCTTTATGCTGTCATAGTGATAATGTATTCCTGACCGATTTCGGACACAGGTGCTCTCTCTATTTCCTCACTCATCTAACAGGACAGCAAATCCGAGGAGCGGCGTGTTGATAATTTTCTTTCCGATTCTTCGGCAGAAAAACCCACTAGAGCCATAATATACATACTACCAATGCGAAATCATAAATCATAGCTAAACAATCATTTAATACCTTTCAATGGCCATCCATTTAATAGCCTTTAACCCAGTGTTACAATTAACGACGTAACAAATAATGCTAGTTACACACTTACGTAAGAGTAATAAAACTTTCATTTCGATTTAAGCGTCACTGACCTAGACTGCGATAATGCTCGTGGATAAAGAAACTAGATAAGACGAGTCACTTTTATTATTAAATTTTCTTGATATATATATTTTGTATTTATTTTGACATAATTCAAGCACATCATTTAAAATATGTAATTTACAAAACAGAAAATATAACTATATATTATATAACGCAATTTCAATGTCATATTTTTTTAATAGAGTCAAATTTTAAATAGTCCCTCCCGGTTCAAGGCTGACGCAAGGCTGCCCATAATGCAGGCCGCATTTCTACGCTGTACAATGGGCAACCTCTGCGCCAAGTACGATCCGGAGCTACTGTCAAATCCCCTCTCTCTAGGGCGATAGCCAATCTCCCTGACTAAAGCAAGGGCATCAGACCCCCAACGTCTTGACGTCTCGAACGCTAGTAGATATAACACTTGATATATTAAAATATATTACATGGTTAAAACAGCTAATATTTTTGTTTCGGTTTGAAGTGTGATTTATCATTACATTAATTATCATGAATAAAACCAATACAAATATATGACAGCGGTAAAAAATAATAATGTATGAATACAGATAACATATTATTATGACATGTAATAAATATAACTATATTATTTCTTCTCTTCCAGTAATGTCATTGTGTGAGTAGATCTCTATGTAGGTGTAAATGTATGAAACTACGATTTGGTATAATTATATAAGATGTTAAAATTATTGTACATTAGAGTGGAGTTAATCTATTATTACGTGTGTTAATTAAATATAATTATATACAATATATATAAATAGATTGATATACAGATAAATAGATAATCTATAACATTTGAAACAGTTGATTTTGATTTTTAATATGCTTTGTATTGAAATAGTAGGAGTATTGATGTATATTGATACGTTTGGCAACCAACATACACATTTTCTCATCTCTTTATGTGTATATTGATAAAACGCCAATAGTGCAATGGTTTAAGAGCGATTAGCGATGTGAAAGTCGCAGGTTCGATCCTGACCTCTTGGGCTATTGTCGTCCGACAAGACAAGCTTTACGATTTATTCGAGGAGTAAATATGAATATTAATAATATTTTTAAAATAGGTCAATACTATTATTCTTAAAAAAAAAACAATGTAGCATAATAGGACATTCTCAAATGTCTATTATTAAATAGAAGATCGATCGAGTTTGAATCTGGAACAAGCCTCTGAAATTTCTTGCTTATTTTTCATGAATTCATATCGTCATCCTCATTTGAGGTGAAGAAACTTGCATGTGTATTCACCAACCTGCAACAGCTGTTAGAATCATTTCCAACCAAGAAGGGTTGGAAGTTATTAAAAAATATTAGATCAATTCACTTCTCCTACATAATCGCCTACTTAAGGGCTAAAAATAGTAGCTTTATTCCTATATTATATAATATTAACATTGCGTGGTAGAGTTAAAATTGTGACGATGGAAAAACGCTTTATTGTAAAGCTTACCCGAATGAATACATTTAATTTAATAATATTCTAGGAATATTCTATAGCATATTTATATCTTAGAAAATTAAAAAAATTACTGACATTTTATGTTATAACTTTTTCAAACAATAAATTAAAACATGGACGGGCGAATGGGCCTCCCAATGGAGGTTGAGGAATATACTAATCTTAGGTCTCTTATGCCTTTCGTTACACCGGCTTACTCATCAAAATTAATTATTAATTAATTATTCATAACCGTATTTAAGTAATTCGCAAAAGCTTAAATAAACACAAATATCAAATTTTACCAGACCATCAAATTATGATTGTTACCAAATCATGTAAGTTAATGGTATTCGTAATGTCTGTAAATCAATGTCAACATTTTATCGACATTTACAAACGAACTGACGTGATAGGTCAGATTTATCATTATCGTCATGTGATTGATGACATCAGTGTAATGATTATAGCGTTATTAGTTTTTATATTCATCGAAAAGTAAGTTGAATTCAAAATCAAAACATACGTGCTGCCCGTGCCTACTTCGTTCGGGTAAATCTGCATCTCTTACTTTAGGCACTTTGCCCACGTATTAGTTATTAATACCCACGATTATCGATTAGGATTCACGCGCTCTTATCACTGGGCCATCTCGGCATCTAAATATCATAAGCTCCAAAACCTTAGCCCAGCTATGGGACATTTACAGGCTGTTACTGTTACTATGTATAAAATAATATTTTATAACGTACTTATTGATTAACATTATTAGAAATTCATTAGTTTAAAACTTTACAATTTAAAATAAACTTTATGTGTTACATAAATGGTTCAAATTACAATAGCAAGAAATAAAACGGACGCATCGTGACCAGAAGTAACGACAGTAACTTTCAAACATGTTTGTAAAATCCGATCCAGTCGAAGCGAGCGAGTGGATTATAAGGAGATAGCGTCTTACGCCTGGTCTATAGGGTTACCAATACTGATTGAAAAAAAGTTAAATAAACTCTCCTTTTTTAGCCTTGGAGCTTATTCCACCACGCTGCTTCATTGCGGGTAGGTGGAGACACATGTTACAGATTCCCATCTGACATATGGAGGTTTCCTCACGATGTTTTCCTTCACCGTCGAGCATGAAATGAATTTTCGAAAAAGGGTTAAACCTAGTCTCTCTGGGAAAGCCTGACGAATTATTTTTTGTGCAATTCACACTGCCACCTCAATACAAGAATCTTAACCGAATATTGCGAATCAAACCCAGATGGAAAAAAACATATCAAATATACCCATTTAAGTTTAATACGTACTATAATAATTATCGTTTACACGAAACAAAATATTGCATTAGAATCTTACTTAAACTGACAAACGCCGTACCACATACCCAACGGTTACCACTGATTGTACAATGTACTAACTGCCGTTCACCATCTTACACTTGATGGCGTAACGTTTTTTTTAATAAAATACTCGCAAGATATAAAGATTTATCGAAATCATTTATAGCGTTATATTGATATGATGTATATAAGTTAAAACCTAAGTATATAAAAACAAGAATAATTAAACCCTCAGCTCGTAAATAAATATGTTTACTTGATTAAACATGGCTTGCAAGTAACCTAGCGAAATGAGATTCATGTCTTGAAGCTATTCAACCTTTGACTTGTAATGTGCACTACGATAGATCGCAAGGGAAAACAGCCTTTTACATTCTCACTGATAATATATGGATATCTTGCAAGAACCCTATTTTTAGTACCATTCTATGTTTATTGATTATAACAAAGATTTTTGTTCGTGTGAAATTAAATGTCTCGCAAAGCAGGTAAATAAGGAGTTGTTGCCGCAAGAAATTATTAAAAGCAATCAAACTATCTGTATAACCAAATCATGTTATGACACTGAAAACCAATTAAAATTACTTTAAATTATGGATCGAGTTCAATTATTTATATGCATTTAACGATTATTACGATTTCACCTTAATATAACAAATAGTGAATTTTCAAGTGACAAACACACAACACAAAGATAGACACACACATACACACGCACAAAATAATGTATGTAAAGCCATTATTATAAATTATGTAAAAGGAGTAGTGCGGGATACAGGTCTTTTACATTATTCAGAAAGCCCGATACTATTGCAAGCGGACATATTGACAATAGATTACAATTAATTTAAAAACAAGTGATGATTTCCGAAATCGGGAAATAATCTTCACCTACACTATTAAACTTTTGTTTGTGAAAACAAAATCCATTCTTAATAAAAAAATACCACCGCGTAGTTTCATAAGAGCTATTGTTTTTGTTTATCATAAATGAATGGAAGTTTTTTTTCAACAATTCTTATTTGATTCCTCAGCAAAAACATCTATAGTAACAGATGAAACGTCTTATGTTGTCAAATTACCTTGCAAAACAGGATATTTCAACTGCTTCTTAAGTCAATGTCATTTTAAATGAACTTACTCTACAAATATTTAATCGTTAATATAAAAAAAAACCTATTATTATTATATATTATTATTTATATATATATATATATAAATTAAATTTCGAACCAATATTATATGATATTATATAAAGTGTCAGATTTCAAAGTGGATAAAAATAGCTCTGACCTCCGCAGATCTAAAAATATTCGCATTTATATTCGCAAAGGAATAGGATATCAAATTTATACGACGAACTTTCAGAATATGATTTAGATTCTCAGGGGAACTTGATGTTCTAAATCCGAGCAGATTACATTTGCGATGAACAGTGTTTACGAACACTTTTAAATAATTCACAGCTATTTATGCTGAATTAATAATCTTATAATAAAAAAGGATTATATTTTTTTCATTTATTTTAATATGGATATGAATATCATATGACCAAATGTTACCGCCCGTTGGTAAGTGATCACCTATAGAGACAATCGATATGGCTTTGTAAAATATATAAACCACATCATTAATCTTAATTCGTCGCCAACCATGACATGTAAGATGTTATGTCCCTTGAACTTGTAATAAACGAGCCTTAACCTTCAAATCGGAACACCACAATAGAGAGTATTGCTCTTTGACAATAGAATAACTGATACGTGGCACTCCCACGAAAAGTACTTGCACAAAGTTCTCCCATGTATATACTTCATAACTTTTAAATGTTTGCGTGTGATCATCTCTTAGAAATAGCTGCAATTAAAAATTCTTTATGGTGCAATGGTACTAATGGGGCGCCAAGCGATTTAAAATTTGCAAGTTCGATCTTGATCTGCTGGCTGGCTATTCTCGTCCTCACTCCTATCATAAGCTTTAAACTTAATTGGAGGCGTAAATAGGAATATATGTAATAATTCCTTGCTAGTATTCCTAATAAAAATTTATAATAATTTAAGTGAATCTTACATAGATTTTAACTTGAACTTGCCTTAGTTTTCGATCTTGTCGAGTAGTATCTTGTGTAGTATCTGAAAATAATACTTATTTTATTCATTAATAAATTCAAAAATTTATTAATTTAAATTTAATTTGCATGAATATTTATAACATTTAGAAACAACCTTGACATGGTAGCAGATGTTAGTGAAATGTTAGCGCACTATTCTAGTTCGTGTAACCTTGTAAACAAAAAGTACCATTTGTTCTTAAGATATGGTTATGTTTTAAATATAAATGAACATTGTTCAACTCCTCGCCGCTTTATTCGACTTCAAGTTACACAACAGAAGGTAACTGCCTCTAGATATAGCTGAGCTTAGCCTTCCGTTCCTTTAGGCCAGGTTGGTGAATACACACGCTCAGCTTGAGATAAATAATAAACATAAGTACATGGACATTTAGTGACGCTCGCCTAGGATTGAACCCACAGTCTTCGGTTACAATCCACTTGTTTTAACGATTGGACTATTTGGGAAGATAAGACAATCCTTGACTCATACTTTGTAAAATTTATTTAATCGTTGTGTACTATTTTTTCTTTCTTATCAGTAGTTGTGTGTTTATAAAAAATCCAATTAAAATTCTGGTTTTAGATCTCGACTTTATTAAAATGGCATTAAATGGTAATTTATATTCTACTCCCACATAAAAGAGAATTCCTCAGTGATCTGTCTACATAGCTTTACTATTTATAATTCAAGAGGCTTACATTATTTTTGACGACTTGTGCTTTCTGAAGAACGGGAGAGCTATCACTGCCAACATCCGAACGTGCTACTGTACCCGAGATCTGAAGCATTACAAGAAAGACACAAAAGCAACGAGTCAGTCACTCGTTTATATATATAAAATAATAACTGACTGGCTGACATATCAACGCACACCCCCAACTACTGCATTTAGCACGAAAGACCTATTGAATTTGATACGAGTATTTACCAATTCTGAATTGTGACGCAAGCGGAGCCGCGTGTAAAGCGTTAGTATTAATATAAGTGATGGTTATGCAAGGTTAACCAAATAGATTGATTACTTAAACACCGCAATCGATGTTAATCGATCTCTCATAGTAATCGTTATTTTAAATAATTATTATCTATGTAGCTATACTTCGCGGTTTTTTCGCATTTAACTTAAGATTGGATGACGTTTGAGGTTATCGCTCCACTTTTTATTGCATAATAATAATTTTATTTATTCTCTCGCACAGACATTTAGGTTTAAATATTTGTATGTGGGAGACAGAAGCCCAAACTAGGTTGTCCTGTACTAAGGGTCTCCTCCCCTCTTCGGTTAGGAACTGTTTATTTATTAAATTTCATAGTAATATGAATTAATTATAATAAGTTTTTAAAGCAAAAAAAATTGTTACTGATCATATAGCACCGTTACACTTGTTTAATGATTGCCGAAAACCTGAGAAGTACTGGGACAATAATATTTGTAAGGAGAATCGGCGATTTCCAATTTATATTCTAAATTTATAGCTCGCAAGATTCAATGTCAGCGGCGGATGTACGATAAGTCGTCAGCTTTGAAGCCAGTCTGAGAGCACTTGTCTCGATATATTCAAGCTCACTTCGTAAATCATTAGCATAACTTGGACACATAACAGGTGTATCGCCATTACGATCATTGCAAGAACGATCGTTGCTTAGCAACGGATGTTTTAAGGACATAGATATTTCTATATATTAATATTGGTTATAGTGTCAATATCTATATTTAACATCACCATTATATATACTTATATACATACAGGCTCCGTCAATAGGCCAGCTAGATAGCAACAAAATTAATTATTGATATTCGAGCTACATATTCACTTTTTTTTTAGTTTTAAATATAAAGAACAATTTGAAGTATTTTAAAATAGCTTTCGTAGATTTTTTTACAATGACTTTGTTAGTCCGAGTAAGGCTAATATACAACTTGTACACATTCTTGTTCCGTAAAAAATATAGATTGTTCAAGAGAGTGAAAGAGACAGGTGACATATACATACGAGTAAGTAATGATTGTAGTAAATAGTATAAATAAAAACCGGATCTTGGACTAAGGCCACTTTCGCTGGCTTTATGCAATTGTATTAGTGCGTGGGCTTGTGTTATCGTAGGTATTGTTATTCACAATTATGTGTTCTCTTAAGAATGATCGATCAAAGGTTGTTGAGGCTGGTTAGTTTGTTTTCTTACGTTTATTACTGACTACTGACGGGACTTCGTAAGATAATAATTTATGTGTTTTGTTTTAATAGTAATTAATCTTCGGTGCCGGGATTGTTATTAATAACCCCAATATAGTAATAGCAAAAATATTAAAGATTCAATTAATATGATAAAAAAAATATTATGTTATTTATTAACAACTTGTAACGATGGGGTACGATTCCGCTATTCGATTCAATCTTCAATTCGAACCAAATATAATTTTATATAAAAATAATTTAACCTTTACCATTAAATTATTATATACAACACATTTAAGACATAGAGGTAGTATTAGTATTCTTATAATATTAATCATTGCAGACTGTGTTGGGTGAAAAAAAACAGAGTTTCCAATTTAAAACCCATACTCCCATACCTCGCTACGTAATTCTTGCGCCTGATCCCTGCAGTCGTGTCGGATTAGCATTGCTCACATATGCACTCGGTCACTGTACAGTAAATATATTTATTCTGACGAGATCGCACTGACCGTGTCCGCCACGCTCACTTGGTCGCCGTAACACTTGCACTTTCAATATCAACGCATTTCCTCATTATAGATAATACCGGAGTCCATCGGTCACATTCACGCGGTTACGACTATGTCGTTATTACTTAGTAATTTTCACTGATATTTACTTTCTATAAAATATGCGTATTATATTTATTATAGTAATAAATATTCTTCATAGCATTCTATTCAAAATACTTCAATCTGAAATCCGAATATAGACGGCTGATCAAAAATTCACTCGCCTGAACTTACACAATAGAAACTGAACTGAACAGTCAAGCTCCTCGTGTAGCGGTGCTGTATCCATATTTATCGTTACTTTTTTTTAGCAATATAGATAATTCTTAGTCTGTGGTGATTAAATAAAAAAAATATAAATAAAAAATAGAAACAAGCAACGAAAAGAAAAAATTATAAAAGTAAATATGTTCTTAATTCAAATAAGTTGGAAATTCCATAAATTAAAAGGAATCTTAACCTTGACATAGGTCTGTTATTTTTTCTTTGTGTGAGTAATCATTGCAAGACTAGAAAATATATTATCCAAGAGTCAGAAAGTTGTGAAATCAAGAACAAAATGTCATTCATTCTGTTCTTATTAGAGTCTTTAGTTGTACGCAAACCGTGTGGGAATATGACGAAAAGTAATTATCTTATTTCAAACTGTACAAGTTAATAATTTAGATTGATTCTCCGAGGTAAAATGGTGAGCACAGCCTCCAACGGTAAACAAGAATAGGTGCTTTACACGAAGGTTAGGTAAGGTTTAAGAATAGGTTATTTTATCATACAAAGATATTTTTATATTACATAGATAAAACAAACGATATTTTAAAATAATAAAGCCGATGTCTAAGTGTGTCTTGAAGTACGCGTCCAGGCTCATACATAATTAATTTACTTCAAGAATCTTCAGCTTCGTTCAAAGTATTTTGAAACTTAAAGTAATATGAATAAGGTACAAATAGACGCGGCTTTATTATGATTTAATTATTCATATCCAGAATCTTGCACTACAGCATTTTGTCTGCATATTAATATAAGAGCCTTGTTCGGATCAAATTACAAATTACTTACCAAAACAGATGAAAAATGAAAACCGACATAGAGGCCCTCGACTAGATTAGGTAGTCCCTAGGCTGGGTACAGGTTCCACAGTTGGCCAAAAGCCGCCTACCCTTTAGTTATTTATAAACAAAAAGCACAAGAAAACTTAGTAATTAAAACAGCTTGCCTGGTTTTGAATCCGCATTATTCGGTCGGCGCCTGCCTTGTTGGTCTAGTTGCTTGATGTAAGGCCGCAGACCCGGAGCTCCTGGGTTCAATTCCCAGGTCGGGCCAATAAAAAGTTATTGGGTTTTTTCTATAAGAAAATTCTCAGTAACAGCCCGGAGTCTGGAAGTTGGAAGTTTGTACACTCCCGTGCCTCGGAAAGCACGTAAAGCTGTCCTGCTGGTCCTGCGCCTGAATTCTTTCCGGTTGTGTCGGATTGCCGTCCCATCGGATTGTGCACTATAATATCTCCTGCGTAGTTGGCTAATCTCTCTTGAGATTGGCCGCCGTGGCCGGAATCGGTATGGAGGACATTATTATTATGTATAGAAGCTTAGTATTTGCAAATACGAAAGTCATATTACAGGAGTGTGTTTAAGTTTTTACTTGCAGCAAATAAACTTCTACATTGAAAAATTTGATAATGAATGAATTTGATAATAACAGTTTCAATGTAAAATGCAGCTCAAGTTCATAAAAGCGATAATGGCATAGTCAGTAGTGTTATTGTGAGGTTTTTCATATATCGGTAAGTTGTAAATACACATCAGAACCGGTTATTAACATAACATAAACATTTGCGTATATATTTACATACATTCGTGTTAGAAGATTATCAGTTTTCCTTAAAAGGTGTTATTTAAAGGTCAGCAATTGTTACATTATTTTACATTCTTTTTTTTTAAATAAATAACTGCAATCAGCATTTTTTTCATTCTTTTATATAAAAACTGGCGTTTTTTTTTATTTATGCTTATGCTACCGAGTTCGTTTGGGTAAAAGGGTATTTATAATTTATTTTGAACTAGCTGGTATAAAAAGTATAAAAAGTATTTAAAACTAGAAGAGTGGGTCTGAAATTGAATTATAGAAAAACTGATGAGATAGATAAATTTCTAATTTCACATAAATTGTTTAAACGCAATGAGCGATATTTTTCAAGGTCAATTGCATCGTTTCTTTATGTAACGTTTGAGTGAAAAGATTTGGAGTGAAGAAAAGTTGCATGCGCTTATTTATTTTTTTAAGATATTGTATTTAAGAATATTAATATATTTAATGATATTAATCAAACACTTTTAACATACATACGATTAAAGCCGTAACGTAACGTGTTAATCGCTGCAAATAGTAGCGACATAACAACATTCGTGTTACCTTGACACATGACATCCCACTGCTAGGCATATAATGTGTTGTTTATGTAAATAGTCCAGTTTAGTTCACAGCGAAACCTGTTCACAGCTTGCAACAAACTTGTTACAAAACCGCTTCATTATGACGTTAGTCGGGATAGTATATAGAAATGAATAAGGTTTTTGGTTGTTTAGGTAAATAAATTCTAAGCAAAATAATAATAAAAATTATTGATATTTGGCGAAAGCATAATGGTATCGACCACGGATGACTGGATGATTTAATTTTTCTCTTACAAAGTCACGACGAACCAGCACGAATACTTATATATAAACTGAATATACACACGTATATTAAATACAGCGTTATGTACCGGTACCGTCCCATCAGATTATGAGAGTTAGGAAATAGAGTCACCTGTGCTTGCGCACACACTTGTGCTCTATGTATGCCCTGCGCAATTGACCAGTATCCCTTGACATTGGCTGTAACCGAAATCTGCCAGGAGGACATCATTATCACAGTATAATGATTAATCAATTTATATATAATGCTACCATAAAATATATGATAAGAGGTATGTTTGCAGAGTTTCCTTGAATTCGTTCTATCTCCTCAAACACGTCAGATAACCGAGCTAAAACAACGTTGTATTGTTTTGTAGTTAGTTAGTTTGTAATTACAAATTAACTAAAGAAACACTATACTGGATTGAAAGGATATAATTGCACTCTATTCAACCCCTAAAACAGTTCTGTATCCCAATTCGAATGTCGACACATCGCTTTTAATCAACATCCCCCCCACCCCCCTTCGGAACAAAGCCACCATTTGATGTTTCTGTACTGACGTCGGTCAATCAATTACACTTTACATTTATTGTTCACTTGTGGTTTCTTAACGATAAACGCCCTTTCTTATAAACATATTAAGAGGGATGATACGTAAACATTGATATATCTCTCTCTGTCACGATTGATTTAACATTCGAAAGAATAAGACACAGCGTGGTTTAATGAATCAACACCTTATTTATACGTAAAGTCTAACTAATTATATCATAAATAATTGACAAAATATTCTGTGATCTTCGACAAGAGGTTCAAATTACCACAAGTTTCATCTACATTACATTAGTTTATTCTAAATTTCATATTTGTTGTTACAGGAAGAAAATATAGCTCTTCGACTCATCAAACAGCACTCCGATATAGAGGAGCCCGAGAGCAGTCCAGCTTCTCCCGAGGAGTACACGGGAAGTACAGGGAAGTATTTCGATGAAGCGGGATATGTCGCGGGCGGTGCGAAGGACAACGACCCCTACGTGCGGAATCGATTCAATCAGGCTGCGTCTGACAACTTATCCAGTAACCGCGCCGTCCCAGACACGAGGAACGCCATGTAGGTTTTGAGAAGTTACATTATATTCATAATTAGGTTGCCATACATTGTTTTCAATTTAATACAACTGTTAGGCAGCGCATGCATTTTTTTTATATAGGCTTATCATACTTGAGAGACAAAAATGCTGACAGCTCGGCTAGTATACGATATTACAATATAGTTTATAATAATGTAGCTTTTCACCCGTGACAATTTTTTTAGAATTAGATCATCAGTTCTGGAGATTACCTCCTACACACAAACGAACAAATTTTACCTTTTTATAATATTGCATAGATATAGATAGGCTAACGTTACAATTCCTATAGAAAGGTCCTTCAGATTGCTCTTACCCACTTCTTGTCCTACACAGCAGTCGGAATCCAATGAACTAAATACATCTATATATATAAAAGGAAGTCGTGTTAGTTACACTATTTATAACTCAAGAACGGCTGAACCAATTTGACTGAAAATTGGTAGGGAGGTAGCTAAGAACTGGGAGAAGGACATAGGATACTTTTTAGTTTGTTTTTTTTTTTTTGGTTCCTGGTTATCCGGATGTGCGTTCCACTGATGCTCTTGGTCGTATATATACAGTTCATCATAAGAATGATGAATGCTTCTATTTGCGATTGTTGTTGGTTAATGTGCATGGGCCAACGTCATTTGAGTCACTACGGACTGTTAATGGTACAATATTTCCAACATATCGAGCTGCATGTGAAGAACTCAAGTTACTAGAAAACGATACCCATTGGGATACTACAATCGTTGAAGCCATTTTTTTTTTTTTTTTTATATTTACCGGGTCGGCAAATGACTCTACTCCACCTGATGTTAAGTGGTAGTAGAGTCGCGAGGACGGCCAGTACAGTCGGGAAGAAGATTCTGCACCAGCCGCCCTCGCCTTGCCGGCCCGCAAGATGCCTCTTCACGCCTCGTAAAGAGACGTGAAGCGAGCGACGTATTGCCACGATAGGGATGGGCAAAGTGTGGAGGCGTGTTTCCCCCGGCATTGGTTCAGCAGCCGTCTCCACTGGACCAACACCCATCGCGGCAATGCTCGCTCGGGCACTGGCTGTACGCTGGCTGACCTCGAAACGCGGCTGCAAGCCACTTCACGAGATTTTCACCATGCGTACGGTGGTAACAAGCCAGGCGGATGTGTATCATCCTACCACCAGATGATATCCCTTAGTCGCCTCTTACGACACCCATGGGAAAGGGGCAGTGAAATGTATTCTTTCTCCGTCACTGCACGGATAAAATGCGCATTATCTCTGCATCTCCAAGTCAGATACGTACATTATTTGCTATCATCATTTCGACATGCTTTCCATCGAACCCATCTAACCTGTGGCACAAATACAAGGACAATATGGCAGAAGATATTTTACATCAAATTCGTGTTAGTTCAGAAAATTCCGATCTTGAAATGAATGAAGAGATACATAATCGGGCCTTGCTCTTGATCGAAGACATGTGTTATCTCATGTGCGGTAGTTTATTAGTCAGGTTAGGAATGCCAGCGCCAAATTGTGAAATGAATGACGCATTTAATCGAGAATTGGAACGGGAACCTGAAAATGATCACCAGGAATTAGATTTAGTAGTTCAAACGAATGTACCCCTGATGAATCCCCAACAAAAAGAAGTTTATGATACAATAATGAAGGCAATTGATGATGGAAACGGTGGTTTATATTTCCTGGATGCCCCTGGTGGAACTGGTAAGACATTCCTCATGTCAGTAGTTTTAGCCACTGTTCAAGATCCAACATTGCGGTTGCAGTTGCTTCTTCTGGTATAGCAGCCACATTGCTAGAAGGATGTCGTACGGCACATTCTGCATTGAAATTGCCGTTAAATCTTCAATCTATTGAAGAACCAACATGCAACATTACAAAGCGCTCCGCTACGGCCAAAGTTTTATCAGAATCGAAGATCATCATCTGGGACGAATGCACAATGGCGCACAAACGTGCATTGGAAGCACTTAACCGAACGTTGAAAGATCTACGTAATGACTCGAGATGTTTTGGAGGAGCAATGATTTTACTGTCTGGTGATTTCCGCCAAACATTGCCAGTAATTCCCAGATCGACTGCTGCTGACGAAATAAACGCTTGCCTTAAATCATCGAATCTATGGCGCTATGTTAAGAAACTTCAGCTAACAACAAACATGAGAGTTGCATTGCTGAACGATACATCTGCTGAAGATTTCTCTGAGCAATTGCTAACTATCGGCAATGGTCGAGTACCCGTCGACGAATCGAGCGGATTGATTTCATTTCCTCCGAATTTTTGTAACTTTGTCTCATCAAAATACGAACTCATCAACAAAGTATTCCCAAACATCATGACTAACCTCAAAAATAATGAATGGTTGAGTGAGCGAGCAATTTTGGCAGCTAAGAATAAAGATGTAGATGACTTAAATTACATAATTCAGGATGACATCATTGGTACACTGCATTCTTTCAAATCTATTGACTGTCTAACAAATGAAGATGATGCCACCAACTATCCCATTGAATTTTTAAACTCCTTGGATGTACCTGGCTTACCACCGCACAATTTACGACTAAAGATTGGTTCTATAGTAATCATGCTTCGAAACTTAAACCAACCAAAATTGTGCAACGGAACACGTTTGGTGGTAAGTAAATTGATAAACAATTTGATTTACGCCACAATTCTCAAAGGAAAATTCAAGGTGAGGAAGTTCTCATTCCGAGGATCCCGATGATCCCAACCGACATGCCATTTCAGTTTAAGCGGCTTCAATTTCCGATCCATCTAGCATTCGCCATGACTGTAAATAAGTCACAAGGCCAATCGTTGAAAGTTTGTGGTCTTAATCTCGAACACCCATGTTTTTCCCATGGCCAATTATATGTGGCATGTTCACGTGTCGGAAGACCTTCCGCGTTATTTGTTTTCGCGCCTAATGAAAAAACAAAAAATATCGTTTATCACAAGGTGCTACAATAAATGGCAAATATAATTTAATAATTATATCTTTTTTATTTACCCTCAGTTAAAAATTTAAAAAATGTGATAATGTGATATTGCCTTTAAGGTGGAACAAAGTTCACCGGGTCAGCTAGTATGTATATAAATGAATTAGTTACTTGACTGATCTAGAATAGAAATGAATACTAATCAAAGGCAGCGCTGTTTTAATTGAACGTGCATTCGTATCCTTTAACGAAGCGTAACGATTGTTATTCAATTTGTCAGTTGAATTTACAGTTGAAATTATTTATGTATGTACTTACGGAGAAAGTTCCTGTATTGGCTAAGTTCCTAAAAGTTACATTAGTATTTTTACTGTCTTAATTTATGTATGTGGTAGTAGTTTTCGTCCGTGTGTTAGAGGGGGGGTGGGGGCAGGAGTTAGGTATTAAAAAGTAGCCTTTGTCCAGGATATCCAGCTCATTGGATTCTAAGAGTGAGGAAATAGGAAGTTTACCTGCGCTTGCGCACACACCTATGCACTACAATTTCTTCTGCGCAGTTCGACCAGGGAGACTTCCATAACTATTTTGTTTTTAAACTAGATAAAAGTAGTTCTTTTGTTATTATTTATAATTCGATATTCTTTACAACATTTTTAAAAATCGAAACATAATGTGTATCCCGTCCCGGCTTCGAGCGGGTAGAATAAAGGTCTATATAAAATGTTCATGTCGTAATACATAATGTAACTCAGTCTTTTTTTGTCTTTAAATTTCATTTATAACGTATTTATATTAACATAAGTTCTCTATTACAAAATTAACATGCGCTCAATAGCCTTATTTCCTTTATTGAATTTGGAGTAGGTATATTAGTATAGCTTTTCATCGTTACGGTAAAATTACGAAAGAGTAGATACGTCTATCTGGTTCTTACATCGTAAAACCTTCTGAGATTTTGACATTGTCTTAATGAGCAAATGTTACATAACATTAATATATTTTGACATTTATATTATAGCCGTGCCCTACGATTTCACCTCGTTTTAGATTATATCATGCTTTGTTATTTGAAATAGGTAGACTAGACAAGTGGGCTACTTGATAGTAAGTGGTCACCACAACCCATAGAATTTGGCACTGTAAGAAATATTAACCACCCCTTACATTGCCAATGCGCCACCAAACTTGGGAACCAAAATGTTATGTCCCTCGTGTCTGTAGTTATACTGGCTGCCTCAACACCATGCGGAGCACAGCTGTACTATGTATTGCTGTTTGGGGGTAGAATATGTGTTGAGTGGTACCCAGGCTAACTTATACATAGACTTACTACCAAAGAGCTTGTTTATATTATGTCGCTTTTAGCTATAAGTAATATTTACATGTTTTGAGGTGATTAGTAAAACACTGCACTGTCTTCTCCTTTTGAATGTCAAATCGATCATGAAAAAAAGAGAGATGTCTCTGCTTAAATTACACACGCTAAACCACTTTTAAAAGTAAGGCCGTAATATTTTATACTATGAGTTATTTACAATCAATCATCGACAGGTGCCGCTTGAAAAAATATGATGAAGATCTGCCTGAAACCAGTGTTATCATAACCTTCCACAACGAAGCGCGGTCCACACTCCTACGCACCATCGTCAGGTAAACTATTTGTGTTACATATTTTATACTTCAAATAGAATCATGCATACATAGATTCCTTAGGCAAGCTATTTTTAATATACTTATTAAGTGTGATGTAAGGACAATTATAGTGACATAAGCCCGGTTATCATATTCAGAAACGATACGTTTTGCTTACACGTAGGCTAAATGACGTTTAAAATTAAGACTAACACTTCTGTTTTTTCATATCTTTATCTTTAGATCCGTAAGTAAAATCACAATAATAGCTCCAGTCACTAATGAATTGTTATTCTACATCAGTAGTCGATCGTTACGAGAAACATGACATTTAAGTCGTCCCTAAATATGAGTTTAATTGGCTGACAGCAGATGGAAATTGAGCACTGAAGATTGAGCTCAGTGGCATGCCATTGGAGAGACCATGTCCAGCATGAACACTGACACGAAATGATGATGATGGAGTCGGCCCTATAAGTTTTTACACCACTCACATATTGTCACTTGGAAATTTACGAAACAATTTTGTAGGACGATTTTGAATTACACCACCTAGAAAATTCTGCCATTTGTAATCAAAACGACTCGTTGAATATATTAACCGGAGATTAAACAGCTCACTGCGGGTGGGTTTTACCTCTGACTTGTCAATAAGTATTGCGTTTTATTTTGTTATTAGACAATGATACAGTTGCCTTATTTATTGTTAAGAAAAAAATTTGGAGCTCATTCCGTCACGTTGCTGTACGGCGAGTATTTGGCATATATGGGTCATCGTATTTCGCTTAAAATTCGAGTAAGCTAGTCTCATATAAACTCAAAATGCTTGGTTTAAATCCGCGATTTTACGCTCGTTCGTGTATTAAGCTGAGTTTAACCGTTTTTATTATTTCCAGTGTGCTGAACAGAAGCCCGGAACATTTGATAAAAGAAATAATCCTAGTTGATGACTTCAGTGATAATCGTAAGTATTGTTCAAACAAGTACGGTACCTAAATGTTATGTTTTATTTACTTTACCTTATGATGGAATGTTATATTAATACGATTGACTAATATCTAAGTGGTAGATTTTAAAATTTATTGTGCTTATAAGTAGCTTATAAGTTTTATTGTATAATAAAAGAGGACGGTATATAAACGAGTCGTTAAATGGTGCTCAATGAGCTAACATACATACGCTGAGTAAATGAAAGCAGATACAATATACAATATTATCTTTCTTATATATAAAAGTAGCAGTAAATTTTTTTTTTCAGTAGTAGTTAAATTTTTATGAGCGTCGAAAAGTAATCCATAATTTAAGTTCAATATACCGAAATAAACACATTATTTTAAGGGTTCTGTAAATGAAAATTGCATTTAACGCTTCGCAATCTGATTTAGTTACTCTAGTAGTATTAGTAACATAGCAAGATATACATATACTAGCCCAAGGTATTATAACGCAAAAATACGTACTTGGATACAAAATATCACGGAATAGCATTCCTCTCAGAAACAAGAGTTAAGATCTTAGCCCAGCAGTGGGACATTCATAGGCATTTACCTTACTTTATGAAGTAAAACTATTTTACCGATGTCAGGGAGGGTAGTTCCATATGGTCATATATAAAGAGTGGTTTCATTATAATAGTGCGAATAGAAAACTAAAAAATTGAAGCTTACAAATAACAAAAGATCATACGTAACATAACGACACACTGGAGAGTAAATTATATATCAATTTTCATATAAACGCGCGTTTAAAAAGCAATTTCGTTTCGGTTCGCTTGCTTTAAATATGAAAGAGTCAAATTGTACGTTAAACACTCACTTGTACGAAGCTTAATATTTGAAAGAAATGTGTTAAAGCTGATATATCGTCAATGCTATAAGTTAGCGACTCGTAATATCGTTATATGAATCAGTATATGAAACTTGTACGAAGCTTAATATTTGAAAGAAATGTGTTAAAGCTGATATATCGTCAATGCTATAAGTTAGCGACTCGTCGTCAAATGAATCAGTATATGAAACAATAGCATTGTATGGCTGCTTTATTTCAACCATATCATGACATGACAAGTTTTCAATGCTGTGCTATGTATAAAATCAAAGTCTTTAATCAAAATACATTTACGTATATTTATTTATTGTAGAAATTTACCTTTTCGGAAAGAAAATCAGAGAGATAGTTGCCCTTTGATGTCCTAAAAACATGTTATAACTTATAAAAAAATCTATGTCGATATTACCAAAATGAAGCAGTTGAGCTATTATGTAAGTATGAAGTTGGAATTCAACGTAAAATGCGATTGTAAATTATTTATTTACTACATGCTATTTTGATGCGTGTAGTAACGCGTCAAAATAATTACAGTATTATGTGTTTCTCACAAAACTTTAATGGTTGTAGTTTAATGTTAGTGCCGTATATTAACAAATCGGAATTCTACTTTCGAAATATATACGTGAGTAATATTCATGTATCTTTGTGTGGTAGTTTGATATTATATCACTTGTCATTTACAAATAGAAAGTAAACAAATTACGTAAAATATATTATTATAATTACTATTTAAACTTATGTATTATCAAGTTACTTTACCATATAACAAGAGAGATATTTAATTATGCCTTTTGTATTGTTCAAATAAATCACACATTACATTAAAATACATTCGTGCAACAAGAATACTCATTCATAAATCTATGAAACTTAAATCTCTGTGAGAGATCAGCCTTAGTCGTTACGACTTGCGTCATTGTGAGCACATAGAACATCCGATTATACAGATCGACGGATCCGATTATTGCAACCGACGTTATGACGTACGCCTGTAAATTTTATTAACAGCACGCTCCACTTAATATAATGTTTATTATACAATATACAATTTGTTTTGCAAAAATCATGATACTAAAGAAAAATGTGACCAATTATAACCGACGACATTCCATTTTTTTTCCATGATTATTTTATAATCAATACACATACTTTAAATAAGTTAATAATCTAGAAACTTGAAAATGAATATGTATACTAGAAAAACCCTTAAATTTAACGATATCAACTACCCAGCTTTACAATATTCGTAGATTGCCTCATTGCGATTATCGCTTCAGATAATCGTATCGGATATAAGACAAAGTTGTTAGATAAGCAGTTACTCTCAGCTATAGTGTGGTACATTACTATTAAACAACATGACGCTATTATATGCCATGAATCGTATATAATTATATAATTAGGAAATGAAAAAAATATACATAGGTATAATTGCTGCCTGTAAATGTACCGCTGGGTAAAGGCTTACCCAACTAACCACTGTACCATGAGGCTCTATTGATTATTTACAATTAAAATACATCTTGCAACAAAATCAAGGAATACGTGACGAATACTAACTTCACACATATTACTATTCACATAAATCTATTTATGTATTCATTCTGACTTGACTATTAAAAGCTTATTAACCGACAAATGATAAGTGTCTGCGGGACCTTACCTTGCCCCAGGAAGAAGACATACTCGTCGAGTCGATGCGGTTAAAAGGTTATCCTTACGTCACGTGTTTCTAACAAAATAATCAATATTATTGTGCATATAAATATTGTAAGGATGTTTTGAATAATAGTATAGTAAGATGCACAAATTATTAAGACTAATATATTTAAATTTTTTATGAACTCATCAAATGATCAACCGAATTTTCTCCATATTATTTACTAGCTAACAAAAAATATTAGGTTTTTTATGAAGTAGTTCAACATAGCAGCCATTTGTGGAAAATGAAAGTTGACTGTTACACTCGCGGGCCTCAAAAAGGACGTAAAGTCGTTGGTCCTGCGTCTGCACTATTTTGAGGTCCTGTCTCATCGAATAATGAGAGTGACGGAATAGAGCATGCACTTGTGTTTCCGTACACACATTATAATATGTCATGCGCAGTTAACCGTAGTCGAATTCGCAAATGAGAACTTCGCAGCTATTGAAATAACCACGAAACCAATCATGAAACGGACATTCGATAAATTTAAAACCTTATTTCTATTATACTACCAACAACAAACAAAGCGATATTGAAGCAAATATTAAGCCTTCTGAAATGCTTAATATTTGTGATAAACATGCGAGATTAGAGAGAGCTGTCTCACAATACTTGTGCACTGTATTCTCTTACGTACTTGGCTAGAATCCCATAAACGGCCATCGTGTCTCAATGCAATTGATCGGAAGACTTTATTTATTATTAATGGTAAAATTATAATAAGTTAAGTAATATTTGGTTCATGGTACATAGACCAGTAACTGTTTGGTATTATCGATGAAACATAAAACGCACAAGGTCGCTTACTCAGTATTAAAGCGTAACCGTTTATCAATTTTACGTGAATAGATCTTGTACAGTGAATAATGAATTTTTGACTTTGAACATTACGGTAACAGCCTGTAAATATCCCACTGCTGGGCTAAGGCCTTTTCTCCCTTTTTGAGGAGAAGGCTTTGGAATTTATTTCACCACGCTGCTCCAATGCGGATTGGTGAAATACACATGTGGCAGAATTTCAGTGAAATTAGACACATGCAGGTTTCCTCACGATGTTTTCCTTCACCGAAAAGCACGAGATGAATTATAATCACAAATTAAGCACACGAAAAACTTCAGTGGTGCTTGCCCGGGTTTGAACCCACGATCATCGGTTAAGATTCACGCGTTCTTACCACTGGGCCATCTCGGCATGAACATAACATTGACATTAAATTAGCTAATAAATAAATTTAAAGTTACTTTAAAGAAATACTTGTAAATAAGACATATTATTCTGTTCGAGAGAAAATATAAAAAAGTTTGAAGTCAGTTATTTGGTGATTTTCATACAGGATATTAATGTAATTGATTATAATTTATTTATATGAATATTACCTACACGGATATGATTGATAAAAGAGTAGCTACTTACTTTTTTGGTGGTTCTTTTTTGTAGAATCTACATTCCGAACCGGAATTATTTTTACTTCTCCGTTACTTATAAAGATTATCATTGAATTTATAAAAACAATATCAGCTTTAAAATATAAGAGTATAGTGTGTGCTATCTGAACAAACAAAGCAAATATCAAAAGCGTTTACATTACACTTGCCCGAATTCCCGCGCGTACAACGAAATTCTTATTCCTGATATAGTATTTAGTTATACATACATATATAAACTTTATCATATCATTCAATTCATACGGACATACATACGTGTAAATGAGTTGTTGGCTTATATATTTTCAATAGCACACACCATGTATTTTATGCACGTTATGAAATTTATCAAACTTTTTAATATTTCTGACACAATGGGGTCAAATATAAAAGATTAATAAGAATTTTTATTAATAAATAAGCTTCAGATATATGTAATCAATATTCTGGTATACACCCTAATTATGATCTACTTATATGATCAATTAGCAAAATTTCTTGGGCTTCCTTAATTTCCAGCTCATAGCAGCCTAATTAAACTTGAGCATATTTTACAGCTGAGGACGGTGCTGCGCTGCGGGCGATACGCAAAGTTCACGTAATACGAAACTCCAAGCGCGAAGGCCTCATGAGATCTCGAGTTCGGGGCGCTGATGCTGCAACCGCGCCAGTTCTCACCTTCCTCGACTCTCACGTAGAGTGCAATGTACACTGGCTGGAACCACTGTTGCAGAGAATTAAAGAGGTAAGGCTGACTTTAGTTTAATAGCTATGCAAAGATAAATAAACAATAATGACCTTGAATTCACAAGACATCGTTAGACGAGATCTAATCTGCGATATTCCTTATGAAACCTGTAAAAGTGACGTTTGGAATTTAATATCAGAACTTAGGAAGTATTATAATTAAAATTACTTATAGTATTGTACTGTAAATAAAGATATATTCATTGAGTACTATTTGTATTGTATAATTATCAAATCGCATGTAAGTGTAAAAAATCTAAGATTTGGTTATTTTTATACTCCTCCTACCATTTGAACAAAAAAGTGATACGCTCAGAAGGAATTCAGAAACAACATCAAAAATACAATTTGTTATATAGTTTAAGCTTCAATATGTACACGTCCTGTCCAATGGATGACTATCGACTGGCTCGGTGGGTGACGGTCATCTGTCAAAAAGGTTAATCGAATACTAAATAAATGTAATGAATGAATGAGCGAATGATAGATGCATGTACGAATGATCGTGTGCTTAAACATAAGAGTGTGCTTATATATTTATTTAATTGTCAATTTTAATAAACTTTTTCGGCTCTTTGATCGGTGCATCAAAACGGATAATCAAATTGTCTGTGATTGTTTTACGCCACAAAAGCTAATGTCACTTTATCGCGTTCGTGTGATTTTTCATCGAGAACTTTTCCAATTAATATAAAACGTAAACATTCATGTCGACCGAGGACGTGTTCCAGTTTAGAAACGTCGAGCAGAGGCCGCGAAATATGAAACTAAAAGTACGAAGACCACAAGGTGTCAAGTTTGGGTCAACATTAAATAGGTTAACAGGGTCTTGAAGTAATGAAATCACTACTGCATGTGACCTCATATGTTTTATCAAAATTTTTTGCTCAAATCATATCTAACACTGTGTACTATTATGAGACAAGATGATCCAACAGATAAAATACGTGAATTAACCTAAGGTCGCGTTCGGTTCATCGGTTCATCGGTTCATATTCGGGCCAGCAAAATCTGCCTAATTTGTATTTATTATACATCGTTAGTGATACGTAAGTAAAACTTACATGTGATGGGTGAAATGTCATATTCATTAATACTAGCACTGGAAAAGTCATCTCCTTCAAAAAAGTCTCGCATTGAGACATTTATAGGCTAATTTACTTTGTTTATATATAGCAATGTTAAAAACTATATTTAACATGCAATGTAATAAAATGACAATGTAAAAGTCCCACATTATTTTACATTGTTCGACATAATAGTCACAAACTCTTATCGCGTGTAACAGAGGTTACAACATTCTGTCTGTCTGTATATCAAAACTTTTTATTCGTCAACTAACGGCAAATGCATCTTTAATTTAGTCGCTGATATTTTGAATTTTACTTGAAGCAATTTTCTTTTACTCGTAAATATTGTTTAAAGCTCATTTATCTCTCGAGGAAGACGACTATAAAATCTGTATTGGAGAAGCCTTAGGCAATGATTACAATAATTCTAAGCTTAGAGTGAAAGGGAGTAAATATGATCTGGTGTGTTGTTGCAATCCTAAGACTAAGCTTTATTTTATTTCATAACCCAATTGCCATCAAACAACATTCTATTGCGATAAAGTTCAATAATAACTAATTATTATTTGAGTTTTACAGTTTTTTTTAAAGAGGCGATTTTTTAAACGTCGGTGCTCTCTTTATTTTCTCACTCTCATAGTCCGGTGAAACGGCAATCCGATACGACCGGAAAGAGTTCAGAAGTAGGAGCAAAGGCATTCCGAGGCACTCCCGGTGTACACATTTCCAACTTTCAAAATCCGGGCTACTAATGATAATCTTCGAAAGAAAAATCAATAACTATATATTGGCTCGAATTGAGGTTTGAACCCAGGACCTCGGGATCTGCGGCCTTATATATATAACGAGGTTATCGATATTTCACAAGTGAATTACGAAGCTGAGTATTTTTACAGAATAGATCTGAAGCTCTCAGCTAACAGATAAATAAACACAATTAAAATAAACCATATTGGATCTCAAAGTATTAACGTGCTTCTTGTTCTATTGAAAAGATCAAATTATACTCAGCAAATATTGCCATATAAAAATAAACTACGATATTTATATAAGAAGAACAATAACAACTGTTTGGCTCGCAAATATTATCATTCAATATCATTCACTTTGCTTCTCGAATCTAAATCTATAAGAACAAACTTCGTATTTCACTCGTAAAAGGATTAAAACAGACTGACGGTGACAGGCTATTTTGATGCATGTATACTTTGTATGTTTCAATTATTCACTTTCACAATCGAGTTCCCCGGCGTATTCGAGATTGTTCTTACGGAATATTTCACAGAACAGGTCTATCGTACTGTCCACTATAACTTCCTATAACATAACAATTTATTACGGCGTCAATACGGCAAGCAGACGAGATGCCCGTAATAGATATTATAACATGGAGATCTGAAGTTCAGTAATGTAATGCACAGATAAAATATTATAAAATACTTGGTATTCAATATACCTAAGTGATATTGTCACTTTAGATCTTTACCGTTTTAAGCTTCAGTAATTTTAACTACAAGGGAATGATGATGGTATTACATACCAGCCCTTATTTATGCTATGTAGTGTTGTTACAATATAAAATATGGTAGAATTTCATGAGTCGTAGTTAAGTGACTCCTCACGTATATAAACAAAATTAATAAATGAAAACTTACTACGGTTTACCGGAATTTTGTTGCGCTATTCAGATTTTATGTGTTCCTTGTCGGATGGTTTTAGATATGATCTTTATTTTAGAGTTAATTAGTTAATAATCTATACTAATATTATAAAAAGTAATATAAGTATGTTTGTCTCTCTGTCTGTTAATCTTAACCACCCACCCTTAAACGCGAGTTAAGCCATGGACGAAAACGATAAACCAATAAAAATAGACATAAGGACTGCCGATAGTAGTGAAAACTTGAAACTATTAAATATATTTGTCCAATTTCCACATCTATTGGCACTCCAAGCAATAATTCTATCCCCATCAATTCTATAGCTTTCATTCATCAAAATACTTAGTAAAAGTAACAGTAAAGCAAACTCGGTACAAAATATTAATAGAGCTTCATTTAAATAAATAATAGTTAAATTATGTTATTTGTATATGCTATTAGTATTTAAAAACTTTCAATCATTATTATCCTCCTTAATTTAACGATTTCATTTAATGATTTCATTATGTTAACATTAGCAAGTCTGTGACGCGAAGCCACGAGTCTATCCCCAACGATAAAAAAGCGCAAAGCGCCTAAAGAAGTTTTCACTTTAAAAAAAAAGAAAACTCTAAAAAAGCAATATTATAACCGTTATATTCCGAGGATTTATTATATACTAATGGATACTATACAATGCCAGAAGTATATCGAAACAATACTTTATAAATAATATTAATAAATAACAGTTCCCATTAACTGTGCAAAACTATATTTTAGTAAATATTTTACATATTTTAAAATAATAATACACAGTAATTAAATAGTATCCACGCGGTCACGATTTGTTCAGTAACTATTTTTAATGTTTTATTTGTATTTAATATATAAGGCTTTAATGTAAATAAGGTTTATTTTCTTAGTAAAAAAATAATAATAATTGTTATTTACATATTTATTGTAAATCAAACAGTCTACTTCGACTGCACTTCCTACAAATAATCATTAGTCAACTCAATACGGAATGAAGAACCGGCTTCCTCCATTGTCCACGTAACGTCACTCGCATCGTATATGATTATATAACATCCGACAAATCAAGATATCACAATTTACTAGAAACATTGGAATACGTATTGCCTATTATTATTTCAAACAATGGGTAGGGCTTTGTGCAAGCCCATCTAGATAGGTGACACGCATCAGATATTCTACCGCAAAACAGCAATACTTGTATTGTTGTGTTCCAGTGAGCCAGTGTAACAACAGGTACAGTATACATAACATCTTAGTTCCCAAGGTTGGTTGCGCATTGGCGATGTAAAGAATTGTTCATATCTCTTACGGCGCCAATACCAAATTTTAGTGCTGACCACTTTCCATCAGGCGGTTCATTTGCGCGTCCACCAAATATTTATACAAAAAAGTTAAAAAAAAATCTTTTGTTATATAATGAATATATAACAAAAAATTCTACATAATGTTCCTGTGAAAAACAACTGCTTTCTTCATTAAGCCCGATACGTCTCCAAGCGATGCGATTAAGGATTACAACATTAATAACCTTAAAGAGCAGAGCCCGTGCCGTTATGGGAACTAAAACCGAAATTTGCGATCTTATTAAATCAATGACATTTTAGATTGCACACCTTAAGAATGAAATAATCGCCTCCAGGTCATTTCAAATAGAAAATATAATCATATTATTGTTTAAAACCTGTTATTGTAAAATTAGAGACAAAAAAAATCCTACTGAGTTTCTTTCACCGGTTCATCTCACATCTAAGATGTATATTTCCGAAACGTTGGTAGATTTTTGAAAATCAATAAGCAAAGTGTAGTGCTTCTATAATGAATACAGATAGAAATAATCATAAATTAAAATATGTCTGTTTCATGTTTATAATATGTATTTATATATTTTAATTAAGTTGTTTGTAAAACTTGACGTCACGTCGCTGAATGTTGGCAAGCATGCTCGCGACGTTTCCCCGTTGAATAACAATTACCATTCACTGTGTCGAACTATATTTACTGTTTTACATATTTTAAAACAATAATACACAGTAATTAAATATCACTGGTACACAGCTGCTTAAATTGGTAAAATTTATCGAAGTATTTAGTAGTAACACAAGAACACAAACAAACATACAAAGTTCGTCTTTCGGCTGTGAAAACTTTTCTTTTTCTTATATTTGTTTAGTTTATTCGACGTTGAGTATCTAAACACATTTCCTCCTTAATTTGGAAGGCTGCCAAGTTTCTGCCTTGTTACATTCGCGTATTAAAATACTGACACGGTTCCTTTCGATTGTAGATACGTCACGATCCGTACACAAAGCTCTTGTTATTATCTGTGCGGTATCGTAATTATTTAAAAAATTAAAAAGCGAACAATATTAAGAATCCCACTCCTTACGTCACTTAAAGCTATATTTATATAAATGCCTTTAAACTGATTTATTTATTAATTGTATTTCCATTCGATGATATGTTTTTAAAATAATTAAAATTAAAATATGTTATAAGTTTTACATTAAATAAAATTTATTATTGAGCTGTCTTCCGATCTTAAAAATGATTAAAATTATGAATAACACGAAACATGTCTAAAAATAGGCCATAAAGATTATTGACATAAACGAGACAGAATATATATATTGTCTTTTTTTATTTAATGAAATGAAATATTTCATAATATTGTGCGATTTTCGTTAAGGCTTATTCATCTAATTTTTACGACCTTACTTTTAAACCATTGTTTAGCGGGTGATTAGATAAACAATAATGTGTCTTCTTCTCTCAAATCTCAAATCGATAACGTCAGAAAGAGCGAAATGAATGTTTAACTAAACAGCCGCTAAGCAGCGTTTACAAGTAAGGCCGTTAGAATTTAATTCCTTTAAACATATATATCGCGATGCTATAGGAATACATTTTATCGTCATTTGTCATCAAGGGCCTTGAATGTATCGTTATATACTAATATGGATCGAAAAATGTCGTCTACCTCAAAAATAGCGGACTACTGACATTCGTTCGTTGCATCGTTCTACGAGTGAGACGTGATCTGTATGGTAATGTGAAGGAGTGGTCATGGCACCACTTCTTGACAAAGCTACCAATTCACCAAACTTATCGCTATACAACGCTTTAACAGAATATTTAATTTTGACTACATTTGTACAAAATAGCTTAGTGGTGAAAAAATGTGATTTTCAACTAAAGATTATGGGTTTAAATACTATATAATACTCGTATATGACCAAGTCGCATTGGCGAAATATGTTGGATTAGGCTCTAATGCTTTTCAAGGAAAGGAGGCTTAGTCCAGCGTTTGGACATATATTTTGCTTTTTTACTGCTATAAGTGTACAATGCTTAAGATGTACGTTTTGTTTTATTTTGAATACAGTTTCTGTATCTGTGGAATGTGGATTAAATGGCGAGAGTTGAATGGCAAATTGAAGCTAAACCAGAATATTTATAAAACTGTCACCAGACATGTTCTCATATATGGATCGGTGTCTTGTTTTTTATTTTGAATAACAAATTTCCACAGCCGTGTTGTCTGTGCCTCTGGTGTATTATTTTTGGAGTGCCTACATGTTTTTATTACCTGACGATTTTAATAGCCGTCCATGGTTATTTCTTTTTTTTTTGCAATTTCTTCATTCAGATTGTGTTGTTTACAGTGTTGGATAATTAAGGTGGCGGTTATAATGGTAAGGCAAGGTACTAAAAATCGAAAGAATACGTAACGAGGACAAAGATGAAGATTGTAATAAAACATAAAGGAAACTATTTAACGTGTTATGGTCATATTTGTAGCTGCACACATAATATTATTTCACCGCTGTTGTGTTTAAGTTGAAACTAAAGCACAAATTTTTGCGGACCACATATATATTTTTATAACGAATAGGTAGTAAGACCATCAAATGATTATTATACAATATTTCCTTGTCTTTCATATTTAACAAAATGATATACATCCTTATGATAGCATTGTACTTCATGTGGACAGCATACTTAATACGTTTGTCATGTCGCCTCCATACGAATATTTGAACGTCTTCGTGTTCGAAGAATTTGTTTCTAGATCTCACGATATTCGATTCGGAATTTGTAATTATAGTCTATAGATTATTCGATATGTATCATATAGCTCAAGGAATTAACTTTTATATATAAGTGCTTTTCGACATACGGGGTTGTTCTCGAGAGATGAGAATTTCTCTACGATAAAAACTTATTATTTTTACTCACCTCCATCTTCATCTCCACATCTCCGAATCTACGACCTTATTAGCTAATCGCTAGAACAAAGAAATAATCAGCTTTATATACTTAAAATTATTCTTTAATTATATTTTTAACTCTAATTACTATAATCCTGTGAACTATGCAACAATTGTTTTCAAATTTAAAGCTAATTAAATTCAAATTTAAAGCTAAAATTTACTGCGGGAATCTCAAAACAATCACGTTATATGTCGATTATATTTCGTGTGTCATTGTTTAGCTTTGCTTGATATTACAAATTCTTGCGAAACCAAGCCTGTCTCAAAATGACTGGGAGTCATAGAAACGAATCTATATAATAAATACAAATTTAATTGCCACATTTTTACTTGTCGGATATTTATTTATACGAAAGAATTTGGTGTATTCATAAAATTAAATAGAATTAATTCAATTCAGTTGTAAACATTGTGAATATTCTTTTTTAATCAATATTTTAATATAATTAATAAAATCAATAATATAAAACAAATTATGCATTCAGTATTATTTTATTAAAAATAAATACTATATGTTTTCAAATTATATGATGACATCTAACCACAAAATGCGGCTAAGTATCAAATTAACGTAGACTGTATTTTTCCAGTCATACGACTTAAAAACTACTTGGTCAAGAGCATATAACAAGATGAACGAATCTTATGTTTTTATCACATTCACTTATTTAAACGTAAGGTTACATTTTTTACTTATTTAGCACTTCTATGTAGTTCTTGAGTCGGGGCCAATATTCGAGCTTGCAATTTCATTAAATGACGTGGCATATTTCGCTCGACAAAGCGCATATAAGACAAAAGAATTTTGACAATCATTTTAGAGACATTTATAGACAATGAGGTTGACTTTTTTTAATATTTTTTTTATATAAATCTTCTCAAAGTGTCACTGAACTACTTTACGGGTGGACTAATTTTGATGAATTTTGTGTTCGTGTTCGACTAAGTCCCTGATTGGTTGTGAGGTTTATTGATTGTTAGAGAGAATTGTTTTTATTTAAAAAAAAACTTATATAAATACGAAGACGTAATGGGCAGCAAGTATAAATAATTGCATATAATATTCAGTTTCCCACAATTCTTAACAATAATATAATATATAAATTTATAATATATATGGGTATGGGTATAAATTACAAATGCTCATAATAACCAGATTATATACATAGTGAATCTAAAGTTAAAACATTTTGAAGATTACGTTAATAGCATCAGTTAAGTTAAAATATTTTTCTAACAATTTTCTTATATTTCGCTATCCAATTTCGCGAATACTTTTAACATGATTACGTCCATAAGCTTTTAAATTTAAAAAACTCTAATCATTCAATAACTAGAAATGTCATCATTAAAATAAATGCTTTTGTATAAATCGCGTTTGTATTTCGACTATAATACAAACTTAATTTCAACCTCGTGTTTGTTTCAAAATTCGTATGGATTTCAAACGCATTGTGTATTCTGTGTATTGCTGAATCAAGTCAGTTTGAATCTTTAAATAAAATTTTATCGCGTAATAAATTTAATACGCTTGAGGTTGCATGATGTTAAGTAGTTAGTGGTTGAGTCAGGTTAGTGTTTTGTATGATTGTAATAAAACAAGATTATGATAGTGTTGTTGTTTTGATGAAACGAGCTTGGACGCATTTTCGTCCGGACTTTTGATATGCAGCTCATTGATCGTGAAACAAAATCGTAGGTACTCTATATAATATATCATTATAGTACTTTAGTTAATTATTACTCAACGTTAAATTATATTTTAATCCAAGCCCAAAGGTAGCAAAATTAATATTTTTCAACTCACGTTTGGATATGCATTACCTTTTGAAAAGAAAATTTAAAACGATATCGACTTCTAACCAGTCTAAGCCAATTTCATCCCACGCGCAGAAATTAAAGTCATAATTAAAAATTGACTGTTTAAGCGGGAATAAGTACAATCGTCATGGATTCATGTTTGCTAAGCTAGCAATAAAATTTGTTGATAATTATTCGATAAAGAAAAGTTACCTCAAGTTTCTGAATCTCTGATGTCTGTCTCAATGTCAGATTTAGTATAGATTTAATGTCGATTAAATACTTAACGCTCATTGCTCACCTAATGCGTCACGGGTCACCAATGACCGTTCGGATTCAAGTATTAATAGTTACTTGGACTTTATGCGGCGTTTGTGAAACTAGTGATTATTCGGACGGAATTAACATGATGACAATATGACAGACAGACATTTCCGTGCCGTAATTTTTAATAATATTGTCGATGAAAAAAGTTAAAATATTAATATGAACCAGTATCATAGAATCACTCATAAAACATAAATTAGTAAAATCAATTTGTATGTTAATTTTATCTCTAAGACTGTTGTGAAGGTCAGGGTTAGAAGAAAATTGGTACGTTCAAAAATGCCTTGTTAACCGATTATTCAAAAAATTATATCACTTAATATTCCTAACCTTGATGCAAAACTTGGATGCAAATTTGACCAAAATGCATCCAAGTATAAAAACCAGAATGTCTTTATTTTCAACGTTATGTGGTTCATTCGTGTAATAAAGTGTAAAATCCCTCATGATTATATACGAAAGTTTCACCGACGACTCCTCAATTATACATGACCACTTGTTTAGTAATATTCGATCTGTAGACATGAGCATAGTCACGACCTAGTTAGGAATTTAGTTATTAAGCAACGTTCATCTAAATTGGTTCATGAATGGGACAGACTATTCATTAATTAAGCTTTTAATTTAGTCTTCACTCCTACTAACAAACAGGAGTATAATATAAGCAAAGAAAATTTTTAATATCTTAAACCATCATCATCTTCATCATCAGCTCGTGTCAGTCCACTGCTGGACATAGGCCTCTCCCATGGTTCGCTATCCTCTACTAATCCCTGGCCGCTGCCTTATGATCATTGCCATGATATTTTAAATGTAAACAAAATATTTAACAAATATAAATACACAAACGATATTTTTTTAAGGGTTTATAGAAATATTCAGGCCAAACGTTTATCGGTAGTTTGGCGCAAGTTCGGTTTACTTAGCATATCTCATGGTCGACGGTGCGTTGGTGGTTTGATTTTAAGTTCTTACAGTACCAGTATCTGGGCATGTGCCCACTTATTTTCAAGTGGCCTTTTTGCCTTCCTAATCATAAATTATAATATTATATCCCCACTCATTTTTACCTACAATACATACTGCTGTATCAGATTACCATTATAATATATATACTTATAGGTAATTATATCATTTAAAGTCAATGACATTCAAATTTTTTGCACGTCCATTGTCCATTATGAGATGAAACACCTTGAAGATACGGAGTTGCAAAACCGATTCAGTTTGAAAGTTTGTTGCCTCACATAGGAGGTTACAGGTACGGTGCATTTTCAGCGATGGTCCAAGTGACTGTGTTATATAACTGTTGAAGAAGTGAAGTTGCCTTTTTAGTCTAGGTCTAGCTTATATGTATTGAAATAAAATATGGAGCCAGCGAATATATGAAGATTTTCTTTCGATAAACTCTCAGTAGCAGTTCGGTTATAATAGACATTTTTTCTTCAAAAATAACTTAAAACCGTTAAACTTTTACTGGTGGTAGGGCTTTGTGCAAGCTCGTCTAGGTAGGTATCACCCACTCATCAGATATTCTACCGCAAAACAGCAGTACTTGGTATTGTTGTGTTCCGGTTTGAAGGGTGAGTGAGCCAGTGTAATTACAGGCACAAGGGACATAAAATCTTAGTTCCCACGGTTGGTGGCGCATTGGCGATGTAAGCGATGATTGACATTTCTTACGATGCCAATGTATAAGGGCGTTGGTGACCACTTACCATAAGGTGGCCCATATGCTCGTCCGCCATCCTATACTATAAAAAATATATTTTATATACATGTTTATATTCATACAAGTGTGAATGGTACTTTATGTCCTTTTCTGTAACTGAACTTTACTGTAATAAAATAACTAAATTTATATTTTTCCATTGAATAATAAATTAAAAAAGAACAACAAGTTCATTAGTTTATCCTAGATTAATTATAAGACAGAGAACACTAACAGTTAAATCAATGCCATAAAAAATCGTGGCAGTAAGAACATTCGCTTGTGGCTAAGTCCACTGTCTAAGTTACTCAAGCGGAGTGAACGGAAGATACAGCGTTACGCAAGTTGGATCATCGTCCCTTCACCCTCATGTAATCGTACCGCGTACGATCCACTAACATTGTATCTGAGAAATACGACCTCGCATCCACCGATCGAGAATGTTCGCAGATTCCATACATACACGATCTTAATAGTCTTCACCGCGCAAATGTGTGGTATTTCCTTATACCGCAGATCATATAATACTATACTAGTACTTATATGTAGATCCATTTCAAATACCTGCTTCTGGACATTAAACGTTAAAATTATATTTTTCTGAAATATTACGTAGAATTAATTAAATAACGAAATTCAGTTTTACGTTCGAGATAAGCACTCGTAGTATTTGTTACTGCAGAATTGTATCGGCCTTGTCAAATCTATATTAACAGTTCGTGAACGTATGATTTTGTTGCAGCTGGTTACTTCATTATCGATCAAAATATACCTGTCTGCTCAATTGCGAGTTTTCCTACTTATTCGTTAGCGTTGACGTTAACTGAAACCCGGAATGAAGACAATGTCTAATGACAAAGTTCGGAATTCCATCACATAAGTATAAACGGCTCGCATTAAAAACACTGATTCAAATGTTCTCTTATAAGTAAATTTGAATCGACATTTTACAAGATTATATTAAATGTAAAAGTTTCGGAATGTTCATTCTACTGAGACGAACCGTCGAGAAACTCAGTAAGTAGTTAATCTTTTCCAGCAATTAAATAACATAAGCATGGTACAATGATTTCAAAACGTTTTCAGTCTTGAATTATACTGAACTATTTACACATTAATAATTACATTTAACCTTAGATCCTAGATTATTTCTTGTCCTTATTTGAAAATGCCAAGTTGTTTTTTTTTTTCATTCGTGCCTACCTAACCTTAATTATTTTAAATTATTTTAAGTTGACCTTTGAGTAAATGTTAAAGACATTAAGAGTAAGTGTTATCAAGTTGAACACGATATAGCCGAATTAATATAGGAATTTTATTATTTCACTTATTTAATTTATGTACAATCGACAAGATGGAAAACAGCACCGCAAGCAATTTAGATTAAATTATCGTCTGGGCTGTAGTAATGCTTAATTACCAACTGCGAAACAGGCTTGTAATTCAATATCATAATTACAGATGACATAACAAGACGGTTTCCACCAACGTAACTCAAGCGAATTAGTGCAAGCTAATTTGGTACATCACGTTCTGTAATACCGTCTCGAATGGCTTGCGTAACACAGGCACGTTTGTTAGTGTGTCGAGCACAGTGTCGGATCCGGTTTGGGCCCGTGACATTCGAACGCGACTCCGCATGACCTTGACATAAACATTCGCACAAAAGACGTTTTTAACATGACAGATGCTGATAAGATTATTAACCTTGTCAGTGAATCATATGAGACAGAGGAATGACTGTTTTACCATGTTGGTTTTCCATTGCTATTTATAAGCACTACTGACATGGGGGTAGCAGCAGATCAGGTAGGCACCGAATAATGGAGTTATCATTTTAGCAAGCAAAACTCTTTTAAGACTTAATGATATTCATGCTACGCTAACGGTTACTAGTAAAACGCCAAAAGATGCAAAGCATTGTATATTGAAAAAAATTGTCATGACAATCGATTGAACGGTATTAAGGTCAATGTGCTGCAGTGCCAACTAACGGCGAGTTACAATGAAATAGATTGTATAAACACCATAATGAAAATATATATATTTGTCAAAAAGTGTCAGTTTATGAAACTCTAATATATAGGTACTAACATCTATTTATATACATAAAGGAAAATCCAATTCACTTATGTCACGGCAATAGTCGAAATTCCAAGCGAATGAAAGTGCGAAGCGTGTTTGTATATTTAATAATAATATATACTTAAATCTCTGAAACGAAATTGGTTTATTAGTTTTTTCAGTTAGACTTTACAAAAAACGGCCTCTCATTTATGACTATGAATGTATATAGAAATAATATTATACACATCAAAAGATAAAGAATTAAATAAATAGGTACCTTGTTAAAGTTTTGCAAATAATCAAGGACAAATAAAAAATTAAGTTTAATTACCGTCAACAGACATACTTTCAAAGCCGTATTACGTCATCAAACCGTACGATAATACCTCACTGCGGTTACATTAATTGTTTTGTTTCTTAATTAACGTAAAGATTAGATAACAATACATACATAATACTAGAGATTTCTGTTTGAAATTTCGTGAATTATACACGAACGTTAATTATATATATATACGTTCGCACACAACTTGTATACCGATACTTCTTTTAAGTTGTGCATAGGGGAAATATTTGTTTATTAAATTTAATATTGGAAAACTGACGTCCAAAAAAGTCACATGATGATAGGTATGCCAAAGCCCATAGGCACTGTAAGTAACCTCTAACATAGGGAAAAGTTTTAATGCTGCTGCCTGTAATTACACTCATTCACTTAAACGGAAATATATTCATATCAATAATTGCTATTTGGTGGTAAAATTTTTGATGCGTGGTACCTTCAGACTATCCTGCACAAACCACTACATCAGTGTACACATTCAATATCTTTAATTTTGTATTCATTTCGATCTTATTTATCTTACATGATAAGTTATATAATTTCTCTCACCTTTAGAATGAAATAGAATATTTCATTGATATCAGTTGAAATATTTAATTACAATTTATTAAAAAATAATAACTAAAGTTAAGCTTCAGAGGAACAAATTGGTCCATCCGCGAAACACTTATTAACCTTAAACGTTTCTAGTGAAAACAGAATCAGTGGCTCTGTAAGCATAATCTACAGCCTTATGTCCCACATTTAACCGGTGTAATTACACGCTAGTCGGCTATTGCAATTACTAACAGTAGTGCCGATATCCGTTCGAAGAGACGACAACTTATGATTAACTTAAAACCTGCTTATATCTATGTCAGTATTATACGAAGTTTTACAAAACATGCACTATCTTAGGAGTTAATACCTAATTAACTGCTAAAAAAGTAAAGTAAATTTTCGACTACTGGATTAAAACATCCTCTTATTTTTGGTGAAAAAAGTTGGAGCTTATTCCACTACGCCGCATGCGGATTAATTGATGACGACAATGATGTGACAAGATGTGACAGATTTTTCAACTGACAGGATCTGATTTTATCACGATGTTTTCACCGCCGAGTGCAAGATGTACGATGAGATGATGTATTTTGACTCTTTTAATTATTGCTTTTTTAAATTATAAATAATATAGCAATGATTATGTATTATAAATACAAATAAGCTGATGAAATTTCAATAACGCTTATGAACCAACAATTTCGGCTCTCCCCTAACTGTCTAGTACGAAATAGGACGTAAGTATTAATAATATTATTATTATAATTAAAGGTAATATTATTTAACTTACGTTAAAACTTTTAACTTATTACATTGGAAAGTCTTTCGGTTCCCTTCATCATAGAGCAGGCGCAACGATATCGTCGTCGGCGAAGTCATTCAAGTATTTCGCAATAAATAGCGTTAATGAAACCGTAACATTTAATAATACTCCTAAAATATATACTCACTAATATAATGAAGCCGGAGTTTTTATGATTGAATCTCATTGTTATAACTGAAACAGTCTTAGTTAAAAACTGTTTACTTAATAATATTATATACTTATATAAGTGATATTCTACCGCAACAGTATTGTTGTGTTCCGGTTTAAAGGCTGAGTGAGAAGGCATGCGGCACGAGAGACATAACATCTTGTTCCCAAAGTTAATATTTGTTCCATTGTCAAAGTCTATGGATGGTGGTGACCACATATCAATAGGTGGCCGAATTGCCCGTCCGTTTTCTATTCTGTATTAAAAAAAAGATACGCCCCGACTTTGTTGGAGTGTGAGCACCAACGTAGCGAATTGGGAAAACTGTAGGCAGATGAAACGGCCCGATCTTGAAAAGTAAAATATTCAAAGGATTGATTAATTGTATAATTACACAAGTTGTAGGCACATGTGACATTGATATAGTATTTGACCTTCAGCTTTCACTGACTGATTGGAATGTTAAGAGATTGGTTTGTTTTTTTTGGTACTTAATTATGTTAGTTAAGCAATTTAATATGAATTAATTAACGTTATGAAATTGATGTTTTGTCACAAAACTAGCCTTGTTTCCTAAAAATACATAACCACAAAGTATGCTGTTTTGGGGAACTGATGAATTCATAAGTACTATTGTATAATTGTCTTTAATTGTCTCGTTAGCCTGTTGGCTACCTTTTATAGATACGTCTCTCGTGCATCATTTAATTCTAGAATATTACGAAGAGAAAAATTCGTTCCATCGTTTATTTTCAATTGTTCAAGAAGCAACAAAATCGATTGCTTTGAAATTTTTCATTTTATTTCAATATAGGCTGTTAAGTTTATTACGTATGTAAAGTGTTGTATATTTAATGAGATATAGCTCACTATGTTCATGTAGACGGGATTCGTACTTTCCATCGAACATTGGCGAATAGATAAGATACAGTACAGTAACTTTCCAACATTTTATTAGTGTACATAAATGCTGGTCGGTATTGCAATTACTATTTAATTAATAATTTAATACTCTTCGAATGTTTTATTAGCCTCCTAAACGGATATTGATTTGCGCGATATTTGTTAAATTATTATATTTCTTAATGTATTCTGAAAACTATCTTCGAATAAATCATCTTTGCTAAAATTAGAAATGCGCAAATGTATTTGTTTGTTTCTTACGTTTTACATCTTAACTACTCAAGCGATCACCATGAAATTTTTCATACACGATGGTACAGAAAAGGACATATGGTACCTCAACGCCTTAAGCAGGTTAAGCCGCGGGTCGATACTAGTTGCATATAAACTTACGCTACACATATACTCGTATCTTAAAATTATATATTAATCATACAGATGTAAGTCGGTCTGACATTGTCCGATTTATAACCGTTTTCAGAACCGACACGTATGCCTTATATGGTCCACGCACACTAGAAAAGTCAAGTCAAGTACAACTGGGTACTTGTTCAGTGCCAGTCATACTATGCTTATTATCTTCTACACTTGAACCTATATTTCTCTTCTGTAATTTTACTGTTCTGTTATAGGACCCAACGCGCGTGGTATGTCCAGTCATCGACGTCATCAGCATGGACACTTTCCAGTATATCGGCGCGTCGGCGGACCTGCGGGGAGGTTTCGACTGGAACTTGGTGTTCAAGGTGAGCTACCTCTCGAATCGCCTCGGTGTAGAAACTCAATCAATAAATCGGTATTTCATTACTGATTTTGGTGTACTTTTAGAATGTATGATATAGATTTTTAATAACTTAGAATGTAATTGATGTTAAAATTGATAAATAACATTAATTATAATTATTTAAAATTTGTCACTCATACTAGTCAGTTTACTATACTAGATCATAACTATAATAAAATGGTTCTTGAGTTATTTGAGTTTATTCTTTAAGATTATTGAAAATGCTTGTTTATTTAACCAATCATACTTATCAATATATATATTTCTTGCAGTGAAAAAATATTTTTATTAATATAATACTGGTTTTTCTAATTCGTTGCCTGTATCAGTGTTTTAATGGTAGCAGTTGGAATATAATAAAAAATAGCTGATTACTTTGTGCTTCAGTGGGAGTATTTGTCTCATGCGGAACGCAGCACGCGTCTCAGTGATCCAACGCAAGTTATAAGAACACCAATGATAGCCGGAGGACTCTTCAGTATGGATCGGAAATATTTCAACAAACTAGGCAAATACGATATGAGGATGGACGTGTGGGGCGGTGAGAATTTGGAGATTTCATTTAGGTAAGTGTAAAGTTTAGTGATTTACAAGATTTAATGAATAGTGGGAATATTGTTGTAGCTCAGTCGGTAGAGCATTCGACTTTTAATCCAAGGGTCCAGAGTTCAAGTCCCTATTCGGGCAAGTCAACGTGGCAAAATTTATGACCACCTCTAAGCAGCCGTGAACTTTTAGGTCAGATTAAAATGACGTGATAGCTAATGCTACCTATGAGTAAATGGCCGGGTATGCACTGAGGCACCCGTTATGCCAGTTTGATACTGGCTAGCTTAAGCTAGAAAGGAAGACCCCTCTGAAAATCTGCTAGAGGTCTTGTGTTGCTGTCTTCTGCTGTAAAAACCACGAATTGAGTTACAGACAAGATTCATAAGTAAACTAAAGTCACCAACATTGGGAAACTTTACTAAACATACATAAAAAGCAATACCACGCGGTAAAATGGTAAATGAATGAAGACTCCTAATTGATATTTGAGGATCAGCCGCCCCAATATCTGAAAACTGTTCAATCTTTTTATTTACAATGTAAATATAATAATATGTTTCTTTTCAGGGTATGGCAGTGTGGTGGGTCACTAGAAATAGTGCCTTGCTCGCGCGTCGGTCATGTGTTCCGCAAACGCCACCCGTACACTTTCCCTGGGGGCTCTGGAGCCGTCTTTGCAAGAAACACTAGAAGAGCGGCTGAAGTGTGGATGGACGATTATAAAGAACTGTATTATCGTTCACAACCCCTCGCCAAACAAGTTGATTATGGAGAGTGAGTGTTTAGTTTGCTTTTCCTAATAATGAAAGCTACGCAAAGTATCGGTCTTACATCATTGCTTTATTTTTATATCAGGCACTTAAATCGTAGTTTTTCGTGTACGTTGCATATCTACTCCTCTTACAAAGATAACTCAAACTCACCATATACAACTATTATTCAACTAATACTTCGCTTATTTATTTATTTATATATTCCAATGCGCAACAAAAGTAAATTGCACATTAGGTCAGTACAACAATATATCGTAGTACGAAATATCGTAGTAGATATGCAAAATGAAAAATATATATATAAATATATCATGTTTGAAATTATTGTTTAACTTTTTACTATAATTCAATAGTTTAATACCTTATATAAAATGGAAAAAGTATTTTTGTAAATATCTTTGAACCCGTAATCACTAATGTGCCTTACTTTCAGTATATCCGAACGAGTCGCAATTCGTGAGAAGCTGCACTGCAAACCATTCAGTTGGTACCTTGAACATGTCTATCCAGAGCTGCAAGTTCCTACGTTAGGAGGTGCATCTTATGCCATTAGACAGGGACCGAGATGCTTGGATACTATGGGTCACCTGGTTGACGGCACTTTGGGTAAGTAATGATGTAATAGACAAATAAAGTTTGTTTGAATTTTTTTATCTTCAAATACATCTGAAAATTAAGAGATCAAAATCATTATCGTGACGTCACAGAAAAGCGTTTAAAGTTTTGGAAAAATCTGAAATTTAAAAATCTATTAAGTAATGATTACCGTTAGTGTCTACCGGGATGAGCTAGTGATGGTCCAGTATTTAGAAGAAATATCATCTTAACCGACGATTCCGAGTTCAAACCGGGCAAGCACTACTGAAATTCAATGTGCTTAATTTCTTTATAATTCATCTCGTGCTTGGCTGCATATAGCAGATGAAAATCTCGTCACGTGTATCCACCAGCCCGCATAGAAGCAGCGTGGTGGAGTAAATTGTACTCTCCTCCTATACGTACTGAAGCTTCTTGGTAAAATACACTTTAATGTTGTAGTTTTACTTTTCCTTAACAGGAGAGGAAACTTTAACCCAGCTCTGGGGAATACTTGTCGTTATTGTTACCGTAATGTAAAACTGAAGCAATTTACATATAAACTTATCATATATCGATGAAGCCTTCTATGGGATACCTACATACGTTCACGTTAGACACCATAAATATCAATGTAATACTGATAGGTCGAACCAGCAAATGTCATCAATTAGTATTCCGTATCTTCAAAATCTGTTTAGTTAGATAAACTTAGGATAAGATAATATTCGTACGTAAGTATATGACTACGGCTTCGATACAGTCTCACCTGGTAATTTATAGCATGTATCATTTCAGGCATGTACCCTTGCCACAACACCGGTGGCAACCAAGAGTGGCGCTTCGAAAATGGTCTCATCCGTCACCATAGCCTCTGTATCTCTCTGTCACCTGATGACAGAGTGACAGCCATCCTAGCGGCTTGTGACCCTTCAGATGACGCTCAGCTATGGAGAAGGCGAGGACTCCTTATCAGACACGCGAAACTGGACGCGTGTTTGGACACAGACAGGGCCGCACTATATTTAAAACAGTGTGATGATGAGAAATTGACACAACAATTTACATTTTAAGAGCCACATTAAACCTTAGGGTGCGTTTCTACACGATTACTCGGACATTTCTGTTTGCAACTGCTTGTAATTCTTCAGAAAATCTACAATAACTAACAACATTGTTACATTATTACTTGACAAATTACAGTACATTAAAGAAACTTATATTACTAATGTGTGGACAACACATAGTAACCAATTTTCCAAAGTTGATTTTGAACACAGGTTTCGCGTCAAATGTGAAATATTAATGAGAAAATAGTTAAAATACATACAATTACCTGATTATAAAGATTAGAATGCAAATTCTTAAACAATAATAAGTAATAGTGCCTTGAATATATAGTTCGTTATCAAGTGCCACACTCACTAGAATAACTACATATGAACAAAATATTGAATTTTAATTTTTAGACAATGTTAAATGAAAAAAAAAGTTTAATTTTCCTAAATGAAAAAAAAAACATTCCATGAATGTATTTGATTTATTTGTTATAAGTCTTTAATTAAGTTATATACATATAATTTTAATATTTTACAACAACATATATAATTATTACTGAATATATCAAATACCTAATTGTTCTACAATTAACAACTCCGTACGTGTGACTATTTTTTATTGATATTTTTAATTGCATATGAAAATATAACTACATTAAAAACTTTTACAGCTTCTACATTTGTATATAATCATATGAATATCTACTAAGTTTTATATATAATCAATAATATAGTTACCATAATGTACATATTTAAATAAGTATTAATTTAAGTGCCGGGAATGTGGAATGAGTACATTATGTAAATAAGTACATCTGAAAAGATGTTGCCGAGTGATTTGAGAAAATGAAACGTTAACTGAATATTATAATATATATCACCTTTATAATATTATATATAGGCATAGGTAACAATATATTAAGGTTTTTTAAAGATTAATGTTGCCTGCTGCTAAAATTGTTTTTTTCGAATAAAACTCGAATATTTTTTTTGTTTTAGTATCGTTTGTAAATAATTGGTCTGTTCGCCTAACAGTACAACGTTGATATTAGAGATTTAAACAAGTAGCAATTAAAATGATATGTTTTTTAATTATTACTATGATATTTTTTAAACAGCATTTTTTATTATCTAATAAAAGAAATCTGTTTAATTTATTTAAGTATTTTTACAAATGTTATAATTATTTTATTACTATTATAGTTTTATTTTATTGTTTTATAATATTTACATTTTTATAAGTTTTTTTTTTTACGTTTTATGTATGAACGTTATAATAGTCGTTATTGGACGAATTATTGGCGAACAAATGTTTTTGAAAAATTTATGTAATTCATCTAGTTTTGTTCTTCATGTGACTACTCATGTAATATTGTCTTAAATGTAAGTGAAATTATAAATATTTTAAGTACAATACTTAACCAGATAAGTGAAGGAATCATTGCAAGTTTATTATTTATTAAATCAAGCACTGCCATTACATTACATAATAAAATTAAGTCTTGAACTGAAAATTATCAAAGTTAAATAATTATTGCTTATCTTATTTGTTCTTTCAAAGTATAGTTAAAGTAATTATTTTAAATTACGAATTCTGATATTTTTTTATAAGCTGACATTCCATGTTGATTTAAATATATGTATTTTATCGATAAAGAATACTTGAATTTGATAACCTCATGTTTCGTACTTACATTGCGTTTCTTGGCTAAGTTAAGTAAGTTAAAGCAATGACACTTAATTAACATAAAATTCAGTTAAAATATATCTAATGTTACATAAAAAACAAATCGATATCAGCAGTGCTATTCTGTAAGAGAACATTATTGAATTGAAAACCGATACTTGGTATTGAACAATTATATGTATCATTTATATTAAATGTTATACTTATTATTAAAATTTACGACCGTATCCTGCGGTGAATTTCGAACTCGTTCTTACGGAATAGCTCTACTGAAAATATTGCTTTTTTAATTTATTTTAAGATACTGGAAGCTAGTATAAGGAATCGAACACATCGAGTGTCAGAACTCACATGTGTGGACAGAGCTTTATGGCTAACGTTCCCATGAACGCTTCGCTTCGCTTTGCCGCTACTGTGTTCGCTCCTAAACAACACTTATCACTAGAATATATTTGTATATGAGTATAGTATAATTTGAAATATACTTATTATAATCGTATTAATATTTAGTACAGTTAATTCGAATTTGCTGAAATTACTTACTTAGGATTTTCTGTTCATTTACGTTTTCATTATTAAAAAAAATATTTTAATATGTCCTGGCAATGTTTTAAACTTAAAAAAATTAAATAACTATTATGCCGAACATAAATAAATTAGTTTTGAAGTATTACAGTAACTACACGGGAAACCTTATATGTTTTTATTTATAAGTCTTTTACATTTGGTAAAATATTGTCAAGCACAAATTAAAGTATTTCCTACAAATAAAGATCTGAAAAAAAATTGTGATTATTTTCTCAAAAAGTTATAACACTTCATATTTATATCCTAGTCGGAAATACGAAAAATTATTTTATTTCATAAAATGGTGATTTTATTTAGTGAGAATATTGAATTGATTATTAAACGATATTTGCATATTTTTTTGTTCTATATTTAACCTCCTTTGTATAAAAACAAGTGAAATCGCTCCCACTTTTTACAGTTAATGGCTTAGAACACACACTGAACATTGATCGATTCCGAGCACTATTTACATATTTAATTTGTCTTTTAAACACAACAGCTTGAATGTCCTATAGTTATAATAATAATAATAATCTCCTACGGACCGATTTCCGATAGTTAGCCAATCTCAAGAGAGATTAGCCAACTGCGCAGGAAATATTATAGTGCACAAGTGTGTGTGCAAACACAGCACACACTATTCCCTATCTCTCATAATCCGATGGGACGGCAATCCGACATGGCCGGAAAGTGTTCAGGCGCAGGACCAATAGCTTTACGTGCTTTCCGAGGCCCGGGGGTGTATACACTTCCAACTTCGAGACTCCGGGCTGCTACTGAGAATTTTCTGACAGAAAAACCCAATAACTTTTTATTGTTCTGTTCCAAGAACAGAACCTCCGGTTCTGCGGCCTTACATCAAGTCACTAGACTAACGAGGCAGGGCATATAATAATATAATTCATATGAAAGTAAATCGAGTAACCACTTGTTAACAATATTGGGTTGAGTGACTTATGTAAATAGATTTTTTTTATATTTTTTTATATTACATTGTTCTCGTTAATATAACTTTTTATTTGTTAAAGAATCTTTAACCTTAAACATGAATGAGAAAATATGTATGTTTTTTTGTTAAGAACAAATACATAAACGGATCACATAACAACGTTTATGATAATGTATTTGTCATTAGAAAACACATTTCACGAAGATTTAATTTGTCTAAACCAAGTGTGCTGATGATAAAATCCTAACTCGTTTCAGTCATGGCGCCCATTTTGTACCAGACGCCAGCTCGGGTGATCCTGCATCTCTATTCACTATATCATTGCGATGGAACGACAAATACGACACGAAAATAATCCAGCGGACGGAAGTTCGTGATGTTTACACTCTCGTGCCTCGGTATAATGTCAAGCGTGTTCAAGAGAACCACATCTATACGAATACAAATATGCTTTATTGCATACTAAAATAACATACAGAGATAAATCTTAAAACATTTTAGCCACAGGTGGGCTAATGAGTTATATAGCATTATGGTACATGCGGTAGGCGCGTGGTTGATACTGTTAATAAATTAAAAAAAAAAAACAGATATCCAGCTCATTTATTACATCCCAACATATTACCAACTGTTTTTCTCCCCATTTTAAAAGACCATGTTGTCAACTCAAAAATTATAAAAATAATTACCACTTAACAGAGAAAATATTACGTCATACTTATTTACAAATTACAACATAATCAATGAAATATGGGAACAGCAAAATAACATAAATTAAATGTATACTATTAATATGAAATATTCATCAATCCCAGTTAGTTAAGATAGGTTTGTACTACTTGTTACTATAACGTACTCTGCTGCATTTGGCTAAAGGACTTGAAAGTTGAAGCGGTGCGGAGCCGAAATAAATATCTATTATTTATTTGTATAACGATGTAATAAATGTAGGGATAAAATAAATCTTCAATTAAAATAAATGTTTATTTTACACCACTTATAAAAATCCAGTCTTAACACCATTTAGGATAAATTATATAATAAATTACAGTAAGAAATAAGTTTTTTGTACATTAATAAAAATAAGTATTAGTAACCAGTTACCTACCAATTTTCATTTTTACTTCTTACAACCTATTATAGAACTACTTATCAAAAGCAAATATTATTTAAAACAATTAGTAATTATAAACAAAATTATCTACTTTACAATATATTTTTTTAATTGCTATAATTTTTACATAACAACTTTCTCTGTCAATATAAACAACTCGTTCGTGTCACCTTATTTTTAATATAACTTTCCAAAAATACTAATAATATTTACTCGTTTAAAATTTTACTATTTTTTTATTACTAAATATCACATTTAATTATAATATCTATGTATTATTATTTTTATAAATCACTGAGATAAATGTAATAACATATATTTCTTTTATATAATAACGTTCCCAAATTAATAATATATGTAAATATTATATTAATTATAAAGTTCTGCCATCACTCATACGCTTATTCCTGATTATATTTAATTGCAATTAATATTGTCAAAATAATTATAGTCATATTTATTCATAGACAAACAAATTTAATCACACAACTTACAATGTAAAGAAAGCAAATGTCAATACAACAAAATAATATTTTTATATAGTCAGGTCGGTCTGTTGTTAACATGTACATAATAGATTTAAAAAAAAGGGTCACAGTGTCAATGTCAATTAAAAAAAAGAATATTAAGAATATGTACTCGTTTCTAGTATAAGTTGCTTCACCCACTTACTAAATACTAATTACTAATTACCAAGGTCTTCTTAAGAAAAAAAATTAGAAATACTCTGTTACTGAAAATCGGATAGGTGTCGCTATTACTATTAACTTAAGATATATTAAGCTTAGAACTTAAGGCTACAACGTAAGGCTCATTTTAGATTTAATGAACCTTCCAATGACCTTGATGGCTCGGAAGGCGTAGTTCGGTGACAGCCTCTGTCTCAGGAGGTAGTACGCCCCAAGGTTCATTGCCAGCAACGATACTAACAACATACTAAAAACAACCCAAAGTGACACGTCCGACATACCCATGAGTTTCACGAAATACCTGAAAATTAAATATTTTTATATAAATATATATGCAAGGAACTAAAATGACATTTTAATGAATTCTAATGAAAGTCATATTTTTAAAATGTATACATTGTTTCCGTCAGAATTAAAGGGTAATTAAAGGCAAGATTATCATTAGATCAGCATCTTAAATCCAGTGGTTATTGACACGTTGACGGTGTAAGGAGTGTTTATAATTCCTGCAGTAATAACGCACATGGGCAAAGCTACCATCAGGAGACCTGCTTATACGTCATCCAAAAACATATATAGGTAGGTATTTATTACAATAGTAAATAATATCCCGAAACTCACTTCACACTCTTATACTCGCAGTAGACCACATCATCAGGACATATAAGATCATCCCTCGGTGGTCCGTACACAGCCATGATGAGGCCCTCCAGGCCGTACCTCATGAAGGAGCAGTAACGCGCCAACCTCCAAATAAGAGGCGGAGCTTCGTCTCCACTGCCGATACCATATACCGCCAACAACATCAAGGGTACTGCGACTACTGGTCCCACGAACATTGAGTTCTGGAATATGTAAAGTAATGAAGTACAAGAGCTAATGCAAGGATCATTCTCGACCTCATTCTATCAATATATCCAAGAGTTCAGTGAAGAAGATATGATTGGAGAAATGAGATGTAATTTGTGATAGGCAGTTGTTGTTACCACGGATCCTCTCGAATACCTTTTACTAATGTTTTTTATAAACAAAAGGGACAATTTATTATTCAGCCCTTAGTACACTTTATCACTATTAATAAAAACTGACTTGTTCGTCTAGTAGATAGATTGCTAGGTATAAATTGCCGATCGTGAGGTTCAAAACCCAGGTCAGGCTGACAAAATTTATTGAATTTGAAAGATGGAAGTAAGTATACCTTGCCTCGAAAAGCACGTAAAAGACTCACTAAAGGTCCTGCAAGTGTATTCTAAAGTGGATTATGAGATTGAGAGAATAGAGAGTACACATATGTGTGTGCGCGCACACTTAGGTGCAATATTCATCATAAACGTTATTATTATTAATAAACATACTAACCACGACACTTAACATTGACGATATCAGTGTTCCCATTGATTCCGATATTAATGCTACCAGAACACAAGTGGTGACGAACGTCAATACTCTAGAAAATTCCATCGGCTGTGACGTCAGAGGATATGCGATAGCAAGATAAATGAGAGAGAAGAAGATGGTGAGAGGAGTCCGGGAGACGACTAAGGCTGCATAGTAGGGCTTCAAGCCGTACCATCTGTTGAAATATTCGCGCTTCACTAGGAGAACCTCTGATGGATCTAAAAATAAATGTTAAGGGGTCAAGAATCAATATTAAAATGAATTTGAAAATTCAAACGAAAATAAACTTGTATGACTTTTCCTCAATATATTAAAGGACACAATAGAGGTCAACAAATAATTGTTTATTCTTATACGATTATAACAACCATTGAAGCCCAGAAGTTAGAAGATGAGAATCTTAACCAATGATTCTGAGTTCAAACCTGGGCTGGCACCACTGAATGTCCATGTGCTTAATTTGTGCTTTAAATTCATCTCGTGCTCGGCGGTGAAGTAAAACATCGTGAGGACACGTGTGTCAAATAAAAACGACCTCGTGTTACCACCAACCCGCATTGGAGCACCGTGGTGGATTAAGCTCCAAACCTTTTCTTCAAAAGAAGACGAGGCCTTTACCTTACTTTAGTACTTTCCTTTTTTTCTATATAAATGTAAATTTGTTATTTGTAATAATAATTTTAAAAATATAGCTAAATTAAAAAATGTTAATAATCACGTACACGCTAATAAAACAGGCATCATCGTCGTATACAACATAGCTATGATACACGCGTAACAAAACCCGAAGTTGAATAAGGTTTTAGAAGCATCGTAACCTATGTTATTGAATAGAGCAGCGACAATTGCACCCAGGAACACGTGGAGTACTATTCGCAACCAGAGATAGCCCTGCGAGAGGAAAAATATTCTAATGTAATCAGACAATTTTTGTATTGATGGAAAGTATTTGGAATAGAAAGAAAGTGAACTGGGTGGTGCCCTGGCACCAGCCAGCCCGATCGGTTTGGTGCCATTTTTATCATATCATTATTGATATCATTACTCGTCATATATTCTACCGACAAACGGCAATCTTTAGTATTGTTGTGTTCCAGTTTGAAGGGTAAGCCAATGTTACAGGGACAAAATATCTTAGGTACCGAAGCTGATGGCGCATTGACGTTTAAATATTTCTTAATATTAAAAGGTCAAAACTCCTTTAATATACTATAGATAAAAAAATTGAAGGGGAAAAATTGCGTTCACTTTAATGATTTAAAAAAACTGCAACATACCCTATTTCTTATATTTTGCAGGATCATTCGTTTTAATAGTACAGAGAATTGCTGACATGGTGTACTCTCATACTTGTAGTTGTGACTCTCCATCACTCCAGTGTTCAACTCCTCTATCTCCACATCGTCGATATTATCTTCCATTGCATAATTTCTCCACCTCTGGCATCTACCATTATCAACTGCCGTTACCATCTGGTCTATGTGGGAGCCATATTCACCACTCGAGACTTCTATTACTAAAATTTAATTCACACTCCTTACTTTACTTGTGTATTGAACAATGGTAAATAAAGTTTAAGAAGATCGCTTATCGCAAGCACTTATCTAAATTAAAAATCATAAACAACTTGTAATGATGGAATAGTAAATTAAACGTGGCGTAAAGCAAATAATAGCTAAGATTTAAGGCCAGATCAGATAACGATCGGTTATTGTGTTGCGTAGTTGATGTACTTACTAAAATCAGCTGGGTTATAAGTTTTCGGACAAGGAAGGTGTATTTCGTTCAAAAACGGTATAACACCCGCTGCAGTGCCTTGATAGGCACATTTACCGTCCGCTACTACGTACACATGGTCGAATACGGAGAATATCCTCGCAGATGGAGTGTGTAAGGAACAAATAACAGTTCGACCACCTCGAGCGACTCGTTTCAGTAGTGAAACGCAAGTTGATGACGCGACGTCATCTAAACCACTGCAATATAAAATTTTTGCTCTTCACTCGTGATAATTCATAATCATAATACTTAAAACATATTCACTTATATAATACATTTGTATAGATAAACGAATAAGAAATCCGTGACAGAATATTGGCCTGGGTAGCCAAGATGTAAACGAAACTCAGGTCAGCAGATAGATGACTATAAGTATTGAGATGAATGTTATAAAAAACTAATAAATCGAAATTGAAATTTAAACTAGTAACATTTAATTGACTCGAATTCCTTAAAAATAATATAAAAAATAATAGCAATATTTCGTTCGCCATCATTTAATACAGATAAGAAATTTTAACACATAAAAAACGCCATAAATATCTTTAAATTGATATATAAAAGTAATAATAACTACAAAAATATTTTCAATTTATCAAATATGTTTATAGGAATAACTCCATAGCACCTTATTCACAAACTTTAATAGAGGTTGAAATTAATTAAAAAGATAACCAAAACGAATCTGATTTCTACTTTCTAAGTTAACTAACAATCGTATCGAATCACTAACGTTGTTGGTTCATCGAGGAAGATGACGGGCGGGTTGTTCAGCAGCTCCAACGCAATAGATAATCGCTTCCGTTCACCACCCGACAGAAGCTCACTCGACGTGTTCCTCGCCTTGCTTAATCTTAACAAATGGATTATTTCCTCTACCTGAAATAGTAACCTGTCATAAATCATCAAATAATCTCTTTACTCGATGCATATGCGATATAATACACGCGACAATACACACAAAATAGTTGTAACTTGCAAGTGTCTTGAATTTAATCTAAAATCTAACATAAGTGTAAGGTGATGTACATGAATACAATATCATAGATAGTTTTGTCCTTTTAAAATCACAGCTAACGTTAATACAAGTTGTATTAAACGTGAGCTGAAAAAGCAGAGTGGAGAAATTGAACTAAAAAAAAAATTAAACAACAGTCACTATACCGAAATTACACACTATGAGACGAGATGGATCATTGATTAGAACATAATACTTAAGCAAAGATTGCGGGTTCTAACCCGACCCAGCCCAAATCGTTTTTTTATATTTAATTTATGTTATGATCATCTCGTTTTCGGCGGTGATAGAAGCTTATTAACACGTATTTATATATTTTTTATGTTATGTTAACAAAACAGCTGTTGTTTTTCTTCTTTTTATGAATAATACATTGAATAACGTCATCAGTTGCTGTTAATTTTTGATTAACAACATAAACAAATTTTAAATAAATTTAATTTCCACAAAATCAAATTAGTAATTCAGTGTGATGTTGACTTAAAACAAAAATTGTTATTGCGTGTGATATAAACTATATAATTAGTTAATATATGTGAAGCTATTATGTGAGAAAAAAATCGAACTGCGGCCTAGAACTCGATCGTGAATTAAACATAAGGTGATGTGACGATGTCCTCATGACTGTTTACGGCCCAAGGAAGACTAGCTACAAGGGATATATTATAGAGCACAAGGGTATGCGTGCACACAGATGCACTATCTATTCCCTCAATCTCATAATCCGAACACGGACGGCAATTCTTACACAAACGAAAAAGAATTCACTCAGGAATGGCTTCATATATATGCGACATTTTTTTTTATAGAATAGGAAGGTGGACGAGCATATGGGCCACCTGATGGTAAGTGGTCACCAACACCCTTAGACATTTGCATTGTGAGAAATGTTGCCCATCGCTTAAATCGCCAATGCGCCACCAACCTTGGGAACTACGATCTTATGTCCCTTGTGCCTGTAATTACACTGGCTCACTCACCCTTCAAACCGGAACACAACAATACCAAGTACTGCTGTTTTGCGGCAGAATGTCTGATGAGTGGGTGGTACCTACCCAGACGAGCTTGCACAAAGCTAATATAAATGTCAATTTTCAAAACAAATTTTTTCGTGTTTTTATAACACAATGCCCATGTATAAAGCTTTTATGATTTTTATTTGAAAATTTTATATATATAACCAATAACTATGCTAAATACCTACTTTTAAAAGAAATAATATATATTATATAAAGCTTTATCATCTGTTACCTTCATCGAGAAACATAATGTCGACTCTGACATAACTAATAGACTAAACCAACAAACCGACGTTTGTTTCCATATAAATATTATTTATACACCGTCAACACTTCGTGTCATTGAGGATTAATTAACAGATCAGAATTATTAGCTCTTATAATAATTTTAATTTAACGTTCGCACATAAAGCGTGAGTGAACATTGTACTTAAGAGTATTATACTTTACATATAAATACAATTGAAATTGTGAATTCGTTAATAACTTACTGATAATAAAAATATCTCGAGAATATTTTAACTTTTATGCATTTAAGCACTTGATTCTGAAATAATCTGTTCTGTCCAATGCAAAATTAATTAAAACACATTATTTTTTCATCCCATGATTAATAAATGAGTTTTCAAGTAAGACCAACGTGTTCTATAAGTCAATTTATATTTATGATTAAATTTAAAAAAAAACTTGTGACAAAATTAATTCTATAAATAGTCCACTCCTTGAGATCCTTTTTCTCATTTTTAAAAAGTTCTTGATCTTTATCCACCACACGGCTTCACAGCTTCTTTATAGCTACGCACAGAAGACTGAACTACAATCAAAATATACGCAGTCTCCTAACGATTTCCTTGATCGCCGAACACGAGATCATATATAAACACAAACCAAGTGTTCAATCAATCTCAATCTCATTCGTCGAATAAGATATTCTAGTTAAACCTTAATATTATGATAAAAAAAAATTAAATACAATGTTTAAAGCACACTAACGATAATAGTCTTCCTCTCTTTGTTTATGTCGTGTCCAAGTTTCAGGTCCGCTGCTATCGTCATCGCCTCCTGCACTGTGATGAGAGGCTGCAGCAAATCATCTTGCATTATGTAACGAGACAACTTTCTGAACAGACGCAAGTCTCTGGACTCTCCATTCGTTGTGATAAGGCCGGATGACCCATTCACCCTACAATTATAAAATTTTATTACTCCATTTCACATACAATTTAGGAGACCAATTTTGTAATAGTATCCTTATGGATAAATAAATGAATATAAAACAAAAGTTTCCAAAACCGAGCTTTTATGGTTTTTGTCGGATTTTGAAAAAAAAACAGATGTTTATTGTATACGCTGTTGGCGTTAAAGTACTGAGTCCTAAACAAGATGTTACAAGGGCTCTGAATACGAACTCGGAACGCCGTCGTCGTTCGTTGAAGGGTGGACATATGTGAGCTATGTATTACAACATACTTCTATGCGTTTACAGGTCGTAGTGAGACGAGACGAGACGAGAGACCTCGACCTCGCCAGTAGATTCGATGTATGATATATTTTGTCGTCTCACTAGCTACTAAAAAGCGCAAAATTTCAGATTGATTGGAATGAAAAAGGCTTAAAAATATATATAAGATTTAAACAACACATGAAATTAAGTTGAATTTCCAAAAAATTAATCTTTAGAAATTATTCTTTGAAATTTTGCTATTTGCTGACTCGTGTGAAGATGCCTAACAAAGTATCATTAACACTCAGTTAGTGTGAATCGTATCGGATACCTAATTGCTTACAAAAAAATTAAAGAGACATTGCATCACTTGCTGATGACCATGAGATCATTCGGTAGATATTGTTAATATAAATAATAGTGTTACTTTGTTTTTGAAAAATATGTTACTATCTACGTTGTATACTATGTTGTAATTATTATATCGTAAATCTCATTTTTTTATTGGTTCGCTGACTGGCAGATGGATTAACTGTTGGTAAATGGCCACCACCGACTAAAGACATTGGCCCTGATAGAAGTATTAAATACGTCGCCAATATATATATACTTAACATTAGTTACATAGTCAATGCAACACTAACCCAGGAAACTAAGATGTTATATCTCTTGTACCCGTAATTAAGCTCACACACCCTTCAAACCGGAACACAATAAAACTAAATAGTATTGTTAACAGGAAGAATGAGTATAGGTCACCACCATGTAAAAGGTCCTTAATATTATTTTAATTATAAAAATAATTAAAAAACAATAACGAGAATATGTCGTACGCAATTAACTCTAATAACACACGACATGGATTATAATTTTAATAAAGTAATTATAATAATTACTGACAGTAATAACGTCGCTAATGCGGTTAAAATTGCGCATGCCACTCAAAGGTAAAGGTCTAGGATTCCTACTTACATCGGATCTTAGACTCTATGGTCAATAGTTAGCAATGTCTCCTACACCCATACACACGGGGATTGCGATAAGTAAAAACCTCTCTTTACACCATCAATGTGCCGCTAAACATGAGATCGAAGATGGTATGTCTCTTGTGCCTGCAATTTTGGTTCACTGACCTATCAATCTGGAATAACTGCAAAGTATGTTTAGCGATAAAATAAAATTATAAGTGAGTCTACACAGGCATAACCTACCGTTGATAACATATAAGACATTATTTGACAAATATTTAATGACATTTTCAATGACGTTATCAATTCATGTAAACGTTAAGGGTGCCACTATAATAGTAATAATATCCTGGGACATTATTCACACACGGCCATCTGATCCCAAACTAAGCAGAGCTTGTACTATGGAAACCAGACAACTGATATACTACATATACTACTTTTCTTTTGTAAATAATTACACCCAGACTCAGGACAAACAGACATGTTCATGGACACAAATGTCTTTCCTGGGTGGGAATCAAACCCACAACCTTCGGCGTGAAAGGCAAGTATCTACCAACCACGCCAACCGGCCCGTCATTATAACTCTATATATATATATATATATATATATAAGAATAAATCAAATTCAAGTGAATGTTTGTGATTTCGAAGATTCTTCGCCCAAAAACAAATTGAACGCTGGCGAAGCCGCGGATTCAGCTAGTAATAAATATGATACTACCTGTATCCCGCTAGTATATTAAGCAGTGTACTCTTGCCAGCGCCAGATGGTCCTAAGATCGCAGTGAGCTGCCCGGAGCGAAAGTCCCCGTTGATTCCACGCAGTATAAGTTTTGAGGCTGCAATAACCATTTACTTAATTAATGAACGTTAAAAAAAATTAAGCAACGTTCGCATTAAGACACAATATTATTTACAAATTTAACTTTTGTTTTTTTTTTAAATTAATTATTTAATATTATTAAGTACGTACATACTGATAATAATATATAAATGTAATATTAAAAAATAATGCAATATATTTATTTTCTTCAATGTAATTTTATTTAGTTTATGTGTGAATTTGCAGAACGTTAAGGCGGTCAGTTTTGTTTTACATGATCTTCTAGCGCAAATATTATTCATAATTTGAATGTACAGCTGTTCTAATGTAAAAACTATGTTAATTAGATCATTAATTTGACGTGAAACTAGAGTAAAAATATAAGAAACGAAATTTACCTCCCATTACCATCCCAGAGAATTATGACGACTATAATTCATATGCAGTTAATTAAAATAAAGCCATATTTAAAGCTAATAAGAATCTATTTCACTCGGTATTATGATAGTTTTAATACAATAGTCATGAGGTCAATGCTAGTCGATTCAACGGGAAGTCAACAGAGCTAAAGATGAATAGCAGAGAAAAAATACTATATTAACGTTTGTTATAAAATTTATTCGCATAATAAAAAAAATAAAACCGATACAAAATAAAAATGACATTTTAATACGTTATAGCAGGGTTATTTACATAAGTCGAGACTTACGTAATTGCGTGGGTGGTCATTTTGTTTAGACGAATTCGATCCGTTTTTTTGTGTGCTCATCTATGATACAATACTTTTCGAACAATATAAGCTTCATTTCACTTTCACGTCGCGATGGAGTTTGGTAAGAACGCTTAAATTAACCGAAGATTGCCGGTTTAAATCCAGGCTTACATTTGTATTAATTATTTATCTCGTGTCCTTTCGGTAAAATAAAACAACGTTACAGAACCTCTATATTATGTCAAGTTAATCTGATAATTGTGTGCTAGCCTTCACTGAAGCAGCTTGATGGAATAAACTCCCAACCCTCTACTCGACTGGTTCTTGTCTGGGCAGGTACCAGTCGAGTACTCATCAGATATTCTACCGCAAAACAGCAGTAATTAGTATTGTTGTGTTCCGGTTTGAAGGATGAGTGAGCCAGTGTAATTAAATGCACAAGGGACGTAACATCTTAGTGCCCAAGGTTGGTGGCGCATTGGCTATGTAAGCGATGCTTAACATTTCTTACAATGTCAATTTCTATGAGCGTTGGTGATTTACCATCAGGTGGCCCATGCTCAGCCACCTACCTAAATTATAAAAAAAACTTATGAGTAAGGGGCCTTTGAACAGTAATAAATCTAGATTTCTCAATAGTATTTATTTTTTGTTAAAACACGCGGTAACATGACATGGTTGTCATGTGGCTGTATGTTAACGCGACATTTGCTGAATTAATGATATAAAAAATAATCTTTGACATGAAGCAAAGCTTTACATCATTACACCTTGATATTTCATTATTGTTCAATGTTTTACGAATACTTCCGATGGTTTTCAATGCTAAAATTTTACATATCGACCTTAAAGTCAAATTTAATATTAATTTTTATTTATGCAAAAATATTTTCAAGCTATTATTTTCCTTCAATAATACGAGTTGACAGTACACAAAAACTTACGCTTAAACGCTAATATTTTTTTTGTTTATTTAAATCTCTGTGACGTCATTATTCCTCCTTTTCAGAATGCCAGTGAAGCAGTCCAGTTTTGAAGCAGTTTTATTGCGGTTGGAATAACTTCTTAAAGACAGCCAATTTTGAAGTCTGTTTGCAGTCGGTATTACAATAGGTTTCTTTGAACCAATGCAAAATATATCGACTGCAATTTTTCAGCTGTCGTATATTTCTAGTACAGCAATGCACGTTAACACTTATATGAGACGTTTCATATTAAAAAAATATTCAATATAATATTTCACATGGCACTAAAATGGCCTTTGTTTGTAAATTTGATAACAAATGTTATTTTGTTAAACTTTAGCATAATGAGTTACTGAAGTAAGGAATTTATTTGATCCCTGTGCTATTTCCTGTATTCCAGGCAAACGCAAATTCGTTACCTCGTACGCGTACGAGCGGATCAATTTTGTTACTAAAATAATTAATCGTATGTAATATACGTTTTTAACATACGTAGATAGGTAATTAACAAAAATTATGGCATTTTATGACTAAATAATTATAAATATTATTTGATTTCTCACAATCAATCATTCTGTCGCATTTGCGCGTTACGTGTAACGAAACGTAAATGACGGACTAACCTTTTATCCAAAATGACAACAATCGACGGCGGTAATAAAAAATCAATCACCCATGAGTATTTCGATACATGGTTTTAATTTAAAAACAGAATACAGTCATATAAAAAAATAGGCATATGAAAAACGTATAAAAATGTGGCACCCGGAATCTGCTCGAGGTTTACAACCGGTTATATTCGCGTGCATCAGAATGACTGTACAAAGTGACAGCGTTAAATATCAGCTTCAAATCACTACCAGCATTTAGTACCAATTTAGTACCTTTATTCAAATATTTGGGACCTAAGTCATTAAAAAAAAATTACTTTAAAATAGTCGGTCATTCTGACGTCAAGGTGACCGGCCATTATTTGCGCACAAAGGCTTTGTATTATACAATTGTTTTTACACAATCATTTTGTACCTAAACATACATTTTCATTAGATCACTTACTCAAAAAATAAAGATTATATTAGCGAGATCAAAAATATATAAAGCGTACGTAAGTGAACAATTCAAATTAGCTAATTATGATTTCGATATTTTACACTGACAAATAAAAATTACTATGGTAAGCGCGCGTAAAAATAATAGTAAAAACAAAAGAGGCCCGTGACAGCTACGATGTGTAAGCTGCCAGTGCTAGTGTCCACAGATAGTCGCTAAAAAAATAATAAAATTAAATCATCATTAGGTTCATCAATTTACACTAAGACAAAACTGATTTTCTAGTAAATTTACAACGCTGCAGTTCAAAATCTACAGAACTTGTTCGCAAACATTCTCCGAAAACAACTGGCGCTGGTGCTCATTATGTTATTTACTCAGGCAGAACAGTGTACGATTACATTTTTCGATAAAAAACGCACTAGTAATATAACTATATATCACAATGTCAATGTAATTATGTAACTAAATGGTTAAAATAAAACCATACAATTGACCATTCACTAGTTTTCCTTCCTGTTATAAATAAAACACAAAACACTCGAAGTTAACTGAGTGTTGTTTATTAAAATGTGTCTTCTAGATTTATTTAAAAGTCCGAGTTAGACTCGCGTTAAGATAGAGGAAAAAACTATTATCACCTTTTTGAAGCCGCCAGTAAATGCTACATACTGTAGCAGTCTTCCGCTCGGGGTTGCGAGATCAATTCCGGCCCCGAGTCTGAGTGTATTACACATTTATTTATGTATATCAGTAGAATGTTACCTACAAGAATTAAGTCACCTGCCTCAGGAACAGATGGCCGAGTTTGTAAACGCTCATTTGTCACAATGCTTTTAATCATCACCGAACACGAATACTTGAAAATGTATTAGAAACTACGTACTTCTTTTTAAGATCCATTTATTTGTCCATTAGGTTAGCTTATCTCTAAAACACTTTTATTTATTACATAGCTAACCATATAAATATTTAGCTTGTAAATGACACAGATAGATATTATTCATTATACATTTAAATGAGATCACGTAATTACTCAAAAGACTGTTAAGATCTGTTTTTTTTTAATTATATTACAAAACAAATAGCCGTTATGTAAATTCAACAACTAATAATGCCAAAAAACAAATGTTTTCATTTAAAATTAAATCAAATACTAGATTACCCGTAAAGGTTGCTCGCTCACCTTATATATTTTTTTAAATAATGATAGATAACAAATATTATAGATAACACAGTTGTAACGTATATAATGAAAGAAAAATATATTCCACTTGAACACAAGGAATATAATAGTTTTTTATTTAATTCTTTTGACGTCAAAATGAAAAATGAAACTCAAAATATAACTTTACTCAGATAGGCTTTTCTTTTACAAGCCCTTTTGAAACGACATTTTACGTAATTAATTTAACTCTCGTAACTCAGTTGGACGGCAGTCAGATCCAAGTTCAGTGTGGCTATTCTTTAAGAACAAACGAGACTGCCTTGTTGGTCTAGTTGCTACATGCACGGCTGCAGACCCGGAGGTCCTTGGTTCTTGGAATAAAAAGTTATTAGGTTTTTCTGTCAGAATATTCTCAGTAGTAGCTCAGAGTTTGGAAGTTGGAAGTGTATTCATACCCGTGCTTCGGAAAGCACGGTAATCCTAATCCTTCGCCTTAAATCTTTGCGGTCGTATCGGATATGCCGTCCAATCGGATTTTAAAGCTGCACTCGCAATAGGCTGGTCTCGTTTGAGAATGACCGCCGTGACCGAAAATTGTCCGGAAAAAAGGAAGAACAACATCATCAAAAATATTCATCATCGTCAACTTTTGTACTTGTATATAAAGACTCAATAACAACTCACTAAACTAACAAAGTACTACTTTCCGGTTCAATATATCGCTTTTATGTCAACATATACAATGGTTTATATTTACATAATACTACATAGTAACGATTTACAAATGTAAATAGCCAATCAATGATGACATAAATCTTACGAACATTAAAATTAAAATATGATTTATATTAAGTGTTTATGTTTATGGGCTACTTTAGCATTGCCATATATGTATATTATGTGATCGGGTGAAGGTCCACTTTGATATAGGACTTATTTTATATAAATAACTTCTAAACAAACATTTCATTTTATGTCTTAATTTGTGTTTATAATTTTCTCGTGCGTGGCGGCAAATCTGTCACAAGTTTATCCGTGTACCCTCTTGGGAGCAGAATGGTGGAATAAGATCCAACACGTCTCCACAAGAGAAGAGAGAGCCTTAGTCCAGCAGTGGGACATTTACAGGAAATTTCTTTATAAAGAAACTCAAACAAGCAAAATACTATCCACTAATCAAGTTAGATTATTCAATCTTCAAGCACGTCACACATTAGAGAGATACCTGTTATACATATATTGCTTGCCATATAATTACGTGCAATATTACAAACCACGGTTACTAATATTTTCATCATATCATAAATACCAAGCGATATTAATTTAGCTTTTTGGCCAAAAAGAGAACCGCGAAGAGATCAATAAACTGCATAAAACTTGTAATTTTGCGAGATCTAATTATACATTGAACTGTACAATATCTTCCAAGATTGTTGGAAAAAATGTCTACATAAATAATTATACAAATAGTCTATATCTATATATTTGTAGCTTAAAAAATACATAATTAATTAAATGAACTATTAAAATAATAAATAAATTAATAAATAAATAAGCCTTTATTCAGACACATTTTGCTACATTTTACATTGCTTAAATTGTCACTCTAGTGACTTGACATCGACAACTTAGTCTGTTAGCCAAATTTGGCAAAGGCCTCCTCCATTCCTTTCCATTCTATTTTATTTATACTAAATAAAATGAACTATTATTATTTATTATATTATTGAATTATTATTTGGTTCGCACGTTATGAAATTACGAGTACACAATGTTTAGGATGTTGTTTTATTACATCCACGTATTTACGCCCACGTATTCTTTTTTGGTTAACAAAGAATACAGACGGAGATAGAAGAGATTCTAGTGCCCAAACATTGCTGACTGGGGACTTGTCTTCAACGTCAGTCCCCGGTCAGCGGCTCTGACAGCAGCGTATCATTCTCACTCTCGCTTCGCTCTCCTAGGCCATACCATGACAGTTCGATCGTGATGCCACCACGCGGCCAGTGGCGGTGGTAGATTTTATAAAAAGTACAATTTATAACCGAAAATTAATAATCGAACTAGCGACGTTAGACAAATACTTTCGATTTGTATTTAAGCAACTTCCGTCGTATCTCCTATCAATCTTTGATCACGTGACAAATGAAATAGTTACGTCATTTAATTTTGGCGTTTGTCACATACGAACATAACTAATATGTAACATGTCTAAACCCGCAGGGATGATTGCGTCGTTATAACGAATTGGAAATTAAATAATTAAACAAACATTTAATTTTTCGAGGGAATTTGAGCGACGTTGTACTAGAGTATTGCATCGCCATTCGCCAATGGCACAGTTTCACGGTGCATTCACGTGCAGGCGATTTTAGGCCACAGGACGGTCGCTAGTCACGTGTTTGTCAGAGCTAGCGAAGTGGTATGTTTCGATATCATCGACATTGACGTTTAAAAACAAAAACTTATTTTTATACTATAAAACAAAACACTGTATACGGAAGGTGTCGCTTACGATTTTATTTGAATGTTTTAGTCATTATTAAATTAATTACTTCAACATTTGTGTAATTTAACCGTGAACCTGAGAACTAAGTACATATATAAGTAATATACTTTTTTATATAATCCAATAACACAATCGAAATCAAAAAGACTCATTTTTTTTTAATTTATATTTTTATAATTCCCGTTCCGAAAGTTATGCTCATGTACTTCTTCGCAGTATATAATATAATGAACCTCATATAATTATTGTAATCATACTGTGAGCAATTGATTCCTGTTTATTTTTAAGTTTTAATATAAGAGCTCATTGTAAAAAAAAATAGAAAATTTATTTATTTTTGAAAACATAAAGCATAATATAATATAAACATTTGGTTACATTGAAACATAGAGTGAACCTAACAAGAACAAGTTATTTAACAAGTAATTAAAGTATATAAAGTAAAGTATTAACAATGTATGCGTTATTTATGTACCTTTGTTACAAGCAGGTAACAAATTATCATTTATATAATAATTTTATAAAACTCACAACCTGTAATAATTCTTGAAACAACATTTTATTAGATACGTATGTCTATCAATTATAATTTCAATGCCAATAATTAAAAAGTCGATACCTTTTTATCGATAATCGCTATTTAAAATATAGCGCGGTACAACACTAGGGAGCTTTCGAAACCGTTGGCCAATGCACGCAGCAAGCGGCAATTACGACTCGACTACAAACCTTGCAACTGATCATAGGATAGATCTGCTTAAGCGGAGGTCGTTGACCTATTGTGTTATACTTTTTTATCGTCCTAAGTTCCTAAATAATATTCTTAATACGAAAGTGAGTTTGTTACGCTTTAACGTGTTAGCCGTGACGTGACGTAGACGTGTTGTTCGTCAGACAAGGACATAGGGTACCACACACACACACACGCACACAAACACACGTCAAATCTAAGTATATATAAAAGAATATTAACACAGCCGTACTAAGGCTACCTAAACCGTGGCCGTCACGAGATACTCGATAGAAGTGAAACATCGGAATTGATGGTTATTTTAAATGAAAAGCAATTAATAAATACGAAGTAAAATAAATATGTTTTTCTTAATATTATTATTAAGAGAAGCCGTTAGAATTAGTGAATAAGAGGTCAGAACGCGTAAATCTTAACCGACGATCGTGGGTTCAAACCCGGCAAGCGCCACTGAATTTTTATGTTGATATGAATTATGAATTTTACTGGTGGTAGGGCTTTGTATAAGCTCGTCTGGGTAGTTTTGGTATTTTGTGTTCCGGTTAGAATGGAGAGAAATTACTGACACAGGGGACCAATACATCTTGGTTCCATGGTTGGTAGTGCATTGGCGATTAAAGCGATGGTACACATTTCTTACAATACCAATGTCTATGGACGTTGGCGACCACTTACCATCAGGTGGTCCACATGATCGTCCACCTACCTTTACTATGAAAAAGTGCTTAATTTGAGTTTTTTATTAATCTCGTGCTTGACGGTGAAAGAAAAGATCGTGAGGCCTCCATGTGTCTAATTTGACTGAAATTCTGCCACACGTGTATGGTGGAATACACATGTGAACTAAACCGCATTGAAGCATCGGGGCAGAATAAGATCCAAACCTTCTCCTCAAAAAAATGAGAGGAGGTATGTATTTATTTTTTGTTCACATACTATACTTGAGACTATTGCCCTACGCGTTAAGCTAAAAAAATATATATACCACACCATATTTACGTTATCGATTTATATCAATGACTTTCTTTATACTGTATTCATACCTAATACACGTATTAGTATATTCTACAATTTTACAGACATCAAGATTTAGTGGATCGGTTTTTCTACTGAATATGCAAACTTTTTTGATGTATCGAGTACCCTGATCGAACCCTTACTCCGAACCAAGAAATTCATATATTTAGTATCTTACCAGATATCTGATTATTTTAGATCGCTCATCAAGGTTTATTTTCCAATTTAAGAACCCCAAATATTTAAATTTAGAAAACCTTTATGAATAGTTAGAGCGAATAGTAATTTCTCTATAACCTAACCTAACCATTTTTGATATATATATCTCTGAGCCATAAACAAACATTATAATTACCTCGATAACTTGGGCGTAATTAGTAACGTGAACGATAAGAATATAATAATTAATGTATATTTATCGCCGGCTGTGATTTATGTTACAAATACAAATAAGGAACCTTTTGAAAAACCTGATTAGAACCTGTCCTTCGAGTTTAAGAATTAATACCACGAATATCTTACAGTCGATGAAAGCTTCGAAGGTCAGAGTAGTTCAAATTCGAAAAACAAATACTAGTATTATATTACTTACTTTTCCCATCCGATACTGTGTAGGATAGATCCTGAAAGCCGAGATTAATTGGCGGTCTCTGAGGCAGATGCGACAAGTGCGCTTTGCCTAATACCCTGGGTGCGTTCTGTGACTCCATTGTGTCTTATTTTTTCTTTCACTTTGACATTGTTGGATTATGGCGCTGTACTGATTTATTATCTGTAACAAATTACAATATAAGTTATAGTTTAGTGATTTCAATATTGTAAGGAATAAATTTAAAAAAAACTGCTTCTTTTTGTGATAATTAAAATTAATCATCGTTAGGAAATTGTTTCATTTTAAAATGTGTTGATTTTAATCGATAAACATAAGATTTCTGTTCTTTTTCAGTTTGAAAAAAAAGCTTCTTAACAATAAATATTAATGTTGATATATTTTATATTACATTAAAAGTTTCAGGACAGCTTTTCAAGGTGATATTTATTTTTTAATCAGGCTCTTGAGTATATATTTGTAATATATAAAAATGTAATTGTAAAAACGATATTTAGACACCTTTGGTAATTTATCTAGAAGTGAGTGAGTTTGTATATTAATATCAATTTATTTTCGACACAGTATTCAATATTATTAAAATTCATACTAATTACAATTTATAATTTGATCTAGATACTTGATAAAACTCGTTAAAATCAGGCGTAGGGTATACGGTAAGATATAATCTACGGCCCGGACAAACATGTTTCTTGTCTTAATAATGATTATAATATAATACTCGTATATGTTTATACATATATCGTTATGTAAGAAACGCTCATCGAGTAAAACCTCATTTTGCATAATTTGCAAGGGGTTAATATTAATTCGCTGACGATACAGAGCTAATAGCATAATTTCCTGAAGATTTACAATTGATTATGAGCCGTGTTAGTGAGTATAGTGAAATCGCTGGTCTGAGGATGAACACATCAAAAACGAAGATCATGGTATTATCTAAACATAGCTTCGATGATATTGCTATCATTCTAGCGGGCCAAATAATTGAAAAGGTGCGCAAGTACAAATATCTGGTGACATGGCTTAATGATATCTGGAGCTGTGAACAGGAGGTAAAGACTCGCATAGATATAGCCTTCTGCACGTTACAAAAAGTACTCTGCAATCGCAGACTTAAGACCTTAAGACCCTGTGCGCATACGACTCCTACATTGTTACATCTGGCCTATATTGACCTGTACTTTACGGAGGTGAGGCGAGGACAATTTAAGAAGACCTCAAGAAACGTATAGAAACTTTCGAAATGTGGACATATAGACGTATGTTGGCCATTTATTGGCCATTTTTTTCTGAGTAGCGCTCAGCTTGTGCTTGATTAGGGAGTATAGTCGCACAACCACTGTGAGGTGAGTACTGTTGTTATACTACCGCTCCAAAGTATTTGCCACCTGCATTTTCTTAAGTTACAAACGATACATTTTAAATAAATTATTAATTAGGTTTTAATTGTTTGTATAACACCGCAAAATACTTTTGACAATAAAATCGTAAACAGCTTATTATTATTTGTCGACTCCTGGTCATAAAACCAAAATACTGTTATTGTCGGAATTTCTTCGAACTTAATCTTTAAAGTCACAGTTTTGTTTTAATTTAGTTATTGAGAAATAAACATAACTAAAATATAGAGTAACTACTATAAATATTTTTACGTTAGTTATCTGATGTCGCTTGACCAGAAAACACGCTCTCGGAAGTCCAGTACTTTAAGTCTAATATTTTTTTTTTGTTTTTCACTTCTGAGTTTAATTTTTTGAAGGAAATGGGTAAGGAATATTCCCAAGAGATCAGGGGCATAATAATCGGCCTTCATATAGCAGGTAAAAGTAATCGTGAGATTTCAAGACTTCAAAAGATGCCAAGGCAAACTGTTGACTAGATTGTGAAGAAATTTGCGACTGAAGAAACAGTTTGCAACAAACGTCGTTCAGGCAGACCGAGAGCCGCAACTTCGAATGAAGATTTGAGTATAGTTATTAATAGCAAACGGAATAGACGATTAACTGCACAGGAAATAGCAGCACAGTTTTTTTTATAGTAAATGAAGGGGGACGAGCATATGGGCCACCTGATGGTAAGTGGTCACCAAACGCCCTTAGACATTGGTACTGTAAGAAATGTTAACCATCGCTTACATCACCAATGCGCCACTAACCTTGGGACCTAAGATTTTATGTCCCTTGTGTACCTATTTTATGTTAGGTAGGTAAAAATAATTAAAGGTAGGTAGGTAGGTTAGTATACCTATTTTATGTTAGGTCCCAAGGTTGGTGGCGCTTTGGCGATGTAAGCGATGGTTAACATTTCTTACAGTGCCAATGTCTAAGGGCGTTTGGTGACCTTTTACCATCAGGTGGCCCATATGCTCGTCCGCCTTCCTGTTCTATAAAAATAAAAAAATATTTTATTGTTTTAGGTAGGCAGACTGGCAAGTGAGGCGCCTAATGGTAGTGATCACGACAGCCTATAGACATTAGCGCTGTAAAAACTATTAACCATTCCTTTTATAACCAATCGCCACCAAGAAGTAAAATGAAGAAGACTTATAAAAAAATAAAAAAAATGAAACGATAATAATTACGAACATGTTATAAGACATACAATTATAATTTGCAGTACAATAAGATTGGTTTATAATTATTATTTCCTCATTTTATAATAGTGCTTGTGATTATATGTTATATCCTATAATTGTCAAGCAAACCTATATACATATTATATATATACTTATATAAGCTTCCAATTATTTTTAATATATTTAAATAAAGAACAAATCTTCTTCTTCTTCCTAGCGTTTTCCCGGCCTAGTGCTGCCAGGGTCCGCTTTCCTACATCTTTGCCTCCACTTTGCCCGATCTAAAGCGTCGTCTTGAGTGAGATCGTGCTCTCTCAAATCGTCCCTCACAACATCGAGCCAGCGCTTCTTGGGCCTGCCGCGGGATCTGGGGCCTTCGACAACAAAGTCCAGGCATCGGTTCCCAACATAGTCTGGCGGTCTGCGGCTAATGTGGCCAAACCAACGGAGACGGCTTTCCTGCAACTTGTCCGCTACATCGCACACGCCAAGGCTACCGCGGATGTGCTCGTTACGAATACGATCTAGTCGCGTAACGCCACACATCCACCGCAGCATCTTCATTTCCACGACGTGAAGTTGCTGAACATGTCTCGCGAGAGCTGGCCACGTCTCGCTGCCGTACAATAAGACCGGTCGGATGATGCACTTGTACACAAGGCCCTTTAATTTCACCGGTATCCTGCGATCACATATTACCCCGGTGACTTCCCGCCATTTGGCCCAAGCTGCGTTTATTCGAGCTCTGACGTCGTGGTCGATCGTACCAGACTCGTGCAGTACGGACCCGAGGTATTTAAACTTTTCCGTCTTGATAATGGATTCTCCGCCTATCTTTATGGGTTCGGGGTCCGTACTGCCACAGGCCATATACTCGGTCTTCGCAACATTTAGCATCAGACCACCCCTCGCTAGCACACTCTTCCACTGGTTCACCTTTTGCTCCAATACCTGCTTGTCCTCATCTACCAGTGCAATGTCATCAGCATACATCATGAGCCAGGGAGACGGTTCATGGGCTTTCGCTGTGACAACGTCAAGCACTACACTGAACAGAAAAGGACTCAGGGCCGAGCCTTGGTGGACACCAACTGTGATCGGGAAAGGGTGTGTGTCGCCAACGGCGGTCCTCACTATTGATTCCGAATGATGGTACATGTCTCGGATAATGTCAATATAGATAAAGAACAAATCTGAACATTAAATTCATTTAACGGAAATGCGTCTTATAATTCCAGTTACATGTTTTATATTTTTATTATAATTTGAATTATACCAACAATGTCTGATTTCGAGGTATTCCTATTTTACACCCTTTAAATCATACAATAGCGATAGGAATGGACACGACAATATCCCATGAGGTCAGGATCGAACCTACATCTCCCTACCTACCTTTCTTTTCTACTGTAGGTACGGTAGGTCTTCCAAATAAACATACATATATATCAAAAGAATACGAATATGTTTCTATATCAAATACCTGTAACAGTCAACCGAAACAGAAACCGTTTTCTTGAGAAAAGAATAGCAGTTTATACCAATTCCCTGCTCCAATGCGGGTTGGTGGTCACATATGTGGCATATGTATGTCGATCGAGTACGATATGAACTATAAATACATTTAATTGAATTTCTTTATGTGCATAAATTAAGTATATTATAAGCCGAGATGGCCCAGTGGTAAGAACGCGTGAATCTTAAGCGATGACCGTGGTTTCAAACCCGGGCAAGCACCACTAAATTTTCATGTGCTTAATTTGTGATTATAATTCATCTCGTGCTTGACGGTGAAGGAAAACATCGTGAGGAAATTTGCATGTGTCTAATTTCACTGAAATTCTGCCACATGTGTGGAATACACACACCAAGCATTGGTGCAGCGTGGTGGAATAAGCTCCTTCTCCTCAAAAAGGGAGAGGAGGCCTTAGCCCAGTAGTGGGACATTTACAGGCCGTTACTGAGTAGGTATTACATTAATGATGCACCTTACAACCTGCCGTCAATTGGCATGCAAATATAATTGGATACTTATTTAGCTAAATACAATTCAAATTACATAATTAAAATTTATACAATTTAAAAAAAATACAAAATAAAATAAAAGCTAAACAGTATATCCTAATAATAATTAATTAAATATCCACATAATCTATACAAATGAAATGTCATTATATACTAATTCCGCAATGAATACTTTATTAAAAATGTCAATTTTATTAATAAATGAAAATTATAAATTCGGATACATTAAATAATCTTTGATAGAATAGTATATAATGTAGAATAGATGCATAGGCGTACGAGGATATGGACCACCTGATTGTAAGTGGTTACCAACGCCCGTAGACATTGGCATTGTAAGAAAGGTTAACCATCACTTACATCACCAATTCGCAACCAACTTTGGGAACTAATTTGTTGCGTCCCTTTTGCCTGTAATTACACTACCTTACTCACCCTTCAAACCGGAACACAACAATACCAAGTACTGCTGTTTTGCGATAGAATATCTGATGAGTGGGTGGTACCTACTCAGATGAGTTTGCACAAAACATTACCACCAGCATTACAACATTAGTATGTTTATCTAACGGTAATCTCTAGTTGCTTATTATTATCAATCACCTCAGTGACACGTTAAATTAACTATAATCAAATAATTTACAAACTTGTGTTCAAATCATATTTCGACTTAACAATATAATGTCTGTTATTTAATTTAAAATAATATACTAATAACCTCGGTCGTCTCGACCGAAATTCGGTCACGGCGACCTATCTCAAAGTCTAAACATCTGCACAAGAAATATAAGTATTATCAGTGCGCAACACTGGCGCACTCTATCCCCACACACACATACGATCACGAAACAATTGCAGGGAGATCAGGCACAAGAGTGACGTCTTTGTGATTCTCGGGCATGAGATTGTAACACTGCCAACTTTTATTATTATTATTATACCTTCCTCTATACTAAAGTCTTCCTCTATACTATTATACTACTCTATGTAACATAGCACTGATGATAACTTTTATCGCCCGATCCGGGATCCGGACCCGGAAACTCGAGACCAGTTGTCGTATGAGCTGTCAACGAAACAGATGAATAAAAGTTAATAATATAAAAACATATATTTTGGTATATTATTTTATATTACTAACCCGAGATGTTGTCTACGAAAAATTTTAACAGTTATTTTTAAATATATATAATGTTTTAAATAAGGATAATGGATATGTTTATGTAATACAATTTAGACCTTGCGAATGAACGTTTAAAGATTGTAGGTCGTTAAGTTACTCCTCTAGATTTAATTTACTATTAACGTTATATTTATAATCCCGAAAATTAGGTTACGGCTGATAAGATTGACGTCTGGTTTATGTAAATGATATTTACATTGCTATAAATTATACGCAATTAATTTTGTATAAACTTTGTAAAAAACAAATTCAAATAAGGCTAATGATGAGCGTAATCTAATGTTGAAAAATATTTATAATCTGTATTACGTATATGTATGTTGTTTAACTTATATTGAAGATATAGGCTATTTATATGATGCATCACCTGCTGATATTATGTACCCGCTTATATATATTGACATTATATTATTTAGCTTAACTTAAACAAGAACAGTGATCGCCCAATGGTTAGGAGACGAGAATCTTAACCGATGATTCCGAGTTTAAACCCAGGCAAGCACCACTGACTATTCATGTGCTTAATTTGTGTTAATAATTTATTTTGTGTTCGGCAGTGAAACATATAAGATATCATTAGGAAACCTGAATGTAGTGGATAAAAGAACCTAAAGTTCACGTAGGTACGTAGTCGTGTACCGCTAATCCAAGCATATAAATAAATAGTTACTTTAATCACTTAAAAACTTATTGTAGAATTTAAGACATAGGTGAAACCGCAGGGTACAACTAGTAATATTAAGTATTACTTACACCGCCACATAGTTAAACATGGGAACTAAGACGTTATGTCCGGTGTGCCTGTTATTCACTAGCTCACCATTGTAACCGAAACAAAACAATACAAAGTATTGGTGTTTTGCTGTACAACCCTTACTAATAATATAGATAAACACCTATAGCCAGGTTAGTATCGCGTCACATATTATCGTCACATTAATCTTATGTCACAACTACACTGCACTAGAAAACAGCATTAAGTTTTTTAGATAAACAATTTGCCTAACGCCGTCCGGTCGACACGTTGTAATATAAAGATAATGACATATAATTACCATAATATATATATATATATATATAATATTAAAATAATATTTGAAACATAAAAACGTTTTGATAGCTAACCCCGAGGTATTAAGTGATCCTGATTTAGATTTTTATATATTTAAAATAAGTGGACGGACGGACAAAGAGGCTAGTTGATGGCAAGTAAGTCAACTATTTAAATATATGTACTATAGTAAAATTACAGCCTGTATATAGGCCACTGCTGGGCTAAGCGGGCCTCGAACCGTGAGAAGAAAGTTGGGACCTTACTACTCATGGGTTGGTGGACACATTAATTAATAAATTAAACACATAAAACATATCATGAGCCGATAGTGTAACAGCGAGTCTCCTTATAACTACGAATGTGACTGAGAAATTCTTAACAAAAAATCCGATAACTTTTATTGGCCCTGGCCGGGATCTGAACCCGATTGGGCAGTCACACAAGTTGCCGCAATAACACCAAAGTGCTTTATAATTGTGATAATTTCATTTTTACAAGGTTATATTAATTATTTAAGATTTAACGGCCTCGTAGATCTGTCCTGTATATGTGATCCTGTTACACATTACATTAGCACTAGGGAAGAATTTCTAAACACCCTAAGGGGGTAAAAGTTTGTATGAAAATTCTTCATTTTTCAAGAAAGAGATTATCATTGGTTAGCGATTCAGAATGACGCGAGCTAAGCCGCGGGCACAGCGCTAGTATTATATATATAATATTATTCATAAGACTATTATTTTAACTAATGTATTAGTCTAATTCCAACTTTAAGTGTATATAGTAATATGTCAACATCGGTATTTGTTCTTCAATTGTACATAAGGTATCGTATTGTATGTGTATGTATTGTATTTAAGTGCATGTTTGTAATATATACAAATAACATAATATGTATGTATATACATATATTGTAGCTCGTAATATCTGATGTGATAAATGCCACATAGATAACTCCTCTTGTTTGAAGCTGTTTATGTACATATATTAAATTGTGTGAGTATGTTTGTTTGAGAGAGGACTCCGTCACCGTGTTTTCAGTCACCATGACAATTGATATATATATATGTATTTTTTCATGGAGATGAAAGAGACCAGATGAGACAACATCTGCCATCTCTTGGTAGTATATAACAGAACTATATAAATGACTACTTGGTGGTAGGGCTTTGTGCCAGCCGTTTGGGTAAGTACCACTCACTCTTTGTATATTCTACCGCCACGGTAACCTGATTAACCACCACTGTCTTTGGGCGTTGAAGACTCCTTAACATCAACTAGCCCATCCACCTTTATGTCCACCTTTATATCTTAAAAAAAACAATGTAGGTATAAATTATATGATTTTTTTACTGTACGTTATTATTTTCGTCATTTTTTTTTCCGAGTCTACCCCCACCACGTTATCTATTTTTGTTTTGTGTGTGTTAGAAGTTATCTCTTTAGATAAGCATGTCTTTAATTACATATGTATAATAAATTATTATTTATAAAGAAGAAAATAAAACATATCATTCGCAAGACACGGCTTTAGTTGTTTAAGTTAATCAGTCTAGTATCGTCAATAAAAAACGTCGACCACACGCGATAATAATTACAAGTATTTCGTAATACACTCGTAACTAATGTAAGCGATTCACTAATTATCAACTCCCGCAATCACGTAAGTAATGATGCGCGTACACTACTAATGACGTAATTACATATATGGAGTTGCACTGTCGCGTCCAGACACAGAAACAATAAAACATCTACATTACATTTTTAGGAGAGAAGTGAAGTATGAACTTAAAATAAGCAATTAATAAAAAAAAATGAATTTAACAACATTTTTTCAATACACAAAAGGACCGATTCAAATTAGCTTATTAATTATGCGATAAAAATAATTTACAGGTCATATCGATATCTTACACTGACAGATAACAATTACCCGCCTAAAAGAGTTATAAAAAACAAAAGAAGCCCGTGCCAGTTACGTTGTGTTTGCTGCCAGTGCTATTGTCCATGATGACAGTGTACCATCTCATAATCCTATGGCACTCCATCAAATTGGTTTTTTTTGGAACTATTCACAAGTTCAGACGCATGATTAACGGCTTTAGGTATTTTCCGAGACACGGGATTCCGTATTACCACTGCCAAATTTCTCATAAACAAATAATTATGATCTTAAATTAATTACTTGATTTGAAATTGAAATGTAAATGTTGCAAATGGCATTGCAAATCCTATAAATGTTAGCGTTCACCTTGAAAATTGACGTAAATTCTTAACTAAAAGTAGGTAGGTAGGTGTTCCCTATATTAAGCTCTCTAGTGATTAACAGCTAAATTATTTTATGTTTACATTGATACAAGTTCCAAGTAGCAGGAGATCAAGTCCAGCGGTGGGCTGTCTATGTGCAGAATTTGACATTCATTGTATGCTATGTCAATGGATATTATATTGAAATGTCAAGGTTATCATTTGTGAGTTAATACATCATACAGTGTAATCAAAATATATTTATAACGCGTCATGTCGACCTGGGCTAAAAATAAACTGATGTTTTTATTTTTTTATCAAACAAATAATATTTCAAGGATATTTATAACAAATATCTTCATTAAGTACCTATAATTTGTTTTTAAAAGGGGCACGTGTTGTAATTAATTGATGTTGAACTTGTGTGACTTAAGATTCAAGGGCGAATTTGTATGTAACGTAAATTGTTGATAATCTACCAAAAAAATATTGACTTTGACATATTTAATGAATCGTTAAACTGCCTATAAAGAAAAAATCAAAACATACATTATGATTTTTTATTTATAATAAAAATCCATAAGTGCCTCGTAAATATTCAATTAACATTTCAGTTAACTTCTGTTTTTTTTTATATTATGAAGTAGAGATTTATTATAGTTATATCAAAGATGGATCATCTGTGATATATTCCGTATAGTTATATATTTTGTTGTCGTTGTTTTAACAATGTTATTTAAGTTCTTTATCCCCAATTAGAGTACACTTAAGTGAACAAAAATTTATAACTTTTATTTTCACGCTAAATTACGCCTGTAATCGGTATATACTTTGTAACGTTCTACTTATATAAGTTTTAAGTATATTTATTATTAGACCATAAAGTAGGCTTCCTAATAAATAAATTACAAAAAGATGTTAAAATCCTCGCAATCGATCTCAGCGACGGCGTTCATTCTAACCAACTAGGACAACGGCAATGTTTAGGACAGATTAAAATTCACAAGTGTGCCCTCTATTAACACTCTCTCATAAAATCCGATGGGATAGCTAATCGAGATTCCTGACAGCTATATTTTACTGTCTCGACCCGTGCATTGAACCTACAGCTCGACGCTAAGTTCTAGAACCCACCGCGAAGGTTGTTTTTTTAAACTTATTTCTTTAAACGTATTTCCAATCCCTTGAATCAAAATTACAAAACCGGTTTATTTTAGAGATTTAAAATTCTTATCCCAGCCACGAATATAAAGTTCGTAAGGAAACCTACATATGTTGGAAGACATTTTTGCAATGCTTACACTAGTAGTACTTGGTATTGAAGGCTGGTTTGAAGGGCGAGTGAGCCAGTTTAATTATATTTAAAATTAATAAGTTAAAATTAACACTACGGATATAACATCTTAGTTCCCAAGGTTGGTGGCGCATTGGCGATGCAAACGATGGTTAACATTTCTTACAATGCCAATGTCTATATATATAACTGGAATGAATTTAGTAGGATCCCTATGAAAACCGAAAACCAGCAGCTGACTACAATCAAGGTAAGAATTTTTCTGCAGCCGGATGTTATTCTCGGATGAATATTTCATTATAGTGTTTAAGTTAATGGACCGATATTATGTAATTGTTGAAACAACAAATTAATACATGCCGTTGACGAAGTGAAACGTCTAGCTGTTTTAATTTCTATAAGAAACAATCTTTTGAAACGTACGCACGTATCGACAATGAAGGGCATTCCGAACTAGTACTAAAATAACAAACACTATTACACTTAGCCTTGTACTAAGTAGTTGTGTAAGTTAATTTCTTGTGTTGTATCGTAAGTGTAAAACCGTTGCGAATTTTGCTTGTAACTATTAAAAAAAACCTTTGTCTTGTAGAACAGTTTGTCTATTGCAAGCACCAGTCTTCACAATATTTAGCTGATATTTAAATGTAAATAAAAATGTAAACTTTTTGTGAAGAAATAAATAAAATATTATTATTATTATTTTAAATTCTTAAATTTTGTATCCCTTACAATTTAAAAATATCTAGAAATCCGCAAATATATGAAAAAAAGTTAAAATTTATTAAGCAGGATATTTTAAGATGACTATAGTTTCTGTTATTGACACAACGTTCATTGTTATGATAATAACTAGACATTAAACCTACCTACCACGATTTGTGAAACACAAACGAAATACGAATCGAAGCCAGCTGAGCACGTTGTGTGTGCATAAATGTGATGGTAGTCATTTGTTTTAGGTATATCTATATTTCTGAGTGGCTTTCTGAAAACTTTAACTTGTTACTACTTACGTCCATTGTGCCTAGTGCTAGATTTTGAAGTGAAAACTTCTTTAGGCGCGTTGCCGCTTATCGTAGGAGATAGAGAGAAGCCTCGAGGCTTCTTGTCACCGACTTGCTAATTTTAATATACCTAATGAAATTGTTGAAAGTTCAAATAATAATTTAAGTAGTGTTAAAATTAGGATAATAATAATTGAAATATATAATAAAAAAGCTAACTAAAATACAATGTATATACGAATAATATAAGTGTATTTTAACAATTATTTATTACATTTAAGCTGCATTAATATTTTGTACCATGTTTGCTGCGTATTTTGATGAATAAAAAGCTATGTAATAAAAGAGCATACAATTATTACTTGGAGTGCCAATAGATGTGGAAATTTGACAAACATATTTAACAGTTTCAAGTTTTCACTTCTATCAGCGGTCCCAATGACTGCCTGTTTTTTTTTTTAATTTTTACAATCAATATATCTTATACTTTTATCAGCAATGAATAACGATTGACCACTAGTAATAAGTAAAGTAAAGTAAGCATAAATAATAATAAAAAGTATGACGATTTCATAAGAATAAACGACGGACAGTTACTTTTTATTGAACTGTATAGATTCTATCTAGTACAGATCATGACAATACGCACGAATTTTTGGTAAATATTGTTGTTCTCGAAAGTTCCAGTATCTATTATTATACTTAGCTACTCGTCTCGACTTCAACTTCAACTATGGGCATGTAAAGTAAGTTTGTAGTGTAAGTGTAAGTTTGTTTTCTAGTGTATTTATTTTTGTGGTAATTTAAGACAGTGGTGTGTATTAACAAACAAACTTTATAAACGATCTGACACCAAGAGTTGGCTCTGGTAGTAGCCTTTATATCAGGTGCTTACTGGACATGCAGCTGCCTGCAGGTGCATGTTTTCATTTCCATGCAGGCTAGATATGTTAGATGACATGCGCTTACAGTACATAACAGATAAATATCATATGACAAGTAAAGTTTACAGCGTAAGAGAAAGACTGACAATAATAATAATTTAGATTATATGGGAGATACATGCAAGAAGGGACTCGATATGAGTAGAGATAGTTGAATGGAAGAGACCACCTGTGTGACCCCATAAAAAAGGAAACAAGTTAAAGCCAAGCGAACAATGCGGTGCCAGCCACGACTCAGTGACGCCTATTTTTTTTGCTTTTCATGCTAATAATATAAGACTAAGACAGTTCTCTCGTCACGTAACCCGTAATAAGAGTTAATGATCGCAATTCATTGTAAATAATTGTAATAACGACTTAAATGTCGCTCGTCTAACAGTTGTCGCACAGTTTTCCGTGTTAAACTCGGAGTTATAACTTGGATCATTTAATGATGAATGATAAGGCAATAATTTAACCGTTGTAAATAATAAATTATATATAATACATACAATATTATATGAAATTATAAATGAATGAAAAATGCGTATATGCTACCTTGAATAAAGTATATTTTAATTTATTTTCATGAAATTTATCAAGGTTTTAAATCGACTTCAAAGAAAATACCCCGGTTTCGCCAGTGAGGAATTCAGTTTGTGATTACCATACTTAAAAAATTGCCATTTTAACGTAAACAACGCCTGTATGAATTATACGTTTAAAATATTTAAATTAATTATTAGGCAGCAGCGATAGTCCACAATAAAAATTGGTAACTCGCAAATAGCCTGATTATACAGCCCATTGGAATGGAATGTATACCCTTGAAGTGAAGCCTATTTTCACCAATATTAGTTTACTTATAATTATAATAATTACAACAGTACAAACACACAAAACGAAAATCCTTTGTTGACGTCAGTCAAAAAGAACATTAAAATATCAACCAAAAAATATACAATAACGCCATAAGAACTCAGTAAGATAAACGTTTTTTTTTTTAACCAACAATTCATGTTTATATTTACAATTAAATTTTTTATATAAAACGAATTAAGGCAATCATTACAATCTAAATGTGCGTTATCATTACATGTATGTAATTTGCTTGGTGGTCGGGCTTTGTGCAAGCCTGCGTCGGTAGGTGCCACATTCATCAGTACCTACTGTTCTGTTCCGGTTGTAAGTGAGCCAGTATAACTTCAGGTACAAGGGACATCTTAATATTTTAGTTCATCTAAAACATCTTAGTTCCCAAGATCGGTGGCACCATGATAATTTAAGGAATATATATATATATATATATATATATATATATATATATATATATATATAGGGTGACCACTAACCATCATATAAATATTATTAGGTCCTTACATATGAAATTAGCGTTTTGTCGTACTGACCAATTTGATCTGAAATAACTCCTCTTTGGTTAAGAATTTCAAATTTAAATTTATAAATTCATTTAGCTGGTAGATTTGAGTTTTGAAAACAGTCATTCATTTGTTTTTTCCTCATTATTTTTTTCTTTGGCGTCGCTTAGTAGAAAACATGAAATATCGGTATATTTACGAGTACGAGTTCTAACGTGGCACCAGTGCTGCAGAAACAGCTCGAAGGATTAATGATGTGTACGGCGCTGATGTCGCAAAAGAAAGCACAGTAAGTTTTTGGTTTCAACGTTTTCGTTCTGGAAATTTTGACCTTCAGAACCAACCCCGTGGATGGCCGGAGACCAAAGTGGAAGATGAAGGATTAAAGGCTATTGTGAAAGCGGATCCATCACAAAGCACTTCAAGAGATAGCTGCAGGCTTTGGAGTAAGTGATAAAACTGTATTAATCCACTTGAAGTAAATCGGGAAAGTAAAAAACACTTGAACGATGGGTACCTCATAAATTGAGTGAATCGAACTAGCAAACACGCGTCGACTGCTATGTTACTTTGCTCAACCGACACAATAATGAAGGGATTTTAAATCGAATCATTACTTATGATGAAAAGTGGATACTGTACGATAATTGGAAGTGCTCTTACTGGTGGTATACTGGTGGTAGGGCTTTGTGCAAGTTCGTCTGGGTAGGTACCACCCACTCATCAGACATTCTGCCGCAAAACAGCAGTACTTGGTATTGTTGTGTTCCGGTTTGAAGGTTGAGTGAGCCAGTGTAATTACAGGCACAAGGGACATAAGATCGTAGTTCCCATGGTTGGTGGCGCATTGGCGATTTAAGCTATGGGCAACATTTCTTACAATGCCAATGTCTAAGGGCGTTGGTGACCACTTACCATCAGGTGGCCCATATGCTCGTCCACCTTCCTTTTCTATTAAAAAAAAAAAAAACAATGGTTGAACCCTGGAGACCCAGCCAAATCCTGACTAAACGAAAATTGACTCAGGAAAAGTTATTTGTGAGTGTTTGGTGGACAAGCGCCGGTGTCGTTCACTACAACTATCTAAAATCTGGCCAAACGATTATGGCAGATATCTATTGTCAGCAACTGTAAACCATGAAGGAAGAACTAGCTGCTAAACAACCGAGATTGGTCAATCGCTCTAGGCCATTGCTGCTTCACGACTACACAAGACCAATCACTGCACAACAAACAATCACTAAGTTAAATGAGCTACAATTGGAATGTCTGAGACATCCACCGTACTCAACAGATTACCATTTTTTCCAGAATTTGAACACCTTCTTACAAAGAAAAAAATTCAACTCCGATGCGGTAGTCCAAACCGCCTTCAAAGAGTTTGTTGATTCTCGCCCCCATGGTTTTTTTAGTAAAGGGATCAATGAATTACCTATGAGATGGCAAAAGTGCATACATAACAACGGTGCATACTTTGATTAATTAAATTAATTTAAAAAAAAATGTCTGTATTCCTTCCATACAAAACGCCAATTTCATATATAAGGACTTAATATAAAAAAATGTAGGTGTGTATAAATAAACATTGATATTAGCCAAGTGAGGTTCGTAAAACTATGGACTAAAACAGGCAGTGTTTTATGTGTAGAAATAGTATGAGTAATATACCTAATTAAGATTCATTACTTATTTAAAGAATCGTTATTGTTAATCAGTAACCGATCTTTTAGTTACGAGTACCCAGTAAAATCGTGCCTATCAGTTTTCTACAATAAATGTAGATAAATCGACCGTCATATAGCAAAACGAATTGTTCCTCGGATATAGAAACCGGACTTAAATCTTTATTTTTACTGTTGCTTCGTCTGCTAGCTTTTCGTGCCAATTATGTTATTAAGTTAAAACAAGCTGTCTCACAAGTTTTATAGTTAACTAATTGCCCGTAATTCGAATCGACTGTAATTTTATTCAGCTTCGTTCGCTTTGATCTTAAAACTGATATAAAGATTTTTAAATTACGTAAGTACGGCTGATACATCTTGGAATAATTAATTTTATATTTACTAGCCTTAGATTTTCTATATTCCTGTACAATGACTTAATGACTCAAATAGTAATCGACTCGACTAGTTTTTTTACTTCTACAGTATGACCAATGTCCTATGGTATTCTGCTTTGGAGTAATGTAAATACCAATGAGATATTTGTGTTGTAGAAGAAAGCTATTTACGAAATATTTAACCTGGTCCCCAGTTTAAATAAATTCAAAGAAATTTAAATATTGATTGTAGCTTCTCAAAATATATTTGATAATGTGATGTTTGTTTGTAAAAATTTGGTAAAAATATAAAAGATTTTTGTTGAAATTGTTACATACACACTGTTAGTATCAGGAACAAGTATAAGTTAGATTCAAATAAACGATTACACAGGATGTAAAAATTCCTTTAGTCCAAATTATACGCTTATCACCATCATATGTAAAATGAAAAAGTATGTAATTAAAATGTAACAATGAAAGTTTTAACAAACGTTTGTGTTTAAAAAACCAGGTAGTTAACTACCTTACTTCTAATAATGTCAATACGTAATAAAGCTTTCTTAAAATTATATTTAGATTTTTTATAACTCTTAGAAAAATAATATTTTATAAATTGTAAATTACAAAACAAGTAGAAGTAGAGAATAGTATAAAATTTGTGTCGATTACTTTCTATTCAAATTGATTAAATATTTTGTCACTGTCACTTTTCAAGGATAAAACGGTTGCATATATTATAATTTTTAGTACCATAATAACAACATAAAAATAAGTTAAATGTATCATGTAAAGCTCAAGTATAATAAAGGAAGTACAATAAACCTCGTTATTACGTCACAATTCTGATTTATATTACTTCCTAATTTCATTAATATAAAATGTTTGAATGGCTTTAACCCAATTGGAAATGAAAGTGTTTAAAGATGTCCAGATCACAGAATATCAAATCATGACATTACTACCAGGCTTCAAAAAAGTCCCTTCAAATTTTTGTAGAATTCATGTCTAACCTCAAAATCTTCTCCTCAATAGAAGAGGACAGATTAGCCCAGCATAGTCGAGTCTATATCGAGAGCATAGGAGTCTATATCTCTAGTCATGTCCTTAACATCTTTTGAAAACTTATATATGTTTCTTTACTCTTCACTACTCGTACATAGCGTTGTCCTACCGTCTAACAAAATATGTTTCATTCAAATACGTTCTGTTTATCATTACCTCATAACAAGATTACGTTAACTTTAAATATAAATATATACTGTTTTAAAAAGTCGAATCAAAATTAGATAATGTGGACAGATGACATTGAACACTAGAATTAAAACGTTGAGCTTTATTAAAAAAAAACCGCAAAAAACGAATGGCGACAGTAATATAATCTTCCAGTACACCGAATGAAAAACGGTAATGTTTTCTGAATGAATAAACATCCCGAATTTATTTTTAATACGTTTTTACCAGCGGCCCTCTTTGTTTGTAGGAGGTTGTATTCTTTTGAAGAGAAGGCTTGGCGCTTACTACACCATGCTGCTCTTAACGGGTTGGGAAATAATAATGGGGCAGATTTTGCTTAAGATATCATTCATCACTTCTGAGGACGAAATGAATTATAAAAACAAATTAACCACATGAAAATTCAGAGATACATGCCTAACCTAGGCATTAACCCTTAATCATCAGTTAAGATTCTGGTGTTCTAAGCATTGGGCCACCGTATTATTTTATTGCGTACTATTATTTTATATGATTCTGTTTCACGGATCACTGAGCCAAAAAAATTAATGGCATTGATATGTCAGCTGTATAAAGTGGTTTATATTTCTTACAATGCCAGAGTCTATGGACAAAGGAGACCACTGACCACCAGATCACCCCACTTGTTTTACGTTCAATAACATTAATGATAAATATATAAACACAACGCAGCACTAAGCGATGTTATGTATTTTTAATAAAAAATGCAATGAATGTTCCCATTTTTCTTTTAATTATTCAGTTAGTTTTAGAAATATTAGATAAAGAATAAAGTAACAGTTTATAATAAATAATTAAACTTACATCAACTCCATTGACTATAACGGAATGATTCTTTGTCTGACCTATATGCGTTCCCGTGCTATTTATTCATTATGTTGAAACAGTGGTGAGTTGTGCGCATGCCCGCAGCCCAACGGTTTATGTATTAGTACGGACACTTTTCAATAGATGGCGCAATCTTTGCGCGACAGAAATTAAAAACCAGATGAACAGGTCTGTTATAAACAAAAATATATTTAAAACTAAACTTTGAAACACATTCGGCTTGTAAATCATTGTTTAGCGAATGTTTAGTTTAATACTAATTACTCTTTCTGACGTCATTGCTTTTGACATTCGAAAAAGGAACATAACATTGTTAGACTAATCACCCTCTAAAAAGTTAGGCCGATTATCTGTATATTAAGTGAAACCAACCAATACTAAGTGTTTAACTGACACACAGGCGTATTTGCCAAAGGATTGCACACTCGGTTCGCTCGCTAAACACCTAAATTGTGCAAGTCCCTTGCAAAATGCACTATTCGATTGCCTTGCCTAGACTTTGTTAATTTATGTCTAGGTAATAACGCGAGTCGTATTATACGACTAGCATTATATTTACATAAAAGTACATCACAATATAATATAACTTACAGAGACCTGACTATATCATTAAATTGTACATGATCGAACAAAATAAATAATAGTTAATTATATAAATTATGTTCGTTAATATATTCTCGTAGCTTATTTTTTCAAGCGTTTACATTTTAATTATATTCCATAATCAATAAATTAAAAAGTTATAAATCGTAGTAAATTCTATAGAAATGGCACCGATATTAAACAGTTATTTAGTAAATATAAAACACTTTACTAATTTATTTTTTAATTCAATTGAGTTCGTATTTACTTTAGAATTTAAGTCGGTTTAATTTTAGCATTTCATTTTTTTCCGAAAGCATAACGAGTTTTAGAGTGTATTAAGAAAACTATTTGTAACCGCGAATAATATAAGTTACCTTATTGGCAAGTCTATGCCGTTTTTGATAAAGTGAAAACACTAACCGGCATTGTACTTGGAATTAAGTAAATTAATTATTAGAAAATATGTATTCGTAATGATCTATTCGCTCGACGGTGGCAAATTGGTAATTGAGCTTACTGAAGGCTCCACGTGTTTTCTTATATATTTATTGTAATATCACTAATAATACTGACACTTATTTATAATTATATTTGCATATAAAAACTCCTTCTTGGTGTATTTAAAGCTAATACATAATATTTAGTTATATTTTTACGCCAGTCTCGAACCTCCAACAAAGTATATTAAAATTTAGATTTATTTCATTTATCTAAAATACAAGTAAAAGGGATATAATTATTTTAACATCACCTAATAAGAACCCACCCAGTGAAATTGAAACTGAAACCCACTGAAATTCTTACCGGTTCTCCTCGGTAGAATCTACAATACGAACCGGTATTACGTTTACAGTCAATTTAACTCTGTTAAATGAATGGTTTGAAAGTGTTTATCAGAATCTATTTCAATAAAGAATATCATGATTATCGTTTTTTTTATTCGCAATATAAAATGAATACGTTTAAAGTAAGCATCAATAAATACAGCGTTTACGACGAAATAGATAAAAAAATAAATCAGTGGGCGTGCAGCAGATAAATATTAAAAGTATGTCATAGATGAAAGTCCATTTACTACAACTAATTATATAAAATTAATTTACACGATGAAATATGACATCATATCATATAATATTGTTACATTATATTAACTAATTTTATTGTCATGTTTTAATATTTAAATGAAACATTTTTGACATCTTTATCTTTATTTATTCGACTTATGTATCCTTTATTCCGAATATATATTTAAGCTGTTTCTTTCGTTTTTAATTTATTTTATAATTACTTAAACATAATGGTTTATACATAAAGTTTAAACAGAGATTATTTAAAATTATTATAATAAATGTTTTAGTGTAACAAAAATAATAAAAAAAATATTATCAATACTACTAATAAAATTGTAACTGATCGCTGTCTGTACGTGGAAAATATATGAATAAAACTATTATCGGGGGTCTTTATCAACGCAATATATATATATATGATAGTATATGAGTTTTTGCGCGAGTTTTTGCGCTAAGAAACGACTTAACTGATTCGAATGTGGTTTTCACTAACGTATTGTGTCAAACTTCACGTAAAATTTAGTGTTTGTTTTATTTTTAATCAGATTATAAATAAAAAAGTTATGTCCTTTTATAGAATCACGTAGAACATTTTCAATTAAATAACTAAAAAACTAAAATAACTATTATTTTTTTTATTGGCTGAAATTTTAGCTAGCTTTAAATGATAGTGTAGACTATGGTGTCAATGTATGGATGTAGCTTGATGTATCTTGATGATGATTCCGTGAATTTGTACGTAGAAGTAAAACTCTTTTGACGTAACAAACTTATATGTATTTAAATAATATTACATTTAAATCGTAAATAGTGAACAATAAAGAAAATTATATGGAGTAATAAAAATTGTGTGCTTTGACAGCGGACGGCGATGCAGAAGTGTCAATTTATGTTTTTTCTTGAACTTAATGGCGTGAGCTCCGTGACATTAAATACTCCTTTGTTAACTATAGACTAATATTCTTAACAGATAGTCTGTAAAATGATGTAAGTATATACGAACAAAACAAAGTTAAAAAATAGTCAGTTTCAGAGATTTAATATATTTAATAGTGACCTATTTAGGTCAACCGGGTTGAACCAAAGTTTATTTTATACAAGTCTTCCGATCTACTTTGCTATAACTTATATACCCCCGTTATCCATGTCTTTGTTAATGCTATAAATGACCAAGTGCACAAATATATTTTTTATTCCAAAATATTTCGATTAAACAAAACTATATAACTGAAAATTTTATTTATCTATTATTCTATATTAATATTATAAAGCTGAAGAGTTTGTTTCAAATCAAAATCATAACACTTTATTCAATATTGAAGCTTACACGCTTCCTTATTGATAGTCGAACTAGAAACTACCACCGTTTCGGAAAAGGAACACCCAGCCGTGAGAAGAACCGGCGAAAGAAACTCGGCGGGTTATTTTTTTTTGTTTAGTAGATCGCTCTGGAAAAATTCTTAAAAAAATCACAATAGCATATGACTATCTTTTAATGTTGACCTTCTGTATGGTAATCAAATTTGTTCTAAATTATTTGCGAAATAGTTTTATAAACATGGCATTAATTCTTATGATAGATATCGAGACAAGATCATATAGAAAGTTTTTAGTACTTTTTACAGTTTCGACATATTTCAACAGGTTGTTGAGTAGATTTGAAAATACTCATACTTGTATTGTTCATAATTGTATTGTTAATTTAAAACTCTTACTTGTTTTGGTTAATTTAAAACTCGTACTTGTTTTCGGTGTCTTTCGTCTCGTCGCTGCATATATATATTTCTCATTGTTATGATAAATTATACTTAGTCGGTTAGTTGATAATAACTTATTTTTTAAATATACAGATTTACCTTTTAATTCTTTTCAGGCCTGAGGTGCTTATTTCCGAACCGGTGGTAGATTTATGACAATCAATAAGCAAGTAACGCTTCTATATTGAATAAAGATTTTTGACTTTGACATAGGTATCTCAATAGGAAAATAAGACAAATACGTATTTTAAAATTTTAACGAATCCTTTAAAATATGTCAATTACAGGATCACTACTTTGGAATTCCTGAATAAAGGCAAAATTTAATAATGCATATAAAATCTTTAAAAAAAAACACATCCTTCAAAGATAACCAATTTCCTAAGGTTACAAGTCCTAAAACAATTGCATAGAATTAAGTAATGCACCAGCATTTATATATCCCACTGCTGGACAATGAAATCATCTCAGCTTCAGCTCCAATGCCAAATGCCAATGAATAATTTAAAATAACATAAATTTGAATCATCGACATCGATAACACTAAAATAGGCATGTATTGTATGTATGTATACCTTTGGCGCAGGCCCCCTAGATGTCAATACGGAAGTCAATATATTATAATATGTGCCTACGAGTACCATTGTTTTTGAACGATATTTATAATTATATATACGACAATTCTGTTGACGTCATATTCGTTTAGAAATAATATATACTAGTAAACTAATCAGTATATATATACACGTAGTTGTCAGATAGGGGGAATAATAAGGTCGACGCGGACGAATAAAAGGGTGAGAGGGATGAAACGGGGTAAGAGATACGTAGATAATATAATTTAATAATGTCGTCACTAAAATTATATTTATAGCTTGAATGTAGTATACATTGCAATTAATAAGTAAAAATTAAATTAATTATGTTGATTTAAATCCCGTGATGTATTATATATTTTATCTATCGAAGAACTGTAGAGAAGGCGTATTAAATGATTAAGAAAAAAATAGTCTAGTCTACACTTCTCGCATGATCCTCATTGATAAAAAAACACTCATAGAGTCCCAAAGGATAGTTCTAGAAGATAAACAAAAGTACATTGATAATAATAACGACAAACCGCTTAGTCTACGATTTTTAGACATTTGAACGCACTTTTGGTGCAAAATTCCTGACCGGTTTACAAGAATTGGCTAGGAGAACTAGTTTTTATAAATGGCGGCCGATTTGAAGGCCCATCAGAAGAATATTTGTGAATGTTTTAACGTGCTTTCAGAAGGACAGAAGTGTAACCAACTCCCGATTCCGGTACACTACTACGAATTCCTTGAGAGAAATCCACAATGATTACCACACTGGAACGACCTTAGATTTAAACCCGGGACTCCGAAATTTGCGGTATTAACCACTAGACTAAGGCCGTTAGACATTGTATTCAATGTAAAGAATGTGCTCACTGACCAGATAAGATTGACCTGTCGCCCTTGATGTGTAATTGGTTAATATAATATGTATGTCAAGTTAGTATATCGAAACATTCCAATTTAAAGCGTCTTAGATGTCACTGTTTCTAAATCAAACAGGTTCAGAGGTAATATTACTAATGATGTTTTTTTCTATATCATTGCGTTAAAATTCCCAATTGAAGATTGTGTGCCTAATTTGTTTTTATAATTCACCTCGTGCTCAGCGGTGAAGGTGAGCATCGTGAGGAAACCTGCATGTGTTAACGAATAATGCTAAATCTAATCCGCCCTGGAAAAGCTCCAACCCTTTTCCTTGAAAGCATTTTAATTGGTAATATGGCGTTGCTAACACCCACTCAATACTCATCACAAATTATACAGATGATACTGTTGTGTTGTACAAGGGGTAACATCACAGTTCTCAAGGTTGGTGGCGCATTGACGATGTAAGGGTTAAGATTTCTTATATTGTGAAAGTCTATAAGCAATGGTCGTCACTTTATTAGGTGGTTAGGGTTAAAATAGCAACGGAGATTTTGTTTTTTTTTACCACGGTTATTCGATTCACACGATCATCGCGGCTGCGACATCGTTTCACATAAACGTTACGTCTAGAACCGCTGCAATTAAATTCGATCTTGAATGACGACTGACTTTTTTTATTAAAATTATTCGACCTTCTTCTTGACGTCGGCTAATGAAAAGATGATGAATGCTGTTATTTGTTTAATTATATACATACATTTAAAATATTATTAAAATAAGATATATAATAAGCCTTTCAAACGTCTGCATGATTATATTAGTTTAATTTATAGTATTCTGTTATTGGAACATACGTAATCATACGGAATGTATTATTAGTGGCAAAAAGTTAATCTATATAATATATTATATATGCAAAAGGAACTCTGTCTGTCTGTCTGTTGCGTTGTCTCGGTTTAACCACAAAACCGATTAATTGCCCGTACCGTAACCGCCTATGAATGTCCCACTGCTGGGCTAAAGGTCTCCTCTCCCTTTTTGAGGAGAAGGTTTGGAGCTCATTCCACCACGCTGCTCCGATGCGGGTTGGTGGAATACACATGTGGCAGAATTTCAGTGAAATTAGACACCTGTAGGTTTCACCATGATGTTTTCCTTCACCGTAAAGCACGAGATGAATTATAATCACAAATTAAGCATGAAAATTCAGTGGTGCTTGCCCAGGTTTGAACCCACGATCATCGGTTAAGATTCACATATTCTTACAACTGGTTGCTTTCTTCTATGCAATTGTTTTAATATTTGTAACCTTAGAGGAAATTAGTCATCTTTGAAAGATGTGTTTTTAACTTTTTATATGCCCTACTAAATTTTGCCTTTATTCAGGAGTGCCACAGTAGTGATTCTGAAATAGTCATAAAAAATTAAAAAATATATCTTTGTATCAACATTTTTTTTTCGCATTTTTGGTCAGCCTAATACTTTATGAAGCTATTGCTGATATGGCGATGAAATCCTCGATATTTATATATCATATAAGACATACTCATTCAACTTATTCTTTCAAATATGCTTTTAAAAAGCTCTTTTGAATCATTGCATAAATTAAATTAAATTAAAAGCTACGTGTTTGTAACGTAGACTACCAAGGAGAACTGACCACTTCAACAGTTACACTTTTTGTCTGTTGTATTATGTACATAACTATGTATTTTATCAAATACAATGAATTTTATGTATCCCGTGTAAAAATTACATCATAATTGTACATATTAATCGACATTATGTATAATGTCGATTAATATGTACTATGCATGTCGATTATGTACACGCATTAATATATATAAACTTTGGAATTATTCAAACTACATAGTTACACTCGTAATTTCTTCGCATAAAATATATTATTACTTCACGGTTTCATACAATAAAATCATACTACAGGTCAAATAGCAATTCAATTATCTTGCAACTGGCTTAGTAATTTAATTTATACCTATATATTATATACAAAGTATTTCAGGGTGAACATTTTAATACTTTTATGTTTATAATTTCAATAACCATCCGCCGATATTCTTTCGCCGGTTCTTCTGAGGTGTTTATTTTCGAACCGATAGTTAATTTTTGACAATCAATATATAAACGCAATGCTTTTGTAGTGATTTTTTTTTTTTATAGAAAAGGAAGATGGACGAGCATATGGGCCACCTGATGGTAAGTGGACACCAACGCCCTTAGACATTGGCATTGTAAGAAATGTTGTCCATCGCTTAAATCGCCAATGCGCCACCAACCTTGGGAACTACGATCTTATGTACCTTGTGCCTGTAATTACACTGGCTCACTCACCCTTCAAACCGGAACATAACAATACCAAATACTGCTGTTTTGCGGCAGAATATCTGATGAGTGGGTGGTACCTACCCAGACGAGCTTGCACAAAGCTCTACCACCAGTAAAATAAATAATAATAAAAATAAATAAATAATAATAACAGAATAAATGTTTTGGACTATTTTAATGACACAATCTTTGTAACTTATGTCTCGAGGCTCTCTTATGAATCCTAGGCTATAAAAAAGATGAATGAAAGACTACATGTAGCTGAAATGAGAATGACTAGGAGGAGTAGCGTGACAAGAATGGACAAGAGAAGGAATGATTATACATTGGAATGAAAAGAGATGAATGGCATGTGAGAAGATTGATGGACATGACGACGAATGGAAAAGGAAAGGAAACCCAAATAAAATTGGAAGCAGGGAAATGAAATGGTGTCGCAATAGGCATGAAACATTTTTGCGTCAGAAAGTTTGATGCAATCATTAAATATAAAAGTTACATTCAAATTCAACTTCATTTATCATCATTGGGTCCAAAGAAGTTATAAATAACGATTTTATGAGCGTCCAAAGGTCTATGTTTAGTGCGAAGCGAGTCAATTACACCTGAAAGGTGAGTCCAACCGTGCGTTGCATTTATATGTGCATATTATTAAATACTACCGAGACTTTTGACCCCGAGCAAGCTATTGTACCTATTAGAAATTACTAATTATTGTTTCCCGTTTGTGTTCACGTTCTGTTATAAAGAAAAATATTTTGAAATTTTTGAATACAGAAAGTCGGCTACAGGCTAATTATGAAACCATTATAATTAGAAAATTTTACATAAGTATCGAAGAGCAAACAGTGAAATCAGATAGATACACGTGGATCACAACCGAAAGTCGCCAATTTGAATCCGATCAAGCGCCACTGAGTTTTATTTTGTGGTAGGGCTTAGGGCAAGCCTGTCTGGGCAAGTACAATGCGCCGCTAAATTAAAGTGTTATGTTCCTTGTGCACTCACTCACACACCCATCCCACCGGACCACAACAATACTAAGTATTGCGGTTTGGCGGTAGATTACATTGTAAGTAGGGGAAACCTACCTAGGCATGCACTAACCCTACCACCAAGTTTCATATAAATAATATCTCATATCTTCAGATTTTATGAAGTTAAAAACAAAATTGTAGAGCATCGTGTCAATATGTAGTGGACAGTAAAGGGATACGATACAATAAAACTAGATTTAGAAATAGTTGTCACTTCATTTATAGCTAGTGGTAGGACTTTGTGCAAGCTCGTCGGGGTCAGTACCACCCACTCATCAGATATTCTACCGCATACCAGCAGTACTTCTTATTGTTGTGTTCTGGTTTGAAGGGTGAGTGAGCCAGTGTAATTACAGGTACAAAGGAGATAACATCTTAGTTGCCAAGGTTGGTGGGGCATTGGCGATGTAAGCTATGGATAAAATTTCTTACAATGCCAATGTCCGTGGGCGTTGGACCACTTAGCATCATGCTCGTCCGCCTATAGTATAAAAAAAACTAACAGGAAATCTAAAGGAAAATAATTAGTCTACTAATTCACACGAGGATAGAACCAATAATAGAGATAATTCTTTACTTATATACAATATAAAGTTCATACGTCTGCACGGTATCAATATATAAAGATTGTAAAGGAAGTAATGGCTATTAGAGTCATTGAAAGGGCAATAGGATATGTGTCGCTATCGCCAACGAAACGAGGACATGACAATAACATCGGAGTTCCAATTTCGATTTACGTGTGTTGTTATTGTGAAGTTCAACCATTGATAAACATCACTATCGAGACGCATCACCGGTTATGCTTATCTTAAATGAAGTCTGCGCATCTGTTCCGTGCTCTTGGATATTACTCATGTTGTATTATTATGATACGCCTCCATTCATCTCTTTCTGTTAATACCCTATGTTCCTTCATTTGCAAGTGTCATCCGTCATAAAATTAACAATTTTCACTCACACTCATTGTTTGTTTAATTAACTCAATGTAATGTGACTTAAGCTGCAACCTTTACAAAACCGATCCGATTATATCCGGTGAAAATTGTGTTTTTAATAGTTTCGGGGTTATTAAAAATGGTTCGAGAAAACGTAAGGATGAAATACATGAGACTCACTGGCGAGTATTGTAATGTACTTAACATTACAATACTCGCCATCTGTGTGAGGTTCTCCGAGACTTTCGCTTACGTAAACTTTATAAAATAACGATAATCGACTGTTTACCTAATTGTAACCACGCATGCGTATTCGCATCTATAGTATATGTTACATAAGTGACTACCCGCTATTGTTTTTGAAAATTATGCGCAGCCACTCGTGACTAACTTATTACCGGTCAACATAGATTGCTCGTAAAAACCTATTCTAACTAATATAATAAATGCTAAAGTGAATTTGTTTGTTAAGTTTTCACGTCTTAATTACTCCGATCAGCATGAAATTTTGCAGACACGTTTTACAGAAAAGGACAAAAGGTGTGTACCCGAAACCCGACAAAACTAGTCACGGTACGGTCACGGTAACAGCCTGTAAGTAGCCTGTAAATGTAAATGTCCCACTGCTGGGCTAAGGCCTCTTCTCCCTTTTTGAGGAGAAGGCTTTGGAGCTTATTCCACCACGCTGCTCCAATGCGGATTGGTGGAATACAAATGTGGCAGAATTTCACTGAAATTAGACACATGCAGGTTTCCTCACGATGTTTTCCTTCACCGAAAAGCACGAGATGAATTATAATCACAAATTAAGCACATGTAAAAACTTCAGTAGTGCTTGCCCGGGTTTGAACCCACGATCGTCGGTTAAGATTCACGCGCTCTTACCACTGGGTCATCTCGGCTTTTATTACTAGTTAACCTAGTAATAAGGTAATATTACTTTATATTTTTATAAAACTACCATGACACCCTTGCGAAGTGAGTGTGAAATTAATGTTCTGTTATATATAATATGGATTAATCATTACACAGTCAACGCACGCGCATTACTTTACTATGAAATAATAACGGAACATTTTATGTTGACACTTTTACCATAATACCCGAGGTATACGAGGTAGCTGAACAAAACCATCTGTCCTACTTCTGTCCTTGTTCTCTCGCTCTTGCAAATAAATCATTCTTTACATATGTACGTGAACATTAACGAGATGTAATATTATGAAAAATGTTTTATTCAATATATCCATAATTATGAGTGTTGTTTATTGAACGGTATATTAGTCATTACTTGTTTTTTTTTAAATGTAGCTACAAACTAAAAGCCAGTATATAAGAATATTTTCTAGGAAGTCGATGTTAACTTCTAACCTTCATATCATTTGCAGAAGTGGGCAGAAGTTAAATGTCAAAAATTGCCTTTGGGTACACGCTCGCATACCAAATTTTATCAAAATCGGTTTAGTGATTTAGTGTGAAAGCGTAACAGAATTAGTTTCGCATTTATAATATTAGGTTAGCTACAAAAACATTTCGTATGTGAGTTTTCGTCAGTGACAGTAAATCAGTTGTAGGTCCTTCTACAGCAGAGTTCAAGTCGTAACTAGAAAATAAAAAAACTAATAGCATAACTAAGTTTTAAAAAATATTTCTTTCAAATATTTACAAAAAATCGCGAATGCGAGTGTAGAACTCCGGTTCAAACCTAGACAAGCCCCACTGGGAGATTTCCGCTCCTGTCTCAATTTGTGTTTCGTATATCTCGAGGTGAAGTATGATAGAGTGAGACACTGCAAGTGTTGGATGAAATTCAAGCACGAGTGTATATCGACCAACTGAACATTAACAGATCTATTCCCAGCAGTCATAATAAGTATATGGGGTATATACAGGTCTCAAATCATTGACTTATTATTTAATATTAATATTTGATTACTTTAACATTTTATTTTAAAAAACAATTCCTTATTTTTCACAAATCAAATCTTATTAGGCTTAATATATTTATTATCATAAATAACATTTAATCAAATTTAACAAAATAATTCCTATATATAGTCCTTAATCGCTAAAGATTAACCTCATTTATATTGGTGAGAGTAAATTTTTTTTTTTTTTTTTTTTTTTTTTTTTTTTTTTTTTTTTTTTTTTTTTTTTTTTTTTTTTTTTTACCGTTAATAGGCAAGCGTTTGACCGTTGACTTGCCTGATCTTAAGCATAGTCACGGTCTAGGTTGGAGCGCGCCTGCCCAGAAGGAACCCGTTCACTCTGGATTTGAACACACCTACATTGTAGTCATCTGGAAATATGGACTCAGGCAAAGCATTCTACAGTTTCGCAGTGCGAATAATAAATGTGGATTCAAAGCGCTTCGTACGTAGGCGGGGAAGTTCCACTGTGTACCTATGGCGCTTTGGTCGCGTTTGCCTGGCCGTCCGATAGTAGAAGGGGGTGGAAGGAATCAGATCATGTAATTCCTGCGCACATTCTCCGAAATGTATCCGATAGAAGACAGAATATAATAATAGACAGAAAGCGAAGCAACCACACGTCGATGTTCAAGACTTTGGAGTCTTGACTCGATTATTGAATAGCTCGCGCTTCTCCCTGCTTCCTGTCACAAGTTTAAGAGATCTAAGCGCGCGTATTCACTTCATTTGCGAACAGTTTAGTCAATCAGATCGTGTCCTTAAGAGTGCAACGTAGCATGTTCAGCGTGCGAACGTTACGTGTAAGCGGTATTTGTGCGAACACACAGCGGAAGATAGAATTTTTAGGTAGTAGATTAGTATTTTCAAGTGTAGTAGAAATTTAGTTGCATATTCGCGGAGCACATTTGTTACGCGAACACTAGCTGACCATAAAATACTTTGAAAACATAGTTCTTTATAAATTGCATATATTATTATGTAACGTGTCCGAATTTCAATGTGGGCAATTTGCAGCTAATATATACAGTAACAATGGCTGCCAATTTAGCTTAAAAAAACGAAACGCAAGTTATACGTATATCAAGTCACTAATTATAAGTAATTTGGCAAAACCGAAAAATAATGTTTTATTTAGATGTTGTGGCAGACACGCGAAGCACATTTGCTACGCAAACAGTGAACACGCGCCTTAAGGTACTATTAATCAGAAACTTGTCGAGTTGATTTGATTTGATTTTTGTTGCTTATAATTTTTTCCTGTGCATTTCACAATAAAACTGAAAGGAAACGGTAGTTCGTCATTCCAGACACAAGTTATGGATCTGGCATAACTGGAAAGACAGACAGACTTACTTTTGGATTTATAATGACTTGTGACGTGTTTGAATGTCTGTCACGCTTTCATGGCTTAACTGAACCGAATTTGATGAAACTCGGTATAAAGCACGCTTGCAAAACGAGCCCATCACGGGACCCGCAAACCTAAAACGTAAGTATTGATGGCTATTGAAATTATTTATAATTAAAGAAACCCAATAAATAAATATGAAGAAAAATACAGTTAAGTTGATAAAATAAATATTTTTTGCAAAAAGTTGACATGACGGCATAGGAGAGTGCGCCGTTTTCCGTCACGGCATACGAATCGGTCTTACCCCCGAGAAGCGCCAAATGCCAAAGTGATTAATTCTTAAAAACAAGATATAAAAAATATTATTAATTTAACAATCGTATTTAATAATTACATCCTAAAGCGATATTACACTAACTACCCGCCGTTATTAGCCAATCATCTCGGGTTAACGATATAAATTAATATTACAATAATGAACACGCGAAGCTAAATTTCTGCCAATTACAAACGCAAAAGGTACCGCGGGTCTGGAATGTAGGTTCTATATTTTGTATATCGTGTTGCAGAGACACTTGGACCTCGAGGTAAGAAATTAATACACGTTAAGGTAATTTAAATTCAACTCTCCATTCATTACCTTCGCCAGTTACAGGTAAAGTTTATTTTTCGCCCACCAAAGCTATTCTGTAACAATAATCGGAACTCAGCTCAGAACACCTGAACAAAAAATAATTTCTAACAAAAGATCACTGCTGATAATAAATCGAAATTAAGACAAAACGAGAAAATGCTGGTAACATCTTCCAAACCATTCTACGCGGAAATGATTGTCGCGCGATTTATTTTGTTTTTATATATTTAGTTCAACCTCTGGACCGCTATATAATAATATAATATATATATTAAGTAATTAATTTATCACCAACATGGACATAAAAAAATACTTTTCACATACTTTTTTAAAATCCGGCTAATACTGGTGTAGCCCTTGGAGTTTGTAATTTTCATTGGTGTTATTATTAGTCAAAATAGCGACCATAGTTACACGTATTCTATGATAATTTGACCGACAAACATACGTCATATTATCTCAAGTTAGGCAATTTAAGATATATAAATAACATTACACAATTGATATCCCTTCTATATCAAATAGCAATACTATAATGTTCAATAATAGATTGACAAGTATCAATGTCAGATTCCTAACCATTAATTGCATTTATACGTTTTTATAAACATTTAATATTGACATAGCTCTGCTAGCCTTTGGTTACAACTAGCAACTACCTTCATACATATTTAAAGACCAGCGCCATTGTCATACAATATTCAATGATACAGTTACTCCTACGACCTGACGCTCACACGAGACATGGGGTCCAATTCTACAAACAAATTGTCACTTTGTCGCAATCGAATAGGAACGTAATCGCGGCCGTGTAATCGTTTTCTTATTCTAATAACACAACGATCCAGTTGCGGTTCGGTCGTAGTTGTATCGAATAGTATCGGGATCGTATCGTAAATGTTATAAATTAGTAGAAATGTCCTCCCTTTATTATATTTAGGACAATTGGACAATCGGAACCCCCTTTGGAAACTCAGATGTTTCACCTTCATTTGAAGGTGAAATTTCTATTCTATTCCGACGGTTGTGTTTGACTTTGGCAAGTTATTGTAAAAGAAATCGAGATATTGTATGACGCAGTGGTTAGAACATGAATCTTAACCGACTTATGCTTATAATTAATCTCGCCCTCGAAGTATTACACGCAACACGCATGAATCGGATCTGTTAATGCGCATCGAACGTGAAAAAGCTCCTACTCAAAAAGGGACCATAGCAGATTGATACATTAATTTTTATTGTAATTGTAGCTTATTGCTATCATTGGATAATTATAAATAATGTAAAAATATATGATTCATGTTCAAGAGCGTACTTTAATTTACAATTAAATTTGTAACTTTTATATAATATCATCTTTATTAAAGTTGTAAAAATTATCATCGTTATAAGTGACTTTTTAACCAAACAATAAATAATTGCATAAGGTATCATATTTCGTTGAAATCTTTATAATTTTAAGTACTTTATCACCTAAAAAATCAATAAAATAATTTAGAGAATAGAATTTACTTCTTATATTTTCAGTAAAACTTTAGGTGCGATTAAAATTTCAACGTGTGCAACATTTCTATGTGTAACTCTGAGTGAAGCGCTTCTGACGCAAAACGGAATAGAATTGAAATTATATTTAAATATAAGAGTATGGTATCTAAATATAAATAGACAGAAACAAAACAGTTCAATACCCTTCGCTCCTTTGTTTGTCAACTTTTTTTATTGGTGAGCTGTTTTACAAATACTCGTCGTTTCAATAAATGAGCACAAGTTTGAAATAAATTGAAAAATATATTTGATGTAATTCATGTATGTTCTCCTGAAATTTTCAATGATGGTCGAAATCCGTTTCGCTGTGCAAAAACTAGTACAATTAAATGCGCGTTTTTATTTGCACATGCAATGCAACCACTATTAATAGCCAAAGCGCTTAAAATGAATCATGTGTATTTATTGTACCGACTGCCTCGTTGGTCTAGTGGCTTGATATAAGGCCGCAGACCCGGAGGTCCTGGGTTCAATTCCCAGGTCGGGCCAATAAAATGTTATTGAGTTTTTCTGTTAGAAAATTCTCAGTAGCAGCCCGGAGTTTGGAAGTTGGAAGTGTGTTCACTCCCGTGCCTCGGAAAGCACGTAAAGCCGTTGGTCTTGCGCCTGAACTCTTTCCGGTCGTGTTGGATTGCCGTCCCATCGGATTATGAGAGTTAGGGAATAGAGAGTGCACCTGTGTTTGCGCACACACTTGTGCACTATAATATCTCCTGCGTAGTTGGCTAATCTCTCTTGAGATTGGCCGCCGTGGCCGAAATCGGTCTGGAGGACATTATTATTATTATTATTTATTGTACCTACCTACAACGTTGCAGATAACAGTCTTACTTATAATTAATATTTAATTAATTTTAAATATGTAATTAAAGGATAATAATTAAATAAGTAACTTCTTTGAAGGACGTTTAAAAAATGGGTTACTTCATTGTTTTTTTTAATTTATACAATGGGAAGGTGGACGAGCATATGGGCCACCTGGTAAGCGGTCACCAAACGCCCTTATACATTGGCACTGTAAGAAATGTCAACCATCGCTTACAACGCCAATGCGCCACCAACCTTGGCCCCTAAGATTGTATGTCCCTTGTGCCTGTAATTACACTGGCTTACTCACCCTTCAAACCGGAACACAACTATACCAAGTACTGCATTTTTGCGGTAGAATATCTATATATTATATATGGTATATTGTGTCTTATATCAATAGCTTTTTATTAAACTATGTGAATGAAATATTAAGAAGTGTGTTTTTTTTAATTTGCTTTAAAAACTCGACCCGCGAGGGTAGAATAAGTGTAAAGTGAAGCGGATCGTGCCTTTCATCATGAAGCGTTACTGTCTCATGTGATTCGACCACGGCGGCCAATCCCGAGGAAGACTAGCCAACTGCACAGGACATATTATAGCACACAAGTGTGTGCGCTAACACAGGCGCACTTACTATCCTCTCACTCTCATAATCCGATGGAAATCTGTCAAGAGCGCAAAGAATTGAAGCAGAAGACGAACGGCATTACGTGCTTCCCGATGCGCCGGAATGTAAACAAGGTTAAAATTCAACTAATGTATAACGATTACGTTGCGATTCATTTCCAATCCAACTTTAACTATTTATTCGGACCGGACCAAACCGGTATGATGTTAAAAAATACCGTTGTGTCAAACCCAAACTTAATTGTTAGCTTGTATGCCAATAGTCGATAGTTACATTAAATAACAGGAAAAAGGATAAACGGCAACGATCACGCGTCGATTTGATTGCGATAAAGTGACAATTTGTTAGTAAAATTTGGCCCCAAGACCATTTTCCAGGCTACTGAAAATATCTCGACAGAAAAACCCAAGAACTTTTTGATGGCCCGGTATGGTATGAATGAAGTGTACAAATAAAATATAACACGTATTATCCATAACAAATTAAAAATAATTTGAATATTTAATAAATGTTCTATTTATAATCATATTTGTAGGTTAAATAAGACATATCTATAATAAGTAGATATACTTGTGATTTATTTGGCAGTTACAATTACAAACTTCTTCCACATTGCGCTTTAATTTTAATTCAATCCGCTTATCAACTTCAAAATGCTTTTAAGAATCTACTTGAATCTAATTTAAATAACATTTTTGTAAATTTTGTTTGAGATTGCTGGCAACATTGGAAGTCGTTTTAAAAAAATATATACTACATATTTTGTTTATCAATGTCCACATGTATAATAACACAATAATATTTATCAATACACAAAAGTCGACTAAAAATATATCTTATTTTATCAATATTATTTTATTTAAATTACTAATAAATCTTTGTTTTGTTCTAGTTTATAATTATTTGTTATTTTGTCGTTTAGGTTTTAGCTTGATGTGTTTACTTAATAATTTAGCTATTTTATTTTTAAACTGAGTTTTTATTTTGATATTTATGTTTTAGTAGTAAACCAAATAAATAAATATTATCGGGGTATCATCACCATAAATAACATCGTTAGCGGCGGTGCTATTCCGTTAGAACTCACTTCATTACTCACCCGTGAAATGTAGACAACCGACTTATGGTGATATATTGTATGAAATCCAGCGAGTAAAAGGATGACTCTTGCATAGCAGATTTATATAAATACCATCCCTTGAGGTTTAGTATGGAAGCCTAAATGGCTTTCGGTAAATGTTAACGTTAAACAAAAAAGGTAAATATTATTTAATATACATATATAATTATATATGAGGGGATGAAAGTTAAATGATAAAATTAAAATATGATGCTCCGTGATTACTTCTACGAAGCATCAATATTGTTTAGTCTTTTTATTAAAATAAAAAACATGTATAAACTATTTTTTTCCAACTCCTTACAGAATGAAAATTTTAACTTTTTAATACCATTTCATATTTTTTTTGTCACATTTTTTTTAAATATATTCAAGCCTTAAATAATATTTATGAATAATTTTAATATTTACTATATATATTTTTTGGTCGAAGTAAGTTTTGGACAAATGTGAAATATTTATAAAATGGTAAATGTATTAAAATATTATAATAAAACTTAAAAAAAATCGCAAACATTCAAATATTGCGAAATTATTATAATTAGAAATTTTTATTCATACCAAAAAAAAATTATTCATCCATTCCTATAATTAAAAAAAAAACCGAAACCTTTAACTTCCCTACGAAAGTACCTGGATATTTAATTACCCACAAAAAAACTACATGCTTAAAAATATATTCAGCTTTTGACAATCCTTAGATTGATGTCTGGCTTAGTTAAATTAATAAAATATCACATGAACCTACCTATTTCGTACACGATCAATCGGACATATTCATCACATACACCCACAGAACGCACGTCGTTATCCACAAGAGTTTGAACTCCAACTGACGATTTACAGCCAGCCGGGCAGCTCACTTGCTTAATAGTTAATACTTACTATTACAGTAGTAGAAATATTACAGTACAGTATTATTAAACTCATTTTCAAACACCACAATATATCATTTTTATATTTCACTGTTCACTGATAGTGTTTAGAGATTCAACTTCGGGAATTGCTATGTGCTTAATCGGTGTTTATAACTCATCTCTTGCAAGGCGGTGAAAGAGAACACAGTGAGGGTACCTGTCCGCACGCATCTATCCACATTGAAATAGTGGTAGAATTAGCGGGGATATACACAGATAATTATTTTTTTACCATTAAATAAAACTGATTAACTACATTATAAATTTTTATTTATGTCATTTTATCGTATCGTTACAATTAAAACGACATTCGAGATGTTCATCTGACCGAGTTTCGTCCGCAGCGGCTAATCTCAAGGACAACCAGCGCGGAGACTAATGCTGCACCGGTAGGCTTAGTAGTATATGTTAATGAAATATTTGTATTTGAATTATCTTTATATGATAAACTTGAATAACTAATGATTTTTTTTGGTCGCCTCATTTTTCAGTTTAAAAATATGAAACGGTAACTGTAATTTAACTTAGGGAATATAAATTTGCATTAATTAATGGAAAAGGCTTGTATTATCAATAGGTACGACTAGGTTGTTCCTCGAACAAATACCACGTCTAAGGTTGAAAATATATATTTTTTTATAGAAAAGGAAGGCGGACGTGCACACGGGCCACCTGATGGTAAGTGGTCACCAAACGCTCTTCGACATTGGCACTGTAAGAAATGTTAACCATCGCTTACATCGCCAATGCGCCACCAACCTTGGTACCTAAGATTTTATGTCCCTTGTGCCTGTAATTACACTGGCTCACTCACCCTTCAAACCGGAACACAACAATACCAAGTACTGCTGTTTTGCGGTAGAATATCTGATGAGGAGGTGGTACCTACCCAGACGAGCTTGCACAAAGCCCTACCACCAGTAAAATAAATTAAATATTCTTCACTTCATATAAAAAAAAATGAAGTCGGTGTTGTTTGTTAAAAGAACTTAAAGTTTTACTTAATAAGTAAGCTATTTGCTTTAACATTAAATTATTAGGTACATGAAAGTGAGTCTTGTCCTTATTCTGAGGCTTCTCATCGATACCTCTTATTAGTATGGTGTCAGTGCCCTGATCATCAACAAGCAACTTATTTGCGCATAAATGGTAATAGTTTATTTGCGCGCACACGCAAATAAAGCAGACGTTCCAAGATCTAAGTCCCAATCGAAAAAAAAACAACAACATGCAACTTTGTATACATAACATTTTTATATTTTATTTAAGTATGAGGTTTGCGCTCTTGTTAAGAATATTTTTTTATAACTCGAGTAGGCTGACGGGCAACCGATCTATCTGATAATAAACTGTCACCACCGTCCATCCACCGGACATCGGCACTGTAAGAAACATCTATCCCATACAGCGTCAATGCACACCCAACCTTGGGAACTAAGATGTTATTTCCCTCGTGCCTGTAGTTACACTGGCTCACCCACCCTTCAAACTGGAACACAATAATCTAAGTTATAATGCATTATGTCATATATAAGATTATTTTATATTGTTTTTTTTTTAAATAACTGGTTTAGCTGGGATCGAAGTAATTAGTTAGCGTATGAGGTGACAGCCTTCATTAGTCGTCAGAGTCAATTTAATGTAATTATTTAATTTACACCATCATCAGCTCTATTCTCAGGATTTAATAACACTTTATTAAAATTATTCTATTTATTTTTATTACCTTCATTAAATGCTCTCTGCTGTCGTGTAATATATATAATTATTTTCATCTTAATGTTTATAAATAGTCGACATTGTCCAGTGATAAAGATCGCTTCTTTAAATCTTAGAAAATATTTTTGAGTTTTTACTTGCTTCGTTTGGGCTGTTTGTGTTATCAGTGATACACTTTCATGCCTCAGAAAGCACGTAAATCCATTAGTCTCTGATCGTTCGTGTCCGATTGCCATCCTATTGGACTGTGAGGGTGTAACTATTTGGTTTTTGCAAATACTTGTGCAAACAATACCTACTAGCCGTAAATCGATCCAAAATCCTTTCTTTAGATTTCTTATTAAAAATACAATTTAGGTTACTTCATTAACGAAGATAGCAAAAAATAAGGAGATAACGCTTCCTAAAGGTGAGGCGCGTCGCAACCAACCTGGTCACCATCAATAAAAGACTGTACATATGTATCTAAGCAAATTAACCGATTCAATAGAGTGGAATCATTTCGCCGATCATAATAATCCAATTATTACAAACAAAATTCAGTAATAAGCTAAAACTTTCACCGATTCAGACGCGACGTAGTCATGAGTTCAACTAGAAGTACAACTACGTCGCGGCCAACGACTTAAACGACTATTTATACTTGTAATAAATTATAATTCTTTAATTTTTAATTATTCTGTTATTATTGAAATATAAAATGAATTATGGCGTCGATTCGATTTTAGTATAGAAACGTTCTAAAAATATTTTTTATTAGAAGATTAACACACTTCCAAGTCTAGTCTAGAAAACAAGTTGTATATACATATATGCATTTTAATTAAGAGTTCCATTGCAAAGACTGCGCAAATGTAATAAAAATATGTTAATTGAATTTATTCAATCGTTGCCCAAAAATAAAAATAAAAGTTTTGTTATGTAGCAGTTCGTGGTAGTGTAACGAAATAAATAAAACAAAAAAATCTAACGGAGCTTATATCAGTCCTTACATATGAAATTGGCGTTTTGTACGGAAGGAATATGAAGTCAATTTTTTTTGGTAAAATTTATATAATTAATCAAAGTATGCACCGTTGTTATCTATGCACTTTTCTCATAGGTAGTTCATCAAAAATGGTAATCTGTTGGAGCAAGGTCCGGGGAGTACGGTAGATATCGCAGACATTCCAATTGTAGCTCATCTGTAGTGGTTGTTTGTTGTGCAGTGGTCTTGCGTTGTCGTGAAGCAGCAGTGGCCTAGAGCGATTGACCAATCTCGGTCGTTTAGCAGCTAGTTCTTCCTTCATGGTTTGCAGTTGCTGACAATAGATATCTGCCGTAATCGTTTGGCCAGATTTTAGAAAACTGTAGTGAACGACACCGGCGCTAGTCCACCAAACACTCACAAGTAACTTTTTCTGAGTCAATTTTCGTTTAGGGCAGGATTTGGCTAGGTCTCCAGGATTCAGTCATTGCGACGAGCGCTTCCGATTATCGTACAGTATCCACTTTTCATCAAAAGTAATGATTCGATTTAAAATCCGTTCATTATTATGTAGATTGAGCAAAGTAACACAGCAGTCGTTCGTTCAAGTTTTTTTACTTTCCCGTTTTGATTCAAGTGGATTAATACAGTTTTATCACTTACTCCGTAGCCTGCAGCTATCTCTGAAGTGCTTTGTGATGGATACGCTTCCACAATAACTTTTAATTCTTCATTTTCCATTTTGGTCTCCGGCCGTACACGGGGTTGGTTCTGAAGGACGAAATTTCCAGAAAGAAAACGTTGAAACCAAAAACGTACCGTGCTTTCTTTTGCGACACCAGCGCCGTAAACATCATTAATCCTTCAAGCTGTTTCTGCAGCACTGGTGCCACGGTAGAACTCGTACTCGTAAATATACCGATATTTCATGTTTTCCATTGTGCGGTAATAAGCGACGCTAAAGAAAAAAATAATGAGAAAAAAACAAATGAATGACTGTTTTCAAAACTCAAAAGTACCAGCTAAATGAATTTATAAATTTGAATTTGAAATTCTCAAACAAAAAGGAGATATTTCAGATCAAAGTGGTCAATACGAAAAAACGCTAATTTCATATGTAAGGACCTAATATTTTTAGTTTTAATACTCTTAGTCTGAATCTTCAACAACCGCATCGCTAACTGTTTTAGAATAACTTCAAAGGCGTCAGTTACACCTTTTCCATGTCCGTGACTCTGCATTATTTCACGTGATCTGCTTCAAACCACTGTAGTATAATGTTTTCATATTGATTAATGGGGGTGAATTAGACAAAAATGAATATGCCTACTCAAAGTTTAAACCTGGTCCGTTAGTGGAACTAATAGAACCAAGCAGCTGGCGTAGGTTTTCAACGGGATAAATTACTACATTTTTTTAAAGCTGGAATAATGCATTACGCGTTTCCCCCACGGGAATAGTGGGGGGTATGAGGGACTCGTCAGTGTCCAAGGCAACAAGTGCGCTTCGAACATCGGAATACCCAATAAAAACCCAGCGGTACCCTTTCCGTCTTAACGAGAAGCCACGGGATCGCTTGCATGCGCAAGCTACCGTGACGCTGTGACGCTCTATTCTCTAGGTGGGATTACAAGGACACTGAGAACCCCCCTAATCCCGGCGACGAAATATGAAGATAAAACAAATGAAATATGCAATTTATTTTATTCTTATCTCGGCTTCAAGTTTCAGATATACATCTATGAAAATGAAAAGATGAAAACTTGTAAATGTTTATTAACAAAAAACATTTATCACTTTTTGGTGCATTCGACAGGATCCACTAGGCATTCCTGTTTCCTATCTAACTAAACAGTATCTACATATATTTAAATATATTAGGTAATACCACTTGTGTTTATATCACTTGTAATTAATGTTTCTTTAGAATTTCCTACTTAGAAATGTTTTAATAGAACTCTTCGTTGGATCTACATTAATAGTATTTATTTATCGTTAAACTTACTCAGTTACACGCCCTCGCCATTTGAACCATTAAAAGACACAATCGCGCTGTGTTAATTAGATACTTACAAAACTAACGAATCACATTTATATCTTCAAAAATTAAGAATACTTAATTTATTTAATTTCATCCGAGACCCCTATCTTGACAACACCGTATACCTACCATTTTTCATCCACTGTTACTACGACTTCCTACTACTATGGATGGAATCCTCAAAAACACCATGTATTTTATAACTTTTCTCGAGTTACAGAACGTTTTGACCATTTCTACAAACAGACAGTCCTACTTACTTTTACATTTATAATATTAGCGTAGATAATGCAAAGATTAATTTGCTAATGTCATGTTGTTTGTTTTTGATAAATGATTTATCGAAGGAATTTATTTCATAAATGTTACTTATGTTAATAATATAAAAACACATAATATGTCAGTTAAAGTTGAATATTTTAATCACAAATTACTAAGATAGAAGATTTTACGTTGTTATAAGGCCATCTTGTTCAGCTATTTGCCCGTATTTGCTTATTTGAAATAAAAGTCTCGATAAATGCGTCACCACCTCGTACGTATGCTCTCGTGTTTGTGCTTAGGGTCATTAATTGTACCGAGATATCTTGTAATTGTACAGAGCTCGATAGAGTAAGCTTTAAATGTATGTAGTGCACACGTTCCGCTACACACCATAGGAACTGTTTGAACAAGAACAAAAGTCACCGGCAAACACGAAGTTGACGCTTTACGCGTTGACGTTAATTTTATTTGAACATCTTAAGGTGGCTTACTCCGGTGCGTGGTTTTGCGGGTTACTAACGCACGGCCAATGACTACGAACAGCCATGCACCGCACCGAGGCCTTTCCGATGGTGCGAGTCAGCTTGAGATTGAAAGCCGTTTTGTCATTATAAAAGGAGAATGTATCTGCATTAAGTGTTCTGCTTACTGACAAAAGGGGTTGATGAGTTTACAATAATGAAGATAATATGAAGAACATCATCTCCTTATAACACAGACATTCAAACATCTTAAACACACATACAAAACACAAACAAGCTCGCAAAGGTATTTAAAATATATACGTAGAATATCATAATTTATTAAATATAATCGATTAATTATTTTTTCAAACGTGACATTTAAAATTAGTAATTTGTAAAGCTAAAAATATCCGCAGGAAAATTATTTTATTATTAAGTGACCTTTCGATGGATGGATTGATATTTCAGAGGCAGCATCCTGGTTTGTGTTATCTTTGCTTCTCGTGTTTATATAATATGCATCAATGTTTCTATTAAAATATATAACACTGTTGTGGGTGACCATAATATTGTAACAACTATAATACGACGCCACAGCATTACTCAATCCCGAAAGAATTCTCGAGCACCGAAATAAAACCTAGCGATGTTAATTGTAAAAGTGGCAGGTTCGATCTCGACCCCTTGGACAAATGTCGTCCCCACTTCTACCATGACCTGTACACTTCCTTTGAGAGGTAAGTAGGAATATTAGTAATTCCATAAAAACGAGCATTGATATTATTCTATTAAAAACGATAAAAATATCCACAAACACCTTTAATAATAATCTATAATAAACAGTTTGGCGGGTAGACTATCTTGGATACTGAGAATAATATTCAGAGACGGATCCAGGTATGAGACTAGCCAATACTCAAAGACCGAAGGAATAATATATTTTTATTTCCGACACGTCACAATTGTTTGAGTACCCTGTACTGACTGACTGATTAATGTATTATAATAATTTAATAATAAATTGTTATGATTTCGTCATGCCAAATATGGAGTACAACTAAAAAGGTGATGTGCTGACGGCACAACAGTATCGATGTGCATTACCATTCTAACTTTTCTAACCGTGTATACTGCTGTGTTGAGTCTACCTGCACTATTCTTCGAGAATCATGCTATAGTTTTGAATCTGACGCATTTCGATACGAGACAGCCGGAAGACTATTCCGTTATCAATGGATATTTTCATATTTTCAAGGGTTTCTTTACAGAAATGTTAGGTTTAATTTAAAGTTTGATTTACCTACATCAAGAAATGAAACCGATATGAAACAGTTGTTGAACATGAAAACAAACGATTGTATTAACTATTAATAAAAGCTCGTCTGGGTGCAAACAAGCTCGTCTGGGTGGGTACCACCCACTCATCAGATATTCTACCGCAAAACAGCAGTACTTGGTATTGTTTTGTTCCGGTTTGAAGGGTGAGTGAGCCAGTGTAATTAAAGGCACAAGGGACATAACATCTTAGTTCCCAAGGTTGGTGGCGCATTGGTGATGTTAGCGATGGTTAACATTTCTTACAATGCCAATGTCTAAGGGCGCTGGTGACCACTTACCATCATGTGGCCTATATGCCTACCTATTCTATAAAAAAAATCTACCTCCAAACATCGATACTACGTGTTGATGGGTGCAAGTGAGCCAATATGCCTAATTAAAGGCTCGCAGCGCATCGATGTAAGACATTATAATTTAGTTACAAATTATTCTGTCTATGAAATTTCTGAAATTTCTTCGTTAGCTAAGATATGTTAAGTTAAATGCAATAGTTAGTGCATAAAAGTGAAAGTGTTGTAGTTTAAAACATAGCATGATCCGTCAATACGTAATATTATATCCTCAGCTAACATCAAATCATTGTAAATTATTTTGTAAGAAAACAAATATTATTCTTACCGTACATACATTGTTGGTCACAAATTTAAAAAAAAAACCTTTTCCACGTTACACAGATTAACTGCGTCACGTGAGAAATTCCATAAATTAAAACAGTCATATTTTAACAACTTGTAGTGAGCAGTTGCACTTTCTTTACTCTTGCAGTCCGAACTGTAATCTGCTCGAACGGATTGAGATCGGGTGCCAGGCTTTAGACGCCTTTTTTAGGCACGGGAGTGTAGCAATGTATCTTTCCAACACCGCGATATTTTTTTTTGCCCCGGGGTCTCATTATCAGGACCAATTAAGTAGTTTAAATATACAAATACAAACAAGCCAGTTCCCTATTTGGGTTTAGTGAAGTGTATTTTTCAAGTTCATTTATCTCTATCTCCATGAATATATATATATACTCTTACCATGCGATTTTAGGCCATTTAGGCTTCGAAGATAGACAGAGTGTAAACTGAATGCAGCCGTTGGGTATCTAATTAATTCAAACGGCCTCTGACCCGCAGCGAACAATAAGTATGACGCTATAGTTGGAAACGTGTGGAAAATGTAAATATCGACTTGTAGTTGTGTGTAAAAGCAACGCTCGAATTGTAAGTGGGGACTACATTGTAAAAAAAATTATCAACGTTCGAATAAATATTTTAAAATATTTAAATGTCATTTATTTTTTTCCTTTAGTACATAAGGTAACTTTAGTTTGTTCACTTTATTTCCCGATTACATGAGACATATTATTTTATAAAATTTCCGCGTAAATGTTTTTAAGTAGTACTAGTAGACTATATATAACAACGAGCAGATTTTACGAGCAGATTATTTTGAATAAAGATTTTGACTTTGACTCTGAATATAAGTATATTGTTAAAGTATGCACCGTTGTTATCTATGCAATTTTGCCATCTCATAGGTAGTTCATTAATTCCTTTACTAAAAAAAACATGGGGACGAGACTCAATAAACTCTTTGAAGGCGGTTTGGACTGCCGCATCGGAATTGAATTAATTTTCTTGTAAGTTGTCCAAAGTTGTCCAAATTCCGGAAAAAATGGTAATCTGTTGGAGCAAGTTCCGGGGAGTACGGTGGTTGTCGCAGACATTTCAATTGTAGCTTATCTCACTTAGTGGTTCTTTGTTGTGCAGTGTGTGGTCGTGCGTTGTCGTGAAGCAGCAGTGACCTAGAGCGATTGACCAATCTCGGTCGTTTAGCAGCTAGTTCTTCCTTCATGGTTAGCAGTTGCTGACAATAGATATCTGCCGTAATCGTTTAACCAGATTTTAGAAAGCTGTAGTGAACGACACCGGCGCTAGTCCACCAAACACTCACGAGTAACTTTTTCCGAGTCCATTTTCGTTTAGGGCAGGATTTGCTAGGTCTCCAGGGTTCAGTCATTGCGACGAGTGCTTCCGATTATCGTACAGTATCCACTTCATCACAAGTAATGATTCGATTTAAAATCCCTTCATTATTATGTCGGTTGAGCAAAGTAATACAGCAGTCGACGCGTGTTTGCTCAATTCATGAGGTACCCATCGTTCAAGTTTTTTTACTTTCCCGATTGGATTCAAGTGGATTAATACAGTTTTATCACTTACCCCGAAGCCTGCAGCTATCTCTGAAGTTCTTTGTGATGGATCGGCTTCCACAATAATTTTCTAAATTTCCTTTAATTCTTCATTTTCCATTATGGTCTTGGGCCGTCCACGGGGTTGGTTCTGAAGGTCGAAATTTCCAGAAAGAAAACGTTGGAACCAAAAACGTACCGTGCTTTCTTTTGCGACACCAGCGCCGTAAACATCAATAATCCTTCCAGCTGTTTCTGCAGCACTGGTGCCACGGTAGAACTCGTACTCGTAAATATACCAATATTTCATGTTTTCCATTGTGCGGTAATAAGCGACGCCAAAGAAAAAAATAATGAGGAAAAAACAAATGAATTACTGTTTTCTAAACTCAAATCTACCAGCCTTAGAAGAGATGAATTTATTAATTTGAATTTGGAATTCATAACCAAAGAGGAGATATTTCAGATCAAAGTGGTCAGTACGACAAAACGCTACTTTCATATGTAAGAACCTAATATAATAATTTGGACACTCACCGTAGGACTGATCCACAAATTTAAGGTCGCTCAGCGAGCGATGAACCGCGCGATGCTTGGGGTTTCTCTGGGCGATAGAATCCGAAATGAGGACATTCACCAGAGAACTAAAGTCACTGACATCGCGCGTAGAATTAGCTCGCTGAAGTGGAAGTGGGCTGGTCATGTCTCCAGGCGCATTGATGGCCGATGGAGCCGATACGTGTTAGAGTGGAGACCACGCTTAGGCAAACGTAATATAGGACGCCCTGTGACAAGATGGACCGACAATTTAAAAAAGGTGGCAGGTACGGGATGGATGCGGACTGCCCAAGATCGGGATAGTTGGCGTTCTATGGGGAAGGCTTTCGTCCAGCAGTGGACGGCAAAAGGCTTAAAAAAAGAAAAAAAAATTATAGTTGTGCTTTTTTTTATACCGGGAAAGCAAATGACTCCGCTCCACCTGATGGTACGTGGTAGTGGAGTCCAAACGCGACGACGGCTAGTACAGTCGAGAATATTCTGCACTAGCCGCCCCCACCTTGCCGGTCCGCAAGATGCCTTTTCACGCCTCGTTTGAAGGAATCCAGGTTGTAAGAGGAGGGGAACACGTGTGCTGGTTAAGAATTCCATTTTTTAGTTGTGCGACAAAGAAAAGAGTTGCCAAATTTCTTCGTGCGTGATGGAATTGATGTCACAGTAAGGCGGTGACATCGAGAGCCAGCTCGCGTAGACATGTGAAGGAAAGGGGAAGCGGGAATGAGGGACAATAATTCCTCAGAGCACTCGCCGTGATACATTCTATTGAAAGCGCTTAGCGCTGCTATCTCTCGACGCAATTGCAAAGGCTCGAGGGTGTTAGCGACCTTTGCGTCACCGATAATGCGAATCGCACGTTGCAATCGATCCAAGGCCTCAAGTAGGTACTTAGCGGAGCCATCCCAAAGGTGCGAGCAATATTCAACGCAAGAGCGCACCTGCGTTTTGTATAACAGGAGCAGTTGTTGAAACGTGAAAAAACGCCGCACTTTGTTCAGTACCCCGAGTTTTCGTGAGGCTGTTTTGATAACAGCCTCGATATAATCCCTTGGATTGAGGTCGCACCGAACGTCGATTCCCAACATGGCAATTTTGCTTTGTATCATCAGCGTAGTGCAACAGAGAAAAGGGACAGGGGAAAATGGTGACTTTTAGAAACTTTCATCATCATCATGGTTTAGATGGTAAGAAATAATAATTTATGGAATATTGCTTTTAATTCTATGTTTATTTTAATTTTCCCTTTTACATACGTATTCTCCTGTGCCTATGTACTTCATTCCATTTATATTATGAAGTATACGATACTAATATTAGGTGTATTCGTGATACCGTACAACGATTAGAAAATAACCACTAGTGACAACTAAAACTACACACACGTCTGTAATATGTGATCCTTTACTTTGTAACTTCATGATTTTTATGCATTTACTGTATTTAGCTACCACACCCACTATTTTAATTAGTAATTAGTGTGAATGTTTTCTTTTTATAGCACTTTACTTAAATTATACAACCAGTAACATTACTGATATGCAATACAAGTATTTAGTACTTAAAATGTTTTTATATAAAAATTGCATCAAATGGCTCCGAACCGCCTAGAGCACTATTAAAAGAAAGATACTCGAAGTACTTTTTAGTTCACCAATGATCGAATTGTCCCTTTCAACGTTAAAACATCGGATTTTCGTTAGCCCGATGTAAAAGCCTTATATCCTCCATATGTATTTAGTATTTAAATCAACCACTTCGAATGTCCTATTTTATTACGTCCGGGCCTGATTACTCATTACTAGATCATTCATGATTCATTCATCGAACAAATGAGTCAGTATTTTTGTATATTTAAACTCGAATGTCATGACATGTCATGTTCATTTATCGTTTCACCTCCTGCCATTAGAATAGACTACAAACATTACAATTCTGACAAATTAATAACAATTACTGTCAAATGCTAATTGTACACTGATTAATTACAGAAAGCAATTTTTATTGCATTAGAAACAAAATGACAAGTAAGATTAAGTGATAAAACATTTATTAAAATAGTCAAAGATCTAGGTAGCATTCTACGAATATATAAAATAAATCGTTGACTGCCCGTTTCTCATAGTTTAAACTTATTATAGTAATCGTGAATAGCCTAAGTACGATCCGCCTACCAATGTTAAAGACGCAGATTTGAACCAAACCACTTAAACTAGATGACAGAAACAAATGAAAATTTTATATCAATTTTCACTGTCCGGGCTTCTCACGAGTAAAATTAAGGTTACGGGGCGACACAAGTTTTTTGGCGTCTGAACCCTCTTCGGCGTGACGGATTGTCCTCCCATTGGATTATGAGATTCAAGAAATACAACAATATATATATACGTATGCTGTAAGTGTGTATATATATATATATATATATACACAGCATAGGTACAAAATGCAATAGTGCTTACACACGTTTGTGCACTATATTATCTTCTGCGCAATTGGCTATTCTTTGTTCAGACTGCCGCAACTATATATATAATATATATCCATTATCATCTAAAATTGAAGTCACATTTTCTGTATGTAAATTAAAATGTATATATCTTGCCGCTCTTCAACGAGAAATCAACATTGTAAATAAATGGTTACTAACAATTCAATCAATTGTAAAATTTAAAAATGTTATTCTTAAAAGGGTAAATGAATGTAGCCTTGCTCTTCACGACTATTAAAATTAACTAATTGACAGTTTTTATGTATCCAACGATGTGTGACGCGTGTACGACCGACTCGTCAAACAAATGTTAACCGTCAAGAATGTTAGCCGTGTGTGTCACGCTATTCTTATCCATAATTCCTTTCAATGAAAGCAAAATTTATGCGGAAATACCAAGCCAGAATGAAATGTTGGAAATATGCGTAAGCGATATTATTAAATTGTATTTTCATCGATATAAAGAACTGACATATTATATCGACACAAACAGTAACCAGGAAGTTATTAAAACTATAAACTCGATCAATGTTATATCAGTTATATCGAGAACAACAAAAACAAAACTATCCGTGCCGAATGAAAGCTACCTCATAGCAGCCGGGGACACTTATGACTTCAATGAAACCTTTACTAATCTCGTGAGAGAACCCTCATGGAACCCGCAAACTCGGTATTTGATCCTCATCAAAAATATACTAAAGGAAGACCTCAAATTTATCTTTGATGTTTTGTTAAAGTTTCATATTATAAACGTAGTTGTGATGAGTGAATCTACTTCGTTACTATACAGTTACGACCCATTCGATAAATACGCGTGCGGTCATCGGTACGAACGAATAATTGAATACGGGAAATGCTCAGAATCACATCATAAAAATTTGTACCCTTACAAATTAGTAACGGGTCTTAGAAATTGCACTCTTAGGGTTAAATGCTTACACTGGCCTCCCTATAGCATAAACCCAACGAAAAACAATAATTCCGTTAATTTATTAGGAGTCGAGCAATATATACTTAACCTATTAAGTGTTTTAGAACATTTTCATGTTAATTTTTTCTATAGTTTCGACGACGGTGAAATGTTTTCAGTGATTGATAAAAATATGTCAGCAATCGGTCCCCTAAAGTCCTTACAGAATGGATCGTCCGACGTAATATTAGGCGGGATGCTCCTGACTCATCCGAGAACAGAAGTTTTCGACTATATAGACGGACATTTAAGTTCCGCTGAGGACATTCGGTACCTTGTCAAAAAAGCAACAGCTGTGTCCTCTTGGAAGAATCTGTACTTGGAGTTTAGCGCAATCGTATGGATCACGCTTCTTTTTTCCTTAATTTTTTACTTCTTATTTTTTATCATCGTAGTTCGCCCAAAAGATATAGGCGATGTATTCCTGAAGATATTAGCCTGTATGTTTCTCGTTAGTTATAGAATTAAGGGGAGCTGTTTCACAAAGTATCTATTCATCACGTGGGTTTGGTTCGCTTATCTCGTCAATTCATATTACCAATCTAGCTTAGTAAGCTTAGTGACGAATCCGTGTATGAACTACCAAATATCTGACGAGATGGATATTATAAAATATAACCTTAAGCCTTGTATAAGTATATTAATGAGGGAGTTTACGCTGTCAGTAAATAATAGTACCTTCGAGAAAAATCAAAACAAAGACTGCGATAGATTGTTGCAAAGTATTAGTAGTGTTGGCCAATACGATGATATATACACAGTTACCCTGAATACAATATATACGTACCATGAGCACATTTTCTACAACGAGAAAGGGAATTCAATGATCTATACGTTTAATCGCCCAATTAATAAAATTACTTTAGCGATTTATGTTTACAAAGGATTTCCTTTGCTTGAAAAATTGCGTATACATACCCTGCGTTTAAGCGAAAATGGATTAATAGAAAATTATCTACGAGTGTTGTACCGGAAGAACAACGTAAGGAACAACTTCAATGAAAACGTAACAAAGGGTAATATCACTCTACCTTGGTACATTCTAATTTGTGGATATTTTATATCCGTGGTAATATTTATTATAGAAATACTAACCAAATGGGTCAATAATAATCGAACAAAATAATCTATTTTATAGTTTTAATCTTAAGTATGTTTCCGTGAACGTCGTGTTGTGGTTTTGACATGTGTTATATTTTTTCCCAATATTCCCCCTAGCAATCACATTTAAAATATATAATACACAAACACAAAATATTATAACTTTTGATACACATCAAGAAAATTAACACTTAAAGAATAAGTTAGCTTGTTCCCTCCTAAGGCAACCGGTATGAAGAATAATTATTTAAAAAAGAAAGTATTACCATAAAGACATCAGATTAAAAAAAAAGACGTACCATAAACATTGTCTTATATTTTATTAGAATGTAATAAATATAGACCCTAGGGAAGCGTTGATAAATAGATTTAAGCTATGTCGATTAAATGTCGGAGTTATGCTTTCAGATCCCACGTTTACAGTGGCCAAAGCAGTATGATGTATGTTTATTAATATGTAACGTTATAATAAAACCTATAAGATATAATTTGATATGTAAGACACCTTTTTTTATTAAGCTTTAATAAAAATACAAAAAAAAAATTGCCGTGACATTAAATAAAAAATAATAATTATAGAATTGACTTAAGTAATACTAACTTTGTGGTGAACTGCTCGTATCGTTTGCCTACTCGTTATAAAAAAAATATATAACTTTATTGTATTTGTTTTTCTCGTTTCTGGCGTGTACCTACGCTATTTGAGTGCAAAATATTCTGCCAATGTCACGTATAAAATAAATAAAACATATGATATGAGATTATAACTTTATTGTAGTTTACTACCATTATCGCTTTTTTCCACGACTGCTTTATGTCACCTGACAGAGGTGAACAAGGTAATTGTTTTTGATCTAATCTAGACATTATTTATGAATTCGTGGCCTTAGCCGTTAGCCTCTTGTTAACGAGTACACTTGATATTATCTTTCATCAAAACATTTAGTTACATGTTTCTATTCAAACGATGATTCATGTTTTAATAAGATATTTTGTAAGTTGTAACTTATATGTACGTTCGACATTTTTGATTGTATATTTATCTACACTAGAGGTATTAATTTTTATATTATAAACACGCTATTAGTTAACAAATGTAGCTTCTTAATAAATTTAGCTTTAATTGCAAAAGTGTGCAAGTGTGTGTATTTTTTCTATTAAATATTAGTTTTTTAAAATATTTAATATCTTGTCGTGTTGTTTTATTTACCCCAGTTAGGAATAATCTGTACACCACGACCACCTGAACACCTGGCCTGTTTTGTTAATTTCTGGTGAAAAAAAGGTCATTTTACGCTCTATTTTGTAATTTAATTAAAAACCACAAATTATTATTCAAGCTCCTAAAATATTTTATTTTAATGAAAAATAATTTTCAGCGTATTTCTTACACTCATAACTTTTCATTAAGTAATTCTTCTTCTTCTTCCTAACGTTTTCCCGGCCTAGTTATGCCAGGGTCCGCTTTCCTACATCTTTGCCTCCAATTTGCCCGATCCAAAGCGTCGTCCTTAGTGAGATCGTGCTCTCTCATATCGTCCCTCACAACATCGAGCCAGCGCTTCTTGGGCCTGCCGCGGGATCTGGGGCCTTCGACAACAAAGTCCAGGCATCGGTTCCCAACATAGTCTGGCGGTCTGCGGCTAATGTGGCCAAACCAACGGAGACGGCTTTCCTGCAACTTATCCGCTACATCGCACACGCCAAGGCTACCACGGATGTGCTCATTACGAATACGATCTAGTCGCGTAACACCACACATCCACCGCAGCATCTTCATTTCCGCGACGTGAAGTTGCTGAACATGTCTCGCGAGAGCTGGCCACGTCTCACTGCCGTACAATAAGACTGGTCGGATGATGCACTTGTACACAAGGCCCTTTAATTTCACCGGTATCCTGCGATCACAGATTACCCCGGTGACTTCCCGCCATTTGGCCCAAGCTGCGTTTATTCGAGCTCTGACGTCGTGGTCGATCGTACCAGACTCGTGCAGTACGGACTCGAGATATTTAAACTTTTCCGCCTTGATAATGGATTCTCCGCCTATCTTTATGGGTTCGGGGTCCGTACTGCCACAGGCCATATACTCGGTCTTCGCAACATTTAGCATCAGACCACTCCTCGCTAGCACACCCTTCCACTGGTTCACCTTTTGCTCCAATACCTGCTTGTCCTCATCTACCAGTGCAATGTCATCAGCATACATTATGAGCCAGGGAGACGGCTCATGGGCTTTCGCTGTGACAACGTCAAGCACTACAGTGAACAGAAAAGGACTCAGGGCCGAGCCTTGGTGGACACCAACTGTGATCGGAAAAGGGTGTCGCCAACGGCGGTCCTTACTATTGATTCCGAATGATGGTACATGTCTCGGATAATGTCAATATAGATAGTAATAAGTAATTGTTTGTTATATATTTACATTTTTTACTGATTCGTTCTCTCAAACTGAATACATACAGTTGTATTTATGTACTATCATATACGTAATGAGTTTTACTAAAAAGCTTTTGACAATCAAAAAAAAAAATTATTGATTGTCATAATTCCAATTAAATTTACCACCTCAAAAGAACCGGCGAAAGAAACTTATCAAATCGGTGATGAACAATAATTTATTTTAAAAAAATCCAGAAGTTCTTAGTACGTAACACGTTACTTACTCTATTAAGGACACGACAGCTTTGAGTAAGAATAACTCCAGTAACTGCAGGTGGTCGCTCCCAAATGCGCTCCGATGAAGATCAAGCAACAATTTAAATTGTACACAGTAAAAATGAATGAAACATCAATTATATTAAACCATTTAATAAAAAATATAGAAACATCATACACTCTAAAACCATTAACTAACCGTAATATTTATTGGACCATAATTTCTCTATGCGATAATATAACTAACTACAAATACAATATAACCGATCCCTAGTTAAGTCTTTACGTACACATCACATGCAACGCGATAGTCAAAGAATCGAGCTCCATTCAAAAATAAACTTTAACACGAACGCAAAAAGAACAATATAGAGTACGCTTCACGCCGTTATATCATTATTTTTATATAGTTTCTATTTTAAATATTGTTTATCCGTATTTTTGAGCCAAGAAAAATAGAATAAAGCCTTAAATTATGTATTTATTTTCTATTTACAAAACAAAAACCTAATTAACGTTACAATAATTATACATACATAACTATATCCCAGGTAAAGATATCACTTTTATATCGTGGTTTGCGAATTGCGTTTCTCCTATATTATTTATGTTCAATTTGACTATCGCTTTGCACAGATTTAGGCAAAAATCAAAAGGCACACCGCAGAGGCAAGATACTAAATGAGCAATAATCGAAAATTTCATCAAGCGTTATAATATTTTATTTAAATACATCTTATGCGGACACGTCACAGTCGTGTCGCTTTTGTTTCTCTCGCGCGTCCGCCGCTATCTTGGCATTTCGTCAAACTGAGTTCGTTACAGTTGAAGTCCAAAATATATTTTGATGCGTCGTTGATAAATATAACAATATATATAGCAGGCCTGACCCGGACCGATGTAATGGAATGAGCACCAAATTGCAGAAAAAAATATATAAATTATTAAAATTAGATACTCTACAAAATTTGATCAAGAAGAATATCTTTACTTTGCAAAATTAACAAAAATATCAAATTTAATAAAGTCTTTTGTTCTTGTTTATCTGTGTCGTGACGTCACAAGCGACCGCTCGACAGATAGCTATTCAGTCACTTCAGCTTCACTATCACATAAGAGTACCGACGCCTACAACTACAACATCGAAGGCACTTTGTACACAGCTTGCGTCATAAATAATTGTCATGTTCCAACGTTTAAAATTACGTAGAATTTCAGCTTCATTTACATTTACATATTATTATCATAACAATACACGTGTTATCTTATTCGAAAGCCACCTATTATCACATTAGCCAGGTTCGCGCAGGCGGTCCCGCGACACGGAGCCCCCCCCCCCCCCCCCGCGCACTATGGTTACGACTAAGCTCTAACGGAACGCTGCGGCTCGAGTCGCCTATCTCGTGGACCTCAGCTTCCAGCGCAGGAACAGGAAGGCGGATATACGCAGGATGAGGAATATGAGGCACAGAGCCGCTATGTCCAGCGTGAAGTCGGCGTTTATCATGTCCAATTCTTCTAGCGTCGTCTCGGGGTTTTTGAAGTGACAGTACACCTGGAAGTTGTTTGTAAAACTTAAAGAGATGAAATCTATTTCAAAATAAATTATAAAGAGATTTAGTACGCTAAAATGAAAAGGCTACAGTTTCTATAATATTTATTCCAAGGGGAGAGGCGAGGCGTACCTGGTGGCACTGCAGCTTGGTGCGGTTGTAGGCGTACGTGGCGAGCGCCGTGCCCTCGAACCCGTAGCGGATGTACGACACGTACGTGATCCAGCGCAGGTACACCGGGATGGCGTCGAACGACACGAAGAACCCGCTGAACAGCAGGAACGGCACCGACATCACCGGCGCCAGGAACACGCCGTTCTGTGGCAGGCGGGCCGGTCAGTGGGGGGACGGTGGGCGGTGATAGGTGGGGGGGGGAGAGGGACGCACCTGCACATTCATGGCGGCGCCCACCACCAGCCCCACGCTCTGCGCCACGAAGGCGATCAGCAGGCACGACGACAGGAACATGGAGAAGCGGAACCACTCCAGCGGCTGAGACGTCAGCAGGTACACTATCACCACGTAGATGATGCAAAAGATCGCCTGGAACAACGGCCGCCGTTATGTGAGGTAGACGGTTCGTGGAGTTGGACTCCGAGTATATATCGCACTTTAATACGAGATTTACAATAATCATAGATGTTGACACTTAAACGAAAACCTCGATAAATTTCTCAACTCATCAGAACTTCAATTATATTATTGAAGCATTTCATCTTATATTAAGCATTAATACGTGTCGCCTCACCTGGAACGGAATGTCGGAGACGGTGATGGCGAGGTAGTAGGAGCGCAGCGAGTACCAGCGGTTGAAATGCTCCTTTACCAGCACCGGCATCTCCAGTGGAACTGGAACATTACATACACATTGTCTATAATCTATTCATTATAACTAATTGTAACTTAAAAACGATTTCTCAGTAATAACCAAATTATTTTCTTACTTTCTCTATATATCTATTTATATATAATACTAAGACGCAGTATGCGCGGGAGCCAAGCATCATGTACTACGACTATAACATAGATCTCATCCTCCAGTTTGCAGCTTACTGGCAAATTGAGATTAAAAAACTATTCATAAAGAAGTCGAGTCGAGTCGAAGTCGAGTTCATTAACTAACAACTAATTTATTAAATAAATATTACCTTTTATGTTTTTGTTCTTATATTTAGTGTATTGGACATATAGTTACTTCATTCGCCGACTAATGATGAAAGTGTATATATTCATATTAAGTGACAAAATCTAGCTTCCTCGCGTTAACATACAGCGGGCGAACTCAATGCATACAATGCGTGTAGTGCACTCACAGCTGAGAATCGTGATGGTCATGGAGGTGTACATGAGGAACAGCATGTTGAAGAACAGGAAGCCGAGGTTGGAGAGCACCTTGGAGCCGTCGTCGCCGATGTCGTAGTACAGCGCGCCGATCAGGAAGCCCACCAGGATGTGCGCGAACAGTCGTAAGTACATGAGCGTCTGGGGGGGGGGCGCTTATTAACACACATTTTATATATCTTGTGTTGTATCATATTGGAGTGGAGTTAAGGAAAGGCTTGTAAAATTTATGAGAACGTTCATCTAGAAAATTTCTTGAATTGATTTATTGAAGTGTAGCATTAAAGTCATACATTTGTTTATAGGTATGTATATATGTATTTTTTTAGGTATACATTATATTGATGTATATGTGTTATTACTGATTTTTATAAATGTTCGAAGGTTATCTGACAGCGAATAATCACTGATCAGGCATCATGTTCGCCGCTCGTTCCGACCGTGTCAGTCGGTCAAGGTACTAATATAAACACGTAAGTTATCAAAATATATGACGTATTACTTAGGGTTCATTTAAACTAATCGGTTTTACCAAATATCGATTCAGTATCGAACTATGATAATATTAAAATATACAAATGCAACAGTAACTAAACGAAAATGACTCATAGTGACGTGTGGGAGGGTAACGACTCTCGGTGCGCGCGCACGCGCCGTGGACGTGTTCGTGTTGGCGGTAACACGGATATGGCGGAGTCTGCAGTAGTGAACAGTGACGAGGCGGCCTGTCGCTCACCCAGTCGCGGCGGCTGAAGAGCAGCGTGCGGCGGAGCACGACCCAGAACTGCGTGAGCTCGGACGTGGCGTAGCGGCGCGGGGACGGCGCGCCCAGCAGCGCCGCGTCCGCGTTGTCCGCCTTGTCGCCCTCCAGCTGCAGCGCCAGCGGCTCGCCTGCGGGGCAAACACGACCCGTTGTTAAATCGTTCAAGTAAATATTATATATTATAGTAGTGATAAAATACATCATCTCCAACTATAACCAGGCAATTGTGATTTTTGAAAATAAACCGCGCGCTGCCGTGGGCCAGTCTAGTAAATTGGTACATAATGGTCGATCCGGCTAATCCACTAATTACTCGGCGGGAGGGCTCTGTGTGGGCCCGTCCGGGTGAGTATCATCGTCAGTACCTCGCCAGATATTCTATCACCGAACAATAATACTTAGTATTGTCGTGTTCCGGTTTGAAGGGTGAGTGAGCAAGTATAACTACAGGCCCAAGCGACATGACATCATACTTTCGGAGGTCGTTGGCGCATTGGCTAGGTAAGGAATGGTTAATACTTATAACGGCGCCAATGTCTATGAGCGCTGATGACCACTTTACATCAGGTAACCCGTTTGCCCGTACGCAAATAATTTACATACAACTTACTTCAAGGGATTTGCACAAAACCACCAACCACCAAGAAAAGACTTGGGTATTGCATCGTCCATAGACCGTTTAATTTTGGAAAAAAAGAAATATCTTAATTTTTTTTAAGACGTTAGCAGTTACAATTATTTAAGAAAATACATACAAAAGAATCATTAGCCTTCCTCGAACATCAGATAAACATTTGTCATGTAAGTTCAAAGTTCAATTACTAAACTAAACAATGCAAGGTTATTCACTTATTAACGTTTAAAGCATCAAAAAATATCTTGCCGACGGCAAGGAATATTTAATTTATTTAGGAATAATTAACCTTACAAAGGTACAAAAACCTGTTACACTCTTAAAACGTTAAGGTTTAATATATATTTTTTATTATCGTCATTCGCTTGCCGTTATGCCGTTTATTAGCGTTCTGACTTCAAGGCCGGCCTGACTCCGACCATCCTTGCGAATTATTTCGCTGATGTGTTGCTTTCTTGACAGTGCGGTGACAATTAAAACGAATTAAAACTTTTAATTAATTATAACAAACATTTTGTGTTTTCTTGTAAAGGTAATGGTGTAAAGTTTATGTCATTTAAAAAGAGGATCACTGTTTGAGTTTTTTGAAACTGTGCACAGTGATGTGTTATCACTGATAACTATTGTCCAACCCGAAGTCCTTCTCCTCTAAAGAACAGCTTTAGCTGAAGAGCAGCAGTGGGGCATTAACAGGCGGTTACTGTTAATTTTTTTTGTGTTGATAATTCTTGTTGACTGCAGTCAACAATTGTACCATAATATATAACCACACAATCAAGTAATAGACTTTGAAGTAAAATTTCTTTGGAAGCGATGTGAGAAAAATGGCATGGTCGAATTAATATGCAACATTTCTATTAGTAACGCTTTTGACGTAACGATTTCGACTTTTGATCCGCATATCTTCCTTTGAAAGAAACGTAATTTTCTATATCTACAGCTACATTTATAATAATTTCACTTTAACAAACATTATACTTATACATGTTAATTACAAACAACGTTCGGGGGCTGCTCACAGGGGGCTTATCTATTACTCTGACCTCGCTATCGGCCGCTTCGCGAAAAAGGTATCCCTTATTTGTATAACAATAAGAGTCAAAATGGAGTAAAAAACAAAAGTCTTGTTGTGATAAGGAATCTCAGACAAAAGTTTAGTCTAAATATTCTATTCATGCCGATGATATATATTGAAATGAATACAAATACATCAATAACTGGCTTGTTCAGAGTTTGATCGTTACCCGATTGTTGGACCTGATACCTCACCTAAGACCTGCTTTCTTCATAACGAAATGATTTTTCCTCACCGCCTTAATTAATCTAATTAAGTCATAATGGATTGTTATTATTTTTTACAATATCCGTGTCTATGGGCGGTGGTGACCACTCCATCAGGTGGTCCACATGGTTTTCTGCATAATACAATTTAAAAAAAAAATTGCTGTGATTAACCCGCAATCTTTAATAATGATAGCCAGCCCAACTATACCATAGCTATTACATTTACTCCGTTCCCGCTTTAAGAAACGGTTTTGTTTGTTGGAAAACCGAATGACTGCCGAACACGAGACGAATTCTTAGCACAATTTAAACACACGAAAACTCAGTGACGCTCATCTGGGTTTAAGCCCGCAATCCTCGATTACGGGACAGTTATTTAAGATAATTACAAATGAGTAAAGTGTGTAAGGCTGCAATTATCTGCACTCGGCCTCACCTTTGCCCTTGGCTATCTCGTTGACGGCGTACTGTATGAGCCCGTTGTGCAGGTTGGCCCCGTTGGCCCCGTTGGCCCCGTTGGCCCCGTTGGCTCCGTTGGCTCCGTGCACGTCCATCTTGTCCTGAACTTGCGACGCGTCGTTCTTGTTCCAGTCGTTCTTCAGCGAATTCTCCATGTCCTTCTTGTTGTTGTATTCCACCATTTTCGGAAGAGGCAGTCCCGTTCTGTAACATGCAATGATTATATGTTATACAAGTAACGACCAACTCTACCGCCAAATATTCTGTAGGAGAGAGCCAGTGTAGTGTGAGGCACAGCGGCATAACATCTCCCATGGTTGGCGACGCATTGTCGATTTGAGGAGTAGTTGGTACATTTTGCAGCGCCAGCTCCTATTTATCCAGAGTAATCAGATCCTATTACTATAGAAGCAATTAATAAATTAGACAATTATCATCATCAATTTACAGTATAAAAATATTATTTTATCAATGCTGTTTCTGATGAAAACGCAGTCGTTTAGTATCATATACATACAATAAAATTACAATATAGCGTGAACGGCAAATTCTGCATATTTATTTATGAAATGTATCGTATATATGTATATATATGCACATAGTTTATAGATGATGTCATTCCCAATACAAAGTCAATAGCGTCGTAACGATTCAGGTGGACTTGGATTAGAAACAGTTTCGGGAGCACAATGGCGGTCGAGGAGTCTCACCGGATGTCGTGCTTGCCGTTGTCGATGGCGCGCACCAGCTTGCCGGTGTGGTCGCCGTACTCGCCGCACGACACCTCGATGACGAAGGACGCCGGGTTGTGGTAGGACGGGCACTGCAGGCTCAGGCTGCCCAGCCACTCCACTGCAACGCGACGCTCGTTACACCTCCCGCCCAACATACACATCCGCTGTGCTTACACGCTCGCTACGTGAGCGGCCTCGACACTCATATATATGTTGCCGAGTATTATATCATCATAAAAGTTAATTATACTATTTGTAATAGTATGTTTAGAACTATTGAGATTACGATTACGATAACTCGACAAATCAGATTTTATCTATTGTACAGATTTTACTTTACAAAAAAATATATGCTATCATAATCCACGTTATCAGTAAAGAAGTAAGGCCTCGCTTATTAACGTTGCTTGGCGAATTATTACTTAAACACTGATTTCTCTCTCACTCTGTCACCATTGATTTGATATTCGAAAGAATAAGACACGACATAGTTTAACTAATCCCCGCTAATCAACATTCATTATACTTTTACTCGATATTAAGAACAAGTTGATAAAATATAATATATAAATCAAAGATTTATTTTTATACAAATGTATTATAAAACAGTACGTATAATTTATATGCAACGTTAAAATCAGCAAGGTCTTATTAAAAGGCCTTTACAAATATGATAGCGACACATAATTCGCGAACACATTTACTAGTTTTAACCAGTTACCGAAACTTGTTATTAGTGCTTCCAAACAAAGTTACGATAGCATTAAACTTAGCACTTTTCCTACCGCCAATATTTTTTACTGGCAGTATAATTGCAAAGTCTGTGGACATTCATTTTATAAACTTTTGTGGATTTTTTTTCCGCGACCATGTATTTCCTGTTAATGCGAATTAATGAATTACAATTTATAACATTTTATTATTTTTTGGTACGTATGTATATCTCATCTCGAGATAAGTAACACGTACAATCACTAACTATATAAATAGATGACCTTTGTACGTTGACGTTCTGTTTTGTTACGCCTCATTACGTGGAGTGGGGACCTGGTGATCCGTAATACAGGTCAATACACACATTTCGAGAAGAAATAAATGTTAATTTATTTGTTTAGCTCACCCAGCCTTCCTGTGCTGCCTTGATATACGCACTGCCCGTCCGCTAAAGTGTACAAATGGTCAAACATCTCGAACAATCTAGCGGAGGGCTGGTGAATGGTGCAGATGATCGTCCTTCCGCCTCTGGCAAGAGTTTTCAGCAAAGATATACATTGGAAGCAGGAAGAACTATCGAGGCCGGATGTCGGCTCGTCGAAGAACATGATTGGGGGGTTGTTGACCAACTCCAGAGCGATGGAGAGTCGCTTCTTCTGGCCCCCTGATAGATTCGATGTCATCGTCTTGTGATGTTCCGATAAACCGAGTGTTTCCAATATCTCTTGAATCTGAAAATATATTTATGCATTACCAAGTTATGGAGTAGTAGGTAGAATCTAAGCTGAACTAAATGTTTATTTGGGCGCAGTAGTTGCTGAACAGCTATGTTTACAAACAGTGCAAGTTAATTTTGTTCATACATTTTAACATTATTATTTTATATGTAAAAATTGCAAACAATAAGATGGTAAAACTTGCGTTTAATGTTAATCTAGCGCTATCACCTATGACCTCTACAGAAATATTATGATTAAGTATATTGGCCTCCTATTTTGATTTACATATCTTCGTTTCTGAATAATAATTAAATGATTTTATGAAACTACTTAACAATGCAACCATACAATCGTGCATGGTTCGGTTCGGGTTCATTCGCGTGTGTCACCCACTCGTCGTCAGTCACACCGACAAACATGGATACTTTGTATTGACGTGTTCCGGTTGGATGAGTGAGTGTCGGTGTGATCACACAAGAGACATTTTAGTTAACATTAATCACAACGAAGATGTAAGTTAAGAGTTCAATTTCTATAAACCTGTGAGCTGAGGTAGTAGGCCCATTATCTTGCACATCTTACCAATAGAATGCATATGATAAATGTTTAAACAGTGTGCTTACCACTTCTTCTTTATCCTCTCTCGTGGTGGCACTGGGTAGTTTCAAGGCCGTAGCCACCGCCATAGCCTCTTCGACGGTCAGGTTACCGTGCAGCTGGTTGTCTTGCATGATGTAGCACGAGAGCTTCCGGAAACTTGATAGGTTGCGTTCCATACCATTCACTGTGATACTGCCTTCCATCCCTGATGTCCTGTAACAAACACGTTTATTAATTATAAATTAATTAACTTAGTTTATGATACTGAAATAAAATGAAAATAAAAAAAAAAATCTCTCACGGGTTTGTATTATATGGATATTTATTACAATCTGAAACTTATTTTTATATACTTTTTTGTACTAACTATCATTTGCCCGGATGAATTAATTTATTCCTTCCTAATTTCATCACCACTTAAAGAATAATTGTGATAAGTTGGCTTAAAATAAATACTAATTTAAAAATTTCGTTCAACAAAAAAATCGCAAAATTTTAGGCAGTATAAGGCTTACAGATATCTATAGACCATCTATCAAAATACCAATTACAATTTAACATCGTTTGATTTTTGTAGTGTCATACAAAAAAAATACTAGGATGTTTTATTTCAACCATCATTAAGTATTAGCGATTATTTTATTAAAAAAATAAAACTGATTTATGACGACGATTTGATACAAGGCCGAGTTGAAATCACAGCGGCCAAGGCCGGCGGAAAATACAATAAGTGCTGTGTATGTATAAATAATTACATATTCATAAGTCTTGAGACAATAATTTTGGGATGACAACAAATAATTTAAAAATGAAATTGTAGATAAAAAACATCTAAAATATTATATCATAGTGAGTTGCGCTAGTGGTTTGGAGCTTTGTCCACCTCGCTACAACTCTATGGGTCGGAGACAGAATTAGTTTAGCATCATCGCCGAGCACGAGTTAAATTATAAAAATAATTTCAATTATGCGAACTTAAGGTAATGTTTAATCCACTGAACTACCTGTCGAGGGTTTTATCCACTAGTATTTCACAAAAACTTCTCACTTCTATAAACTAATAATAACGACCACAATATTATCAATATTTATTCGTATAACTAAAGCAGCCCCGTTAGACTAGTGGCTTTTTCCCGAGGTTCAAATAAAAATGACATAAACTTTCAGTGAAATGTATTTTTAATAAAAAAAAAACTAGTTATAAAAGCTATGCCTGATGTCATAAGAAATTACTAATATTCCTATTTACCCATCCAGTTAAACGTAAATTTTGTGTTTGGAGCGGGGCTACTATATCCCAAGAGCTTTGAATCGAACCTGCAACATTCACATCGCTAGGCACCCCGTAAACCCTCGTTTTTCTCCAAACCCAGATATCGGTACCAATCTTCAATAACTCCATCGCTCCTGCTCTGTTCCAGTTTGAAAGGTAAGTGCGCCAACTAAATCGGAGGTTAAATATTAAGAATGCCATAACAATACAACACAAGGTATGATTCCTACGTCTTACAATGTCCAATTGCGGCATTGTCCACTCACTAACAGAAAGTCCCATTTACAGACCGTCTTGAAATAAACACATCAAATCAAAAATGTTAAAACTAAACATGATGTGTACGTAAATGGGCACGCGAATCCTTTTGCTTCGCACGTGTAATCGTATCCGAGATTGCGAAATCAAATTATCACGTTCACAATATCAACTTGTCGGTGATTAGCAGGGATTGCTACAGCGCGAGTAATAATATACTACAATAGTACATTTCGTAATTAGAATTATCGACGAACAAGCCGATTTTATATTCTACTTCGCTTATCTTACTGAAATTCCAAATGTGTGTGTGTTTTGATGTTTGTTACACAATCGCACACTGAATGACTGGAATTCTGGAGGTTTAGCCGTAGTATTGTCTTCGAATCAATAAAAATATATGTGTGTGCATAAGTTTATCCGTGTTTTAATTTAATTTAGAAACATTACAATAACAAACGTTGCACTCGTTGTCAAAGTCGTTCTTGAAGTTTTTTCGTATCGCGTTCAAAAATATCGTATAATAACTTGTCAAACGACTATGAGTTTTGTTTGAATATATATCCAAGATAATAAAGTATAATTATATCTAACAAAAATAACTATTTTATAAATATGCAAAACGTATTTCTTAATGTAGCTTGATTTTATTTCAGTTCCATTACAACATTTAATTGATAATTTACCTTAAGTAAGCGAGAATATTTTTATCTTTTGCTACGTTAGTGTCGTATATACAATAAGTTATCTCTTAATTATTAATATTTTGTCTTGATTTTTATATTCATTATATTTGAATTATTACCAACGCAATTTTTATTGCAACACTTATTCCTAGGTGACAAATAAATGAAGTTTTATAAAATTGCCAAAGATAATAAATAATATACTCATATTATAAACGCGAAAATAACTCTGTTACGATTTCAATGGTAAACCACTGAACCGTTTTTGATGAAAATTTTAAAGTAAGCTTGAACTCCAAGGAAGCCACTTGCCACCTTCCCACCCAACACGCGGGAGAAACCGCGGGCAAAAACTAATAAATAATAAAATTACCTCACCTCAAAAAATATACATACGATACAGTATTAATGTCTAATCATCAGGATGTATAATATCGATTTTGAGTTGTCTAGATAAACAAAAGAACGAAATTAAACCATTTAAGGCAATCGATCAATTTAAAAACACGCAGGTTTTTGCGCAGTTGTTAGTTAAAATAAAGTAGCCTATCCCATTCCTTGGGATACAAACTTCATATCGAATTGCATCAAAATCGGTTTAGTGGTTTAGCCACGAAAACGTGACAAACAAACAGACAGACAGCTAACGGTAAGACAGAATTACTTTTGTATTTAATTATTAATTATTCCGAAGAATATATTTTTTGTACATCTTAATAATAATAACTAACTTGGTTACCTTAACGACATGGATAAGGAAACTCGTCAGAAAATGAGACATTTAAATTGCTATCATTAGCGAGTCTCTCTCGAACAATGTCATAAAGTAAACTTACAATCAAGGCAATTAGTGTGGCCAGCGAGGCCTTTGACAAGTTGTTTTTTTGCTAAATCATTGATATTCGCCACCATTACTATATGCTGATGGCCGAGATGGCCCAGTGGTTAGAACGCGTGAATCTTAACCGATGATCCTGGGTTCGAATCCGGGCGAGCACCACTAAATTTTCATGTGCTTTATTCGTGTTTATAATTCATCTCGTGCTTGTCGGTGAAGGAAAACACCGTGAGGAAACCTGCATGTGTCTAATTTGACTGAAATTCTGCCACATTTATTCCACCAATCCGCATTGGAGCAGCGTTTTTTTTTTATAGAAAAGGAAGGCGGACGAGCATATGGGCCACCTGATGATTAGTGGTCACCAAACGCCCTTAGACATTGGCACTGTAAGAATTGTTAACGATCGCTTACATCGCCAATGCGCCACCAACCTTGGGACCTAAGATTTTATGTCCCTTGTGCCTGTAATTACACTGGCTCACTCATCCTTCAAACCGGAACACAACAATACCAAATACTGCTGTTTTGCGGTAGAATATCTGATGAGTGGGTGGTACCTACCCAGACGAGCTTGCACAAAGCCCTACCACCAGTAATGGTGGTGGAATTAGCTCCAAAGCTTCTCCTCAAAAAAAAGGAGAGAAAGCCTTAACCCAACTTAAGAGACGCAAAGTCGCAATATTTAAGTCACTTGATTGTAAATATCTAAGTTCCCACATTTAACTTCATCACTTTCATCAAGTGATGTTAACGTAAATTCTCGCGACAAGACTATTTTATTGACTAGCTTACCTCGATTTTCTTTTTCAAAAAATGCAATATCCCAGCCAATTAATCAAGATAACTCATCGCTGAGAAAAAAACAAATGAAACTCGAAAATAAAATAAATAAGAATTGTTCTTTTTTCAAATCTTGTATAAATAGCCAGTACGTAATGAAAAACAACGAATATTAATTAGCCTTTTTCACATTCATCCAAATATGAGTACATGTTGCCTACTATTTTTGGGTTTATCATTATTAATTTCCAAAAAACAAAGATTTGATGTGGCTTTTTCTTATCAAACAATACGTTTATCGTAATTGTTCAGTGAGTTCTTAGTTATTTATACTTCGTACAATGACTCACAAGATTATGAGAAGTCATTGTTATATGTTAGAGGTAATTGTTTTCAAAAAGTAAATAGTTTGGTTTTTTTGTGTGACGATAAAGTCATGATGATGTTTCCCAACCGATTTCTGCGCGAGACATATTATAGCTCAATAGTGTGTGCAAAACACAAGGGTAATCGCTATTCCTGCTTCCTTACTGAAATTGTATGAAATAAATTTAACGCAATAATCAAGCGGCATTAAATAATATAATATATAATATAATATCCTGGTACATTATTCACACATGAACATCTGATTCCAAATTAAACAGAGTTTGTACTATGGAAACCAGACAACTGATATACTACATATACTACTATACTACATATACTACTTTTCTTTTGTAAATACATGCTTATATAGATAATTGCACACAGACTCAGTACAAACAGGCATGTTCATGCACACAAATGTCTGTCCTGGGTGGGAATCGAACCCACAACCTTGACGTGAAAGGCTCATTTCTACCAACCACGCCAACCGGCCCGTCCGTATAAAATAATCTGTGATAGTTAGTGGAGAGCACATCATTATTTTTGTATCATCACAGATATCATCTAAATTTGTAATATAAATTTGCAATAGTTAGTCTCAATGGCTGAACATTTACAATACGCTTCTAGTTACTACGGCGGAACATTTTTTCAATTACATGTTCATCTATACGCCTCACATGCTTACTAATATTTCGTCATCATTTTTGGATAATATAAGTTCAGTTAAAGCTACTCGCTTAGTAGATTGTATTTACTGATATAGAATATTTTACCGCTTTGGAAACTAAAGAGTATTTTAAATTAAGAGAGTATTTTATGTAAGATATATTTATGCCATGTATGATGCCATACATTTTATGTATGGCGTGGTTCGTAGATACTTGCCTTTCACTCCGAAGGTTGTGGGTTCGATTCCTACACAGGACAGACATTTGTGTGCATGAACATGCCTGTTTGTCCTGAGTCTGTGTGCAATTATCTATATAAGCATGTATTTACAAAAGAAAAGTAGTATATGTATTATATCAGTTGTCTGGTTTCCATAGTACAAGCTCTGCTCAGTTTGGGATCAGATGGCCGTGTGTGAATGTCCCAGGATATTATATTATTATTATTATTATTTATAATCAGGAAAAAGTGAGGTTTATAATTCAGAAAAGTGAATAAAATTCTGAATCAATATATACACTTAAGTAAGCTCTGACGACAAGTAAGATATTCGACAAGAGCTAGACCAATGGCTTCACTTGCTTTCTGAAGCACGGAAGTGTCAGACAGCGCCAACTTCTAAACTCCGGGCCGCCACTGAGAGTTTATAGACAGAAAACACCAACAGATTTGCAACACCAATTGACTGATCCGGAATTTCCGGTTTCTACAAATAGTCAAACTCTTTAAATAAAAAAACTAAAAGACTTGTATAATTAACAAATTAACTATCGGTATACAGATTGGATAAGATAAAACATATGATTACAAAGTAAAAACAGACTGGAAACAAATCCCATGAAATTTAAGAGACGCTACACGATCACGATACTTGTATCGATCATTTATTGCTAAGGATTTCCATTCCTATCCGTATTATTTATACATCGACGCAATTTAATTCTTTGTGTTTTCTCATTGATAATAGTTGAATTTAGTTTAGAGCCGGCCGATAAAAACTTATTGTCTCGGTGTTTTTAAGTTAACAGTGTCTATAATCACGTAAAGCCGTTAGCTCTGCGCATGAATGTCGTCGTTTAGAATTGCCGCCCTTTCGGATTATCTAGACTGATGAAATAGAGAATGCACATGTGTTTAAGGACCCGTCGAAGATGTCTAATAGCTTCCAACGATTTTGTTTACAAATGTTCTAGAAATTTGAATTTGAAAAGTTTGAAATAGGTAGACATCATAGTAGCAAAATATATATATTATAATATTTAAAATGTGTTCAAAATACACCCAATATAATCAAAATACAATCAGTAAATATCAAAAATGTCTTCGGACAAACCCTCGGTTTGTTAATAAAATTCGAACGTCAATTTTAAAATCTCAAAATCAATATGTCGCCAACAATTCAATTACAAACAATGGAGAATTTGTAATGAAGTCCCCGTATGACAAATACAACTTGTGGGTATAGAATTTTATACAATATTAAAGGTAGATATGAAGTTAGAATATTATTTATTATATAAGGAATTATTTAAATTTACTGAAGAATATAACCTGTCACCATAAATATGCATTCGCAATTAGTTAAAGTTTATATGGCCTTTTTTCGCTGGAAAAACGCATTTTCGTCAGTCCCACATACGCCCCACCTCATGTGTGGGCGTATATGGGACTCGCCTACGAAGTCATGAAGGCGCCGGAATACCCACTAAAAACCAACTGTACCCACATCGTCTTTTCGGGTTACGTCACGGGATCGCTTGCACGTACTACTGTAAAAGTTTGTATGGCCTATTCCAACCACAGGAGTAAGCACAAATAAACAACTTTGACATTGAAATCAAGAACTGTTCGCAGTACCTAATATTACAGAGTTATTAGCAAATGGCATGGAATATATCAATCTAAGGTTTGCCTTTATACTCCATCTTATATAGTTATAGGCTACATATAGTCTAAAATTGCTACAAGCAGTGTATCTTCTAAAGTTCAGCTCATGGTATAATATCAATGTAAAGAGAAATAAACATAATTTGATACAGAAACACATGAACAATACTGAGACAAAGGAAGGATATCGTTGCATAGATGTACAACAATAGAAACAGAACTAAACGTAAACATTAGAAATATATCGACTATACAACAGAACGTAACGAAACTTGACGCATAAGTAGACTAGATGACAACCTGGATAAGAACATAGTTATGTTAATTACAGGATTCAGAAGAAAGAAAAATAAAACGAGAAGCGAACGGGCAACAGAGAGAAGAGCCGTATGATGATAAATAAATACCTTGATAGCATCGAGGCGTCTATTACATTGCGTATAACTTCCAATTGACCGCGTGACCTAATTGTAACTAATTGATAACAAGGATCCGGTTGCAAACAACTTGGATGATGATCCCGTAACGACTAGAATTATGACATTTTATTATTTCGAGTTATATGTAATGCAAACAGATTAACGTGGTTCTCGTTTTATTGTATTTTGATTTTTTATTTAATTTGGTTTCACGAATGACGAATGATAATGATAATTCAATATGAGAATATTTTTTCATAATTAACATGTTAAGTAAATTAATTACGATTACAACATTTGTATGAAAACTTAACATTAAATATTGCAAAATTAAAAGTAAATATTTGAATTAAAGGCGTATATTATTTTAAATGAATATATTTTTTAAATATCAGTTACGGCCTTCGCGTTGTTCTTGTAAATCACCTTGTCTCCTTAACGTGTTACAAAAACGAAGTTCGCTCTCAGTTGTTATTAACAATTATACGATTTTGATGACGTTACACCTCGCCACGGAAATATCCCAAAACGATTTATTGTTATAAAAATCTATAGAATCAACAATTATTTTCTATAATATGTGTGTAAGGATTTCGCTAAATATCATCTATATTACGTTATTTATATTGGTTTGTGTTGCATGCGGTTCTTGCTTCCATCCGATTGAAATGAAACTTTGCACAATTGTTTTTGGTACAATCAACGTAGAAGGGGTGGCACGCAAATCGTATCCGATAATTTGAACAATTAAATTAAAAGTCATTGCAACACATGCCGTGCGTTTACTAGTTGAAAAATAAAATAAATTTTCTCATATTGATAAGTTTGTACAAATTTTATTACACTTGAAACAAATTATACAAAGGACAGTATAAATTATAATACACTTAAACATATACAAACCTTTCTGATTGGTTAAACTGAAGTGTATTGATTTTCGTATGAATATATGTATGTGCGGTGATATATGTTAGGTATATGGGATCTACTAGTTACTCTTTCATCACAATGCCAAGTAGAACTACTCTTGTGACATATGTGTAGGTACGTTTCCAAGTGGTTCCGTCGCTAAATTGTGGTGAGCGATGTTTACTGAGATTGCGCGGTCCAGGCTCGGCTGAGACGATTTGCGTAACACGATACTAACTAAGGAAACATATCATTTGAGTGACTGGTGACTATTTATTATACACTTGATTTTTTTTTTCTTACCAAATTATTTTACCTTGCTTGCCTTCATACCAGTGCTGCAGTGAACCACTATAATTAGTTATGTACATTAAGGTGTATATTCTTATTATAGAATTATATTACTTATGCGAAGATTACAAGCTTAAAATGATAAATATAATTTGCGTAAAGTATTATATATGTTATTAATCAGTCGGTAAAATAAACCTTATTCCATTGGTGGTCCATTGGTGATCTTAAGAATGTTTATTTTTTTCTGGAACAGTATCCATGGGCGTTGTTTATGACATACTATCAGGTCGCGTATTTACCGGTTTGTCTAAAAATGGGGTTTTAATATGGAAAAAAGTGTAGTACATCTATTTTTTGATACTTTTCAAGTGATAACATCTAAGATATAAGATTATAACAATAACCCAACGATTCAACATTTAATCTGCGACACTTCGCTCTGCCGGCCGACTTCGTAACTTAAGCTGTTTTTACTATTTTCTAATATCACAACGCCACTAAGACACGCCTCGAAACGCTGCAATATTTTAGGCTATTTTTGCGATATGAAGAGAAAGTATGACAGAAGCATGTCAACAAAACGACGAAGTGAAAACATTAAGTACAGTTATCGCAATGTTCCATGGAGCACAACGGTGTACTTACTACTTAACACATATTGCATTACATACAACAATATATAAGTATACACACATACGCAAAGTATCAGTGAATGTCCCACTGCTAGCCACGGACCGAGTGTCGTCATGAGCAGAAGGATTAGAGATTTGAAGCGAGCGGGTGAATAATAATAATGTCCTCCTGACCGATTCCAATCTCAAGAGATACTAGCCAACTGCGCGGGACATATTATAGTATTAGTATATGCGCAAACGCAGATGCACTCTCTATTGCCTCATTCTCATAATCCGATGGACGGCAATACCACACGATCGGAAAGAGTTCAGGCGCAGGACCAATGGCTTTACGTGCTTTCCGAGACAAGGGAGTGTACACACTTCCAACTTCCAGACTCCGGGCTGCTACTGAAAATCTTTGTCAGAAAAACTCACTAACTTTTTATCGGGCCGACCTGGAGGTTTGAACCTAAGACCTCGAGATCGGCGGCCTTATATCTAGCAACTAGACCAAGGCAGTCAGCGATCGGGCGAATACATATGTGGAAGCAATTTCGTTCGACACGTGCATGCTATCACACGTGTTCCTTCAACGCCGAGCACGAATTGTATTACAAACACACATGATGCATGATGTTGCACGAATCGAATGGTGCTCGCGCGGGCTGGGAACCGTCTTCAGTTAAGATCCGTGTGTTCTTCTAACCACGTGGCCATCTCGGCTCATTAAATTACGATGCACGATAATTATTAATTTATAATTATTACCCAACGAGCATTATATTGAGTTTATTTTGATATTTGACAATCGTTAAATTATTGTAAGTTATCTTCATATTTATTCTTATTTAATTAATTTTATTATTATATAAATAAATATGTAACTGAAAGTATAAATCCGGCTTTATAGATATGTTACGCATGTACACTTGTAAGTACTGAAGCAGAAAGTGTTTTCCACTTATGTACAATAGGTACGATGTACTCAGTATATGTACACACGTATATATGTATAGTCACACTACTACATATGGTCAGTACCTTCGTTGAATTCGGTAGCTCAGTACAAGGTTACGTTAAATGTCACATATAAACGAGTTCTTGTTTTTAATTAACAATATTATAAAATGCACTTAAAATAGCGTGCAGTTTATACTTTTAACGTGATATTTGAAAACGATTTCGGAAATGTATTAATCTCATCGGACGTCGTGAAGACACTGAGAGACATCATTCCTTTATATTGTATTTCGAACGGAAACGATATGGATAAGTTGAGTTTATACTAAGGACATTTTAAATTTCTCGAAAAATGTTTGAGTACTAGTTAACTTTTCTACAATGTTTACCAAAAAAAATAGATTCTTCTTTAGTGTCAAACGCAGTAAACAATTAATCGACGATCTCTTATTCTTTTTCTCTTCTATCTTTATATAGACTATGGTGTTGTCCGTGCTTTTGTCGTGTCTCATTTTTAATTTGTTTTAATGTTATTTTAATGTACCGGCATTTTTATTACTACGCAGCTTCACAATCTAAGTTTGAGGATTAAAACTTTGATAGAGATATGGTATTCACGTCCAATATAAATATTGCTTTGCACTTGACGTCGTAGAGTCCAGATGACTTCTTCATTGAGTCGGAACGTGTGCTAGTTGACTTCCTTAATGGGGGAGGGGGGGTGTTAGTTGTCTTTATTTGGTACATTATTATCATTCTCTAGCCCTTCTCGCATTCATTTGCGGTTGGCGCATTGAACTTTAGAACTGCTAAAAAATGGATACAGCTAATTCTTATGGCCAGTCAGAAGCCTGACCGCCAGCATAATGACTCCTTGGGACTACGATACAGGTGGCGGAGGCACTTGAACACGTTCATTTAATGGATTCATATTTATTTTTATATAAAGCTTTTATCTAAAAATCTTTATAGATAAAAGTACGCATATCTAATATCCATTAAAGCTTTAGTTGTTTGCTGGTCTCTAAAATATCTATACAAATATACGCGTTAGCATTTCGCTTCGATTGAATAATAATTATTATTATTATAATAAGTCGGATAATTCTTAAGTCACTTACTTGTATCCGGTGAGGATGTTTAGCAAAGTCGATTTTCCGGCGCCCGACGGGCCCATGATAGCCGTCAGCTCGCCGGAGCGCAGCCTCCCCGAAACCGATTTAAGTATTGTCTTAACATCTGAAAAGAAAAAAAGATAGTTCCATACATTGGTTTTTTAAAACAAAAAATGTAATTCTTAAAATGAAAAAACATACATTACATTTGTTACTAATTACGAATAATTTATTTTGTATGACAACATTATAAAGTACCTATATCGTATTTCATTAAAATCGAAGCATATACTTTAGTCATACTCAAATTTCATTAACCGAACAGAAGTTCAACATTTACACAATTATAATATATCAAATAATTCGAAATAGTAAAAGTTACAGTAAAAAAAAGTAATAAACAACAATAAAATGTTTAAATCTTCAATTAGCTGCACCCCGCGGGTTCACATTACGTGTCTGTTTTATACAAATGACAAGATCTACAGTTGTGACATTCCTCAAGTATCTCAATATACAGATTATAACGATAAGAGAATTAATCAAATAGGATTTCTTGAGATGAGCTTATTTAACCATAAAATGTCTCCAGCTGTACTATAATAAGTATCGATAGATAAGTAATTGTAAATGCACGAAAACCACCACCGCAGACCATAATTATCACAGTGCATAAGTGTCTTCATTAACAAATGTGGCCACACTGTCATAATCAGAATGGGACAGCAAATCCAATACTAGCGAAGTTCAGGGGTACAAGTAACAGCTGCACGTGAGCCTACAAAACATTTAGCCTCAACTTTAGCCAAAAGGCCTCATCTACCTAACATAACGCTGCTCAACGATATATTTACAGACATTTTTTACATCACATTACATTCCTTTTATCTTATTTACTAAGTAATATTTCACGATCTCAATGTTTCCTAGTCCTGCTTCAAACCTTTAGTTGAAAACTTATGGGTCACTCAAATCAACAGTATGAAATTTAAAATCAAATTAAAAATCTATAAGTAAATACGTGACGTATTTTTATCGATACAAGCGGACGTTATCATTATATAAGCAAAGGTCATTTATAAATTGATAAAGATAGCTAAATCATTTCTAATTTAAATGATACACATCAAGATTTAATATTAGCCATTTGTAATGACTTCCATAGCTATTTAAACATTATTTAAATATATGGCGTAAAGTTGAGGTGTATTTATCGTCACAGATAAAAATACTAGGTAACAAAGGTAGCAGTCTGTCACAGTGACAAGATTTCATTCCTACCTTCGACAATAGCGGTAGTTTCTACCTGTGTTCTTGAAAAAATAATACATTCATCTTTGTTACACATATACATATTGAATAACTGAGAAAGAGATGCAGTTTAATTTTTTCAACGTATGAACCCACTGAGCCTTCTCGGCGGTGCCAGCCCGGGTTTTAGGCCATCATGGCATTTATTATTAGATGGAACTTTAAATTCATTACAATGCGACAATCGTGATTTTAAGAAAGAATTTTATGTTCTTATCGTGGTATATCACGTCGTTAATGTACATTTCACAACGCACGACTATTTTTATCCAAGTCTGAATATTACACGCTTTTAAATAAATTCAAGACATATGATACAATAAATGAAACATTTATCCAAGGGTAAAATTAAAAAAAAATATGTTATTCTAATATTGAATTTTTAATGGTAAATAATAAATAAATAGGTACGTGATTTTTGTTAAAATAATAAAGATATCGAAAACGTCATCCATTGATTATTTTGATATTAACATATCGATATGTTTCAATTTGTATACTTTATTGATTAAATAGCTAATTATGCTTTTTCTGTTCTTGTGGTCGGCGTGTTGCTAAGTAATTTGTATCAATCATTTTATCAGCAAACATATTAAAAGATAACATTGGGCTACTACTCACTTGCCCTTGATTGTGAAACAATTAAAATAAATCATTATTTTGAAAATAAGCCCTCTATATGAAAACAGCCTTTTCTACAGCTTGCCCGGGTTTGAAATAAACACCATTTTTTCATCTCATAGTCTCATTCATCTCTATTAACCCAGTATTTTTAACCTCAACATTACTATCTTTGACACGTCTGTAAGTATATACACTTGTTTTATTCATATCACATTCGCCAATTTATGATTTTTAGGCACTATACATTTTTCCGAGCCTAAAACATCGTATTTTGAAAAGAAATAATTTTCAAAACACAAAAACTTACCTTTGTCGTGTATTCAACAATATATAACACACGATATACATATTAAATATCTCGTTATTTTCTTGCCTTTGATACTAGAAAAACGAGCGTCTGAACTACGAGTTCAATCAGTCAATTATTGTAATAACCGACTATTAGTTATAGTCGGTTATTACAATAATACCGAGGTTTAAAGTTTTGAATATAAACGGAATGATAAATAAACACTAAAATATTTTAAGCCCACCGAAGTACTATTACAATCGGATAGAAGGAAATCGGTTTGGGAAATAGAGAACAAACATACAAACATTCATTTTTATTTATAAAGATTTAAGAGAAGATTAAGTACGCCGTAAGGGATATAACTTGAAATTTAAGTTAGCATTTAAATCCTCAAAGCTCGTTTATTGCTCGGTTGAGGTTTCGATCAAGGGCCACCATTTCGAAATGGTAATTAATTACAATGTCAGTGAATATTTCCATACATTTATTATTATAATTAATCGTTAAGCCGCAAGTTTTAACTTATATTTCGGTGTCATTTCGTGTTTAATTTATATGTAGATTAAGGTATATCTACATTCCTTTCATAGTGTTCTGTGAGCAAAATAAACATTATGGAAGCTATTCATACAATATTTCAATTTCAACATAGCGTAACCTTAAGAAGGTGGCGGGTATCGACTGAATGCGGAAGGCGGAGGACCGAGAGCTTTGGCGGACCTTGGGAGAGGCCTATGTTCAGCAGTGGACTACAAAAGGCTGTTGATTGATTGATTGATTGAAGCGTACCGTAATAAAGTAAAGTATCCCACTGTCGATCAAATGATTTCACCCCTCCATATGGATATATTAATTATACCTACATTCTCCTGAAAAAAGACGAGGCGTTAGCCCAGCAGCAGAACATTCACGGGATAATCCTTTATATATAATACCGAAAAATAAAATTGTTCTTCGATGAGATCAATCAATCAAATCAATCATGTCTGCAAATGTCAACTGCTTTCACACACCTCCTTTCCAATTAAGGTTTGAGCTTATTCTACCACGAGACTCCAAAACGGTTTACTGAATGGAATGGTGGTGTGGCAGATTTCCATCCGACACACAGGTTTTCTCGCGATGTTAACCTTTGCTTTCGAGTATGTAAATTCAGACTTCAGTGATGCTAGCCCGAATTAGAACCCGCAATCTTCGGTTTATATTCACGTGGTCTAACCACTGAGCTATCTCAGACGTCCTATATATGATGAATATAATCGTATTATATTCACTGCCCGACGATTTGTCGTTTGACGTTCGATCTCCGTAAAAACCCGAATACAACATAATAAAAACAAAATCGCAACGATTATTATTAAAAATAAATTATTATTTCAACATGGGAGGCTTTTTCTATCGTATTTATCCACCGGTCGAGTAGAAGATTAATTACAAGCACAAATTTACCTTATAGGAAATTGGTTCGTGACCGGATTTGAACCTGCGACCTTCGGTTGACATCTACGGGTTACATCGACGGAGCCAGCTCGTTATCAATGATGATAAAACAGTATTTCCTCCAAGACGACCTTCTGTATGTTATTTGTCCCTAATCACATTATCGCGGTGTATATTGCATAGATTTAAATAACATATGATAAGCTCTTGTTTATTATCATATGACTTTAATTCTCATTCCATTCATTAAATATTCGACTTGAGTTAGATGAATCTCGGCCATATTGACATCACATACTAAATTTATAAAGAGGTAGGATTTGTCTATTACATAATTTCTTTTTATATATATATTATATATTTAAAAATTAATTATATCAATATGGAACTTTCATATTTTTTTTGTGTAATTTCCGGATAAACATTTATTATATCAAAGGGAGAAAATTGTAGGTCCGGCCACTTTCCAAAGGAATACTGCCGAGTTTTGGAGATCTCTAAGCCGCCTACAGAGAAGTCCGTGAAATTTATATACAATAGAATAACGGAAAAAAACGTATGACGACTTTTGTTCAAATTCATTTGCACAAATAACAACATATACATTTAAATTAATTAATAACTTTAAGTAGTACATTCTTAAATATAGCAAGAATAACCTTGAATAAAAACACAACAAAAATACTGACAAATATAACTTACCAATTTTTTAACCGACCGAAATTAGCAAGGAAGGTACAATACAATTACTAAAAACTTAAAATTTATATTTTTAAATACTTTTAAGGACAACTTGAACATTATTATTAAGTATTCAAATATGTATTCACAATACCTAATCAGTCGGTGTTCACATCTCATTTCATATCTCATACCATCGCCCTGTCTCGCTTTGTCCAACAACGGCTCCAAAATGTAACTGATGTTATTATGGAATGGCAAAAGGCAAAGATAGACCTATACAAATCTTTACAAAAGTGTCTATCTGTGATTTAAAAAAGTTAAGTTATATGGCTAATAGCGAGTTTCCAAAACGAAAACAATCATTTTTTTAGACTACCGCCGCTATCTATTTACATAATCTATATACATAACTCAAATAACCATAAGGTACGTAAAAATGGCGGATTTTGAAGGATTTTCGTCACAAACTGACTTTGAAATACGCGCTAGCGAAGCCGCGGGTTTTGCTAGTTACAAACATAAATTCCAAACAAGCAAACAATCAATTTGATATTAATTTCTTACAGCAGTCACGAGTCGTACAACTGATATATCGTAGGTATTTTTCACGAGCGGCAACCGTTGAATAATTTATTAGTGACACATGGACCTCACTCGTTTAATTGTTGAATTTTATAATTATTAAAACTTAACTAATTAACTACTTCATTGCCTTCAGTGTACTTCAATAAATATGCAATATTTTTTTACTTGCTTTTGAGATGTACCGAATAAAACAAATCTATGAATGTTTTTAAATATTGTGATAACTTTACTAATTTAAAGGATCTTCAAATATCCCAGAACATATTACCAAAAGCGCTATTTCAACTACACTACACTTGCCGACAAAAGACTTATATAAGAAAACGAACACGCTATCTATTAATCAATTACATAAATATAAAACATGCAAACTAATAAGGAAAATGCTTACAGGGTTGAGTTCAGTACACACACAAATAACTTTCAAAACAACATCACATAAATACTATATACGAAACAAATAAAATTGTAATTTATATACGAAAAGCCAGAACTAAAATTTATGACTGGAGAACCATATTGTTTAATGGGGCACTACTTTACAATAGCTTACCCAAAGAACTAATTAATGAAAAATCTTTTGTAAAATTTAAGACTGAACTAAGAAAACACTGTCAAAGCTTAATTTGAGAAAATATATAAGTAACCCCTTTAGTTTTGTATAAAGACACCTATTACTAAGAAATTATAAGAAAGTTATGTGCATAGTTTCTCGCGTAAGTGAACTTTTGTTCTTGATGAAAAATAAACTTCTTAAGACTTAACATTCTAAATGTATTCCTATCTAGAAATTCTCCATTTCTCCGGCATCTGAAATGGATAATCTTGAACAAACTTTACATACAATATTTGTGTATCATTCTGAAAACGGAAACGAAATGATTGTTGAACGCGTCAATTTAAAAAGACAAATACATAAGAATTTAAGAAACGAAATATGTAAACTATTTGTTTTATAGAATAGGTAGGCGGACGGGCAAATGTGCCACGTAATGGTAAGTGGTTACCACCGCTCAATATCTCTCATTGACGCACGGAACACAACAATACTAAGTATTGCTGTTTAGCGGTAGGATATCTTATGAGACACACACACCACATGTTTATATATTTAAATAAATGAGTATGGACAGTTGTAACTCTTAAGTAATAGCAGAAAGCCGCTGCTTACAACAATGATTTTATTTAGATTCTTATAATTTAATAATACTCAAACACGCAGACAGGAAAGTCCACTGAGTCGTCCAGCCCACATTAATTCACAGCTGGACAACGGAAGGCAAATACTTTAAGTGACCTAAGACATCCAAATATCTAATACTAACACTAACTATGGGATCTAAGATATCGCTCACTCACTCAACCCTAAACAGTACAAGGTGTATACAGTTGAGATGACGGTCCCCTGTGTTTGCCCAAACTCCTTTCTTTTCTTATGCCAAACAGATGAAGTTCTTATAATCCAATGAAAACAACCTACCAACTCATTCCTACAAATAGGTATTATATGTAAATAACGCGCAGGTAAGACAATGAGCGTTCTATCACTCGTCATGTAATGATGACGAAGCAGGACCCAGACATGTTCTGATCACTAAGCGTATGTGCGACGTTTAATTAAAACGTTTTTAAATACATGATACGTATGAACGAGTTTAATAACACATTGCTCGAGGACGCCAAAATTACAAGAATAATTGTAAGATGCTTAGCTCTGTGTGATAAACAATATAAGTAAGATTCTGGAACTATGAGAGTTTTTATAATAAATAAAGTAAAAATACCGGCTGTGGATGTCTCACTGCTTCGCTAAGACCTCCCCACCTTTTTTGAGGTTTGTAGCTTATTCCACCACGCTGCTCCAATGCGGGTTGGAATACACATGTGACAGATTTTTAATGAAATTAGACACATGCAGGTTTCCTTACGATGTTTTCCTTTACCGTCAAGCACGAATTATAAACAAATTAAGCACATGAAATTTCAATTCAATTCAGCGATGCTGGCCCAGGTTTGAACCCGTGATCATTGGTTAAGATTCACGCGATCTAACCACTAGGCCATCTCAGCTTAAAAATACCGGCTGTTTAATTTTGACGAAATATATTTTATAATAAAGAATGAATACTTTGTTTATTTCTTAGAATTCATACAAAAATGTAATCTTATTCCGACCGATGTGTAACGAACGTTTGTGAAATGTAAGCTATATCGAAATATTACGGTGCGTTGACCCGATGAATCTGTTGACAATTTCTATGTTTGCAATTATAGAAAGCATTTTGTATTGTTCTGTTGTCACCATCGTGAACCCACAATACATACAAAAGATCTGAGAAATTATATTCTATCTGAACATATTTTCATTTTATCAAAATACAATACATATAATATTTATCGCACTTATCGTAAATTAAAATTTTCCATTTCTGCCATTGTTAGCAAATTATATATTACGCTTTTATTAATTACAAAGTACGAGGAGAATTGTTAACACAACGTGTGTATGTACAATCATCCAATCGCCCGTATGCTATTTATTTGGGGTCGACGCAGCGTACATGGGGCAAGTCAAGCCACGTATAAAAAACCTATTTGGTGGACTTTAAGTAAATGTTTTTTAATTGAAATATTTTCTAAACTGGATGGACGCGGTTAAAAATCGGCTCTTACGACACCCACGGGCTGAAATTGGTTGGCTTCATTACTACACAGGAAACAAACGACAAATGGCTACATTGCATATAAAACTTTTATGGGCATCTTTGTTTCTATGTATAAAATAATAAGCATTCAAACTTACAACAACTCACCGTGAACGTTAATAATAATTAGCGAACAATTTTTAACTCGTGTAACTATATAATTGTTATTATACAAATATAAAATCCAATTCAATACAAGTTCACCTTTACAAACGATCACTTGAACCAATGGCATTGTTAATAAATTCTCCTGAGGAGAACCGGTAAAGAATACCTACTGCCATCAAGGGTCAATAGCTTATCTCTATAGACATGAGAGTATATGTCAACATTTTCGTTTTCCGTATTTACACTTAATTTATAAATCTCATTCACTTCATTACTTTACACTGAATCACAGTTACAGTTTTAGGACACTGTGTTTTATGTTTAGTAGTTGTATATTTTATGATATACTGACTTTATTCGTTCCGTATTAGGGGGGGATTCAATATCCCTCGCTTATACTAAATCTCATCAAAATCGGTTCCGTGATTTAGCCGCGAAAGCGTAACATAGAGACAAAAAGGCATTGATAATATTAGTTACTATTTGGCGCGCTACGTATTGTATTTTACTTTATTTTATTATAAATACTATTTATCATTTACAAAACTGTAATAAATATAATTAAATACTAAAAGGAAAAAAAATCAAAGGTCCTATTATACGATTGATAATAACTGAAATTGACGTATTTATGTAAACAAATTTATTACAAGCTTTATTCATATGTGTATAAGGATGATGATTGCTTATCACTGTAACACTTCCTTTAAATGTAATAATTACAAGAACCTTGAAATTTGGACGAAGGATAACGAGTTACATTTATATATATATACGCCTGGCCGGAAGTATCCGGAATGACTGCAGATTTAAACAGTCTTTAACTCAGTGCCAGAGCACGAGCCAGTTCTGTCTAAGTCAGGTGTTTCCATAAACCAAGAAGCTCCACTGCGTTTGAACATTGTTATAAAAACATCATCTTTAAAGAGCCGAGTCTCTATATATGGAAGAGAAGTAATTTATGTGATCTCTATACGAGTAAATGTAACAGATTTGTATATTTATCTATTTGTTAAGAAAAAAAAATAGATAAATGTCAACAGTCGTAGTTATTCGTTGTTCACAAAATGTAAACAAAAGAGACTTTCTTTGAAAGTGCTGACTATTTCAACGGAAATAGTTCGTATTGGTCGTTATGCAAATTTTGCATATTTTATTAATTGACTTATCAGATTAAAGCCCCAATAGGCATACGCGCCGCCTAGCGATGTGATGTGAAGTTCAATCCTTGGACCATTATCGTCTCCATTCCCAACACAACTTTAATCTTCATTTATTTATTAACTCTTCATTGCACACAATTTACAAACCTGATATAAAAGAAAAACAGTCAGATCACAAAGCATTTAAAGCTTAAGTTGAGGAATAACTCCACTTATACTAGTAATTCCATTGAAAAAGTATTGCTATGATAGTATTTCTTTCAAAAATAATAATAATAATATTCTGGGACATTATTCACACACGGCCATCTGATCTCAAACTGAGCAGAGTTTGTACTATGAAAACCAGACAACTGATATACTACATATACTACTTTTCAAAATATATATAATACAAACTTTACTCCGCTTATCGTTAGTGGAAAAATATTTATTTTAGTTATAATAGTTAGAATTATATGACGCAACTTTTTTATATGCATAGAAGCGCCGGCAAGGGCAAAAAAAATACAATGTTTATTATTTTATAATCATTCAATTACATTTAATGAGTCATTATATGCATGTTACTTGGCTCTTTTATAGAGAACAACGGGAAAATGATTATCATATAATAGGTACTTAATATTCTTTAAGGAGCCGCAAAGACCCAGTGGTTAGATCACTTGAACTTGATTTGAAGATTGCCAATTCAATTTCGTGCAAACTTTCGGCTAAATTAAAAAAAAAAACAATTTCGTAACATTATTAGGAACAAACTTACTGTAAAACATTTTCCTCTTTGTTTTCCTCAGCTATTTACAAACAAACATATTCCCTATGATTCAGAGCGACACGTGCCAAATGTATGCCGTAGTTTTGCGCAGTCATTGATGGGAATACCAGACGTCCCGATTATAACAACTTGTATTAATTACTCGCGGCACATTTTAAACTTAAATTTTCAGTTTTATTGTGTAAGATTTAGCGATTTTAATTTTCACTTTTATTATTTTATTGTTGAATCGTTATGTTTTAAAACAAGTTTTGAGTTACGAGTCGAAACTACAACCCTTACTAATATTATAAACGCGAAAGTGAGTTTTTTGTGTTTGTTACGCTTTCACGAATTAACTACTCGACCGAACGTCATGAAATTTTGCATACACGTTGTCAGGGGTACAGCCTCGCACGCGGGCGAAGCTGTAGGCGGAAACTAGTAACGTAAAAATCAATCAACCATTTAGATATACTCGTACGTTGGAGTCTGGAGAAGACTAACAAGTTCTGATTGCGAGAAATGTAAACGATAAACTAAAGTCAGCGTCGCATACGAACTTTAAAACGAAATTTCCACATCATTACTTTCCTACAAAAACAATATAACTCATTCGAATTTAATCTGCCGGGAATTAAAGCAATCTGTAAGAGCAGACTCGAATTGTACCGCAGAACACAATCATTATAACGCTTACAGATCAAAGTAGTACCAGCGGGACGCTGAATCCTTGTGATGTTTGGTTAAAACAAAGTTATAACAAACGGGTGCATCGCTTTTTTCAATGATAAAAAGATAAAGAATAGATACGGAGCTGTAAGTATTACAATGTACTCGTATCTTAATTTTTTCTCTTACCGATAATGAATACTTTAAGAAACACTAAAATCAACTTGTTCACATGTGAAGTGACATCGTTCCTATTTCAACAATGAATGAAAATTTTATGATTATTAAAACAATATGGGTAACGATACGATATACCGGTATACGATCATAATAACGTACTTTAAATATAATTTAATTCGTTAGGAAACAAGGCAGTTGTAATTTGTGTTTATAATTCATACCATGCTCGGCGGAATTAAGGAAAACGTCGCGATCCCAAATTCTGCTACATAAAAAACCCTACCGGTAACTAAATAAAACTAAAATGTTCCTGAGGCCGTGGGTCACTTGCAGACTGATCGTTACTAATTACGTAAGTATTTATGACGTTTCAATAATGATCTTCTTACAAGCGATTAACGTGAATAGATTTTAAGACGAGCATTATTAAGGAAGTTAGTTCAAACCGGTAAGAAACGTGAATTATTTCTTCGTGTAAGGACGTGTTCAAGTGACTAGTTCACTTTAAATGCAACAGTTAAATATATTTGTCACATATTAAGCCGAAACGTTTTCTTGTTAAACTTATCCATACCTACATTAACTTCGAACCTACTCACTAAGTATTTATATAATGAGGAAAGTAACGATTTCGTGGTCGTTTCTGGAATAACGATAAAAACCTCGTTAGATATAATTGACATATCTCGGCGTAACGATCGGCAAACAATACGATGATTAAAAGCCGTCGGTAGAAGATCCTCGGCCGAACAAAGTGAAGTGAAAACAAAGAATGATCAAAGTTCGTATCCTTTGTATTGCAGTTTTTTTTTCAACTTCAACGAATAAATAAATACGAACAACTATCTGCGTAAACAAAGATATTTACAAAATATAAAGTGCGTGCTATCAATTATTGAACAAAAACATGGAGTTTGCATTTCGAAGAAGACCTTAAACTCTTAGATAAACATGTAAAAGTGAATACTTACTGCTTTTTCTCCCTTCCTGGACCTTGTAGGTCAGGTCTGTGAAAGCCAAATCGACTGGCGGTCTCTTTGGTAGATGTGTGAGGGTCTTCGGCTGCGCTGGAGTGATGGTCACCTTCAGGCTGTCCTTCCTGCCGGATATCATCGGTTTAGATTCCTCAAGTGTGAGGCACGCCTCTTTGTCAACTTTCATTTTTATATTTTACACAATGGAGCTGTGAACTAAGATGTCAAACTCTCATTTCCTACGTCACAAAGGAGGTAAATACGGGCGCAGTACACGCGCGATACGCCGCACTCTCGCGCACACACTGAGTAGTCGGACGAGCTGTGCGTGACGTCGCGATGGAGTTTTGAACTTTGCGCCGGCGCAGCGGATATGTTTTATCAGGGTTCCACAACTATATCGATGAAAATTATTTTTTCATAAAGTAAATACCTACATCAGTTTTAGTGTCACATTATAGAGTAATTTAATCAGTGCTTAATTTTTATAACATATAATAAATTGTCATAGTAATTTTCATGTATCTAATAAAAATCTCTTGCAACTTACTGTTGATACAAATTATTTCTATTATTATTTTATATGCTTGTAGAGATCTTTGTGATAGTGAATTCTTGTAAACATAATTTATTAAAAGTCATTTAAGTTATTTTAAGACAAAAAAACAAAGTTTTATTCATATATAATATATGCATGTTTCTGACTGATGACAAAGCAAGATGTTGTGTTGGGTTCGTTCATTTTATAATTATAGTTTGATCTGTGAAATAAGCACATGATCCATCTGAGCAAATGGAAAAATATATGGTAGCCTCTAACACTTTACATAAAATTTCTACCAGTTTAAAATAATGTCAATCTAAAGAGATATTAGCCAACTGCACAGGACATTATAGTACACAAGTGTGTGCGCAACCACAGGTGCACTCTCTATTCCCTAACTCTCATAATTCGATGGGACGGCAGTCCGACATGACCGGAAAGAGTTCAGGCGCAGAACTAACGGCTCTACATGCTTTCCGAGGGAAGGAAGTGTACACACTTCAAACTCCGGGCTGCTACTGAGAATTTTTGAGAGAAAAACTCAATAACGTTTATGGGCCCGACCTAAGATTTGAAGCCAGGACCTCAAGGTCTACGGCATTACGTGTAGCCAGTAGACCAACAAGGCAGTCAATTTTAAAATATATTCATATATATTAAAGAACACAATGTAATGATTGGGTTTGCATAGATGAGGCATCTACAAAAGTTAAAAAATGATTTGAAATGACAATTATTTAGAATACTTTTATTTTAAAGTTAGAAAGTTAAGTTTAGTTAGACTTTCACAAATTATGCAGATATTAACGACTTTTTTACTGGGTATTTTATTTTAACCTCTGTTTCTAGTATTTAACTTTCAGAATTATTATATTTATAGTACATGAGGTACTTGGTTTGGTGTGAATGTTTTACAAGGTTATTTGTGTAAATATTAATTTCATTTTAATGAAATGAAAACCAAACTAGTCAATCTATGCCTTAAAATGACAATAAACCTGTACAGATATTCTCATATGTGGTTCTTAGTTTTTCTTTTTAGTGGTTATATCCTAATTTTTGGTATAATTATTTTTTAATGAAATTTAGATACCATTTATTAGATAATACTTACTACCATATATTTAAAGCAACATGGTTTTTGAACTGTCCGTGGATTTTTATTCATTAATTTTGCTACTTTAATTTAATATTATTACGTTAATTGTTTCTAAAATACAACAAATAATAAGCTATAACAATAAAAGATCCTTATAATGTTGTACAGTCTTCAATATCTTTTATGAATATTGCAAACCTAAAATGTTTCTTTTTTAAGAATTTATTTAGTACAATCAATATGTGTATATAATATGTAATTTTTTTTTAAACATAAATATATGCCAGTTTGTCATTTAGAACAATTAAAATGTATTAAAAGTTAACACTAATATAAGAGCTAAAACAAAAATTAAAAACATACTAACACATCTTTAACATTAAAATATAAAATGTCTCAGATTTTCATGGACTTCATAAAATAGACCTTCTAGAAGCAAACTAATTAGTATGTCAAAGTTTTTATAAAGACAAAGGTCAAATGGAATGCCATTCATCTTGTAGACCTTATAAACAAGTTTAATGTCTTTAAATTTTACCATAAATAGGCAGTAATGTAGTGTACTACTGTTTTAATTAACACGAACTTAGTGCTTAAAGCTGATCTAAAGTTCATCGTTAATTATTATGGCCTTAAAGGAATATACTAAAAATATTTCAGTAAATCTTTACATGATAATTTTTTTTGTGTTGTTCATATTAACAATGATAACCATGTTTGTATATATTATTGTTACTTCAGATCAACACTTTCTAATACATATTATGACAAATGGTTTTAATGGTAATTTTTGTTATACCTGATAGGGATTTATTGCTTTAATCTAATTTATATGGCATAATTTATATATACAATCCAACAAATATCTTGTACGTTATGGTAAAAGGCAATTTACACTCTTAAGGAGGTCATCAGAAATGGCTACGTCGAGAACTTTTACGTTCAGTTTTGTAATGAATAGTTACCCAAAGTTGTTTAAAAGAAACTTGCTATCCATTTTTATCCAAGCTCATAACATGTATTGTTTCTACAGGATTAACACTTAAAACTGTCAGTAAACCACAATATAACTTAATTTTAATTCAAAAATATCACAACATTCACAACACAATACGCTTTAATAAAAATTTGCTATGAAAACAAATAGTGCATGCATTTGCAATAGATAACATATAAATATTGTAATGTGACTTATAAAATGTAATTTTCAATCTATGCCTTAAAATGACAGTTGGAACTACGACATATTATATATTATAATATAATGATTTTTTATATTTTTAACACTTATCTTGAAATAGATTTTAAAATTACATCATAGTTTATAATTTATACATATTCAACGCTAAAAAAACCGCACTTTTAAAATAAGATGATAATATTATTATCATTCTGTTGTATATATATATGAATGAGTCTCAAATAAATTTTGAGATTATTCAAATATCCGTACCCTACCGTACCGTACCGTCAATTCAAATATTTTCATTCAAAAATAATATTGATTACAACATATGTGAGTAACAACATTATTTTATTTTATTTATTCCGTAGTGCTACAAACTCAGTTTTGAAATATACCTAATAGGTATCTAAAAAAGGAACAAGAATATATTTATCATGTATAATACGGTTAAATATACTTGATGAGCCGGTTGGCGTGGTTGGTAGATACTTGCCTTTCACGCCGAAGGTTGTGGGTTCGATTCCCACCCAGGACAGACATTTGTGTGCATGAACACGTCTGTTTGTTCTGAGTCTGGGTGTAATTATCTATATAAGTATGTATTTACAAAAAGAAAAGTAGTATATGTAGTATATCAGTTGTCTGGTTTCCATAGCACAAGCTTTGTACAAGCTTAATTTGGGATCAGATGGCCGTGTGTGAAAAATGTCCCAGGATATTATTATTATTATTATACTGCTAGACACCGTGAACCGTTATCCCCCGAATCATACGCAATACCAATATTGTGAGTTTATGTACATCAAAAGTCAGTTAGTTATGGGCATTGTACGTGTACTGCAAGGTTTTACATTGAAACTTGAGAACAACACAACATTATCAATTAATATAACTATTTATTATCTCAGAAAATAAAATTCAAATCTGGTAACACCAGTTTGATAGCACATCAAAAGACTAAAGTTCAAAAAGTGACAAAATATTTCAATATTACGTCAAATATTTTCTTCATAATGTAAAAACTTTTTTTTTTTAAATTACTCTTTATAATGAAGCAATAAGATTTGCAATAATAACTTTTACAAAATGGAAAGCGTATCAGTAATTATATTTTTTATTTTTACAAACCTTTGTTAAATTGAAGTGTTGTGTTTTGTAATAACAAAAGTATTCTTTGTTTCAGAATTTTTGTGTATCGCTTATCAAAGGTTTTATAGATAGTTTACGAGGAGTAACTGTCTTATTATATTTAGATAGAGAAATAAATGAACGAGCTCTCAGTAGATCGCCACCAGCTGATTTTGAAAACAGTAAACAGAAGCAAACAAAAGTGAAACAGTTAGTTATTTAATTTACTATTTATTTATTCACATTATGTAGCCAACAGCTTTCAACATATTAGTTTCATTATTAAAATTTACTGTTACAATATTTTGATATTTACATGTATTACAAAATTAATAATTATTTAAATTTAGGTAAAATATATATGGCTATTTATGCCTCTTGTGTCGTTATTGTAGTATGTAATAAAATATTGAAAAGAGAGGCTCCTCAGGTTCTTAAAGGTACCTGTTCAAAGTCATTGTTGGTAATTAGTCTTACAATTAATAATTGAAAAAGTATCAATCAAATGAAATATTTTAAAATGCTATTTTTAATTAAAAATCAGTTATGGTATAGTGCAGATCAGACAAAATTAAATTCAAATTTTCTTTTTCAGGGAATCAAAAGTACTTACTAGAGTTTTACAATCATGTATCCTCAATGGATTTATATTTCTGTTAAGCATACTCATATTTGAGTACGGCCTCCTACCTGCAGTGAAGTACTTAGTTATACTAGTGTTTGGTCACAACCCCGGTGTGGCGCATAATGTTTGGGGCTGGATGCAACCCTTCCTCTCCATGACATTCAGGATGATATGGGTGCTACCTCTCTTTTTGCTGAGCAAATTGGTCAATAGCTTGTGGTTTCAAGTAAGTTGGCAAAGAATTTTAAAATTTAAATAGGACTGCTAGTCAAAGGCTATATCAGGGCTGGATTTAGAGGTCCAGCGGGCACAGGGCCACAAAGGTGTAGAAGCCATTAGTTATTTTTCAAGTATATAATTTTTTTTTTACTGGGGTGTTTTAATAATTGATTACAGAACAAATTAAATTCTTTTAACAAATATATGATTTGATTTTTAACAAATAAATAGGGATAAAACTAAGCAATTTAATGAAATAAACAACTCAACCGATTTTGATTAAACAAAGACTAAACGGAACTTCGAAATACTTCTTATAATAATTTAGTCATTTCAATTTGTAAATTTTAGCTTTTTCTAAGATAAGCTTGGATAAACAGAGAAAAATAAAAAAGTACATGTTTGTTTTGGTGGTGGTTGAATTACCAATAATTCACAAATAGCCAACCTACCTTTAAAAGAGGCAATTATTTTGAAATTGCAGACAGACACTTCAATTTAATTTATATGTATAGATATGGGCAATGCAATGCTGAAATCTTTTTATGTATTGAGATTTCTTATTCTATATTATATATATTTTTAGGATATAGCAGATTCAGCATATAGACATAGAAGAGGTCGTCCACAATTCATGTCTAGCGTCAGTAAAATAATTGCTGATTCTCTATTCAGTCTCCTGGTGCAAGCTCTATTTCTAGTTCAGGTACTATTTGTTTAATTACAAACCAATTTAATAAACCAATCAGATTTAACTTTTCTCAAATAACAACAATTGCTTCTGTAACAATAAACCAGACCTTCTTTGTGAAACTGAATTATGTAATAAAATATGATGCTTTTTTTACTATTTTATATTTTACTTGGGAAGCATCACACCTTACACTTTTTTACTTCTATCAAGTCATCAAGCAGTATGCCAGTAAGCCGGTGTGATTACAGGCAGAGTCATCTTATATGAGTTTAAGAGAAAATGTCCACTTACCACACCAGGCATGCCTAGGCGTGTCTGTGTACGTTTAAGTGATGACAGTTAAGAGAATAATGTTATTAATATGTTTTGTTTAATTTTTCAGAGTATGCTAGTCAATATGTTACCGATAACGTACATCGGTGAGCTGCTGTGCTTAGTGCACATGTGTTTGTTGTACTCCCTGTACTCGTTCGAATATAAATGGTTCAACATGGGCTGGGAGCTACACAAGCGACTTACGTTCATTGAAACCAATTGGCCATACTTTCTGGGCTTCGGGCTACCCTTGGCTGTGCTGACACAGATCCCCCAGTCCTATATAATAAGGTGAGTTGGTAATCATACATTGTCTGATTTATATATCTTTTATAATTATCTCTTTATACATGCTGTATAATAAAAGACGGCAGAAAATGTTGTTAGGAATTTATAATGTTAAATATAGTCTATGAATATAATTGTATATATTTCCTTACATACATATTAAAAATATATTAACAATGTCACCTTACGCCGTGTCGTGTGTTATAATAGTTATATTGTCTACAATTATAATAGTATTAAAAGATTTCTTTATATAATTATATTTTATTAATTATAGTAGTTACAATTTAATGATTCCTACAACTTGACTTATATGAACAAATCCAACAGCTGTCGCATCCAACTGCTGGGAATGTGTCCTCATTAGCGACACAATCGGCTTGTACAATATAATAGTGTTTTTGTTGTTTACCCAAATCAAAGGTTTCGATGACTGGCTAAGAAAACGTATTTTGTAAAAAATGTTGTTTTCGTCGAAATCGGACTGAAACTCGACACTAGGTTTATGAATTTTCCGGAACACAACAATACCAAGTACTGCTGTTTTGCGGTAGAATATCTGATGAGTGGGTTGTACCTACCCAGACGAGCTTGCACAAAGCTCTACCACTAGTAAATATTCTGCCTCGTGTTACCGCTTACGAATTTAACATAGATAAATAATGTGTGTTTTATATGTGTAATGGTTTCCGCTAGTTCATCTTGCTGCTCCTTCGAAGTGTTCTCGGAGTACGTGGCACGCACACATGCGTTAACCTTGACGCGAGTGAATATTCCGCTACGGTTTCCAACTTACGATCGTATCGCCTAACGTACTTCAACACCAGATAACTGATGTACTTTGCCCTCGTATCTTATCGTTATAATTTCCGTGTTTTAACAATATTCAGAATAATTAGCTTTCTATATAGATAATTACATAAATGTGATATATAAATAAGTCGATAATTATGTCACATTATCATTAATACAATCTCAAGCTTTGTAGAATGTTACAATCTGTAAAAGCCGTTATATGTCTCACTCACCAAGGTCGGCTATCTTGGAGACATTAGTAGCTCATCCCATCACACTACTCCCCTGCGAGTTGTGGCTGAATGTCATCCCATTGCATGCAAGTTTCTTGTTGTTTTCCTTAACCATCGAGTACAATATGAATAATAAACACAAATTAATTGCGTGGATTGTATAAGTATCGATGTGAAAACATCAACACATCAATTACATCGCGAAACCCAAGCTATTATGTTATAAATGAATAGTGGAACTATGTGTACAAAACTAGTATAAGGAATGTAGCGTAGTTGTGTGTCGTTGTTGTATTTAGTATTTAATTGTCTAAGTCGCCGACGTACTTATGTACGTAGCTGTTTGTGTTTATGAATTTTAAATTTGAAGCAAAATAGCAAGTAAAATTAAGAATTTCGCGCGTTCCATTAGAGGTTTCTATCGACTGTATCACGGTGAGTGCTCCGAGGAATTCCTGCCTCCCCCTTCCTTCATAAGCCTACGCGTGCTGGCGCTCGATGTCACCGCCTAACTGTGACATAAATTCCATCGCGAACAAAGAAATTTGGCACCTCCTATCTTTGTCGCACTTCCAAAAAATGGAATTCGTTACCAGCTCATGTTCCCCTCCTCTTACGACCCGGGTTCCTCCAAACGAGGCGTGAAGAGGCATCTTGCGGGCCGGCAAGGCGAAGGCGGCTAGTGCAGAACATTCTTCCCGTCTGTACTGGCCGTCGTCGCGTTTGGACTCTACTACCATTTACCATCAAGTGGAGTAGAGTCATCCCAGCAAAAAAAAAAAAAAAAGAAAAGGTTATAGTTTGTTTTTTTTTTCGGTTTATTCATTTGCAGCGAATACATACGATCCTATCCCTTAGTGCTGTAGAATGTAACTACAATTATTGAATAATCTATAAATATCAAATATATCTATTTTTATTATTACACATGACATTTATCTTTGTTTTTTTTTTTGTTAAAATGGTTACCGTATTACAATGGCTGTAAGAAGGCATACGAGGCGCGACGTATTGTGATTATATTTAAAAGAAGACGCTATACTAGATATTAAGAGAATTCCCAACGACAGGCGAACAACCGACGCGGTGGAATCCGTCTCAGTATCCATTCGCCTGTGTCTGGCGTTGTGGTTGATATCTGCGGTCGCCGCCGGTTCGTGTGTTTTATGTTTATTTATTTCTGTTCCAGCGGTTGTGTGTTCTCAATCTTCTTCCCGGTGTTTATTCTGAGCGGGAACGAAGCTACTCCGGTCACGGGGAGGTGAGTTTGTTTTGAAATTATTTAATTCTGTCGCGATTAACAAAATACTGGTTCAAATATCAAATATCACTATGAAGAGTGAGACAATTTGAAACGTTATTTGGTTTTTTATACTTATGATAAGTGGTGGTCAGCTACGCCCGGTAACGTCGATCAATTTCATAACAACAGTGTCCAATATGCTATTGGACATGCTAGTGGATCGGATCGGATCGGATCACTTCATTTGTTACTAACAAGTGTAACACTAGAGTAGTTTGAACTGATTGATGCAACCGTTACGCGTTGTACGCTGCACTCACAATAGGCATGATGACAGTGATAAAGAATTAAAATATAAATGATTTTAGAGAAGAAACTATTTTAAAAGGATCCTAAAAAATGATCCCATTTAAATATACACATTGGGATTAATAAGATTTTTAATAAAATAAAAGTATAAAATTCTGCAATCGGCCATTTTATTTGAAACGCTAATCAGAGCGAATGACGTCACGCCTTTTTATTTATAATCGTCTCTCTTGAACAGTTGTTGTGTTTACGCGTTTCAAAATTAATTTTGCATCGTATTGCACGTTGTTATACTTTGGGAAAGAACCTTAGGAAATACGCAATACTTTCTGCCTTTCTTCGTTGAGTATAGACACAATACAACGTTTACTGTCGTTTTCTGAGGCGTGACGTCACGTCAGCGGCCATGACACCTGCGGGTGTTTTCGAGCGATATTCAAAATAGATAAATGAAATTGCAATTATATTGTGTAAGCAGTTAGTTTATTACTGAAATATTATTACTGAACGTTATAGAAGGTTATTTAAAAATCAGTCATCATGCCTATTTAGACCGTTAGTGTGTTTGTGTTATATATGTGTGTGTGTGGGAAGTAGTACAGAGTGAGTTGTGTGTACAGCGAGTACCCGCTGCGCCTGTTCTCGGGCGTCGTGGCGCTGTCCAATGGCCTGTTCCGCCTCGCGCGGCGCCGCGCCGACGACTCGTGAGGGGGGGGGGGAGCCGTCACCGACACTTCTACAGATTGACGTAAATTGCATCCTTCACAATTTTGTTTAATTTTATAATGTTCATTTATTTCGTGATATTCTTTTATTGTTACTTTTTTAAATATTAATCGCTACGATTTTTCTACGACATTATGTAAATCCAGATCGTATAAGCTTAAATAAAATACAAATAATAATGTAATAGATTGATAAAATCTGAAATACATTTTATGGGCAGGACTCTGCCCCAACTTAGCAACGCTCGTGGTAGCTACGTCTTATATATATATATATATATATATATATATATATATATATATATATATATATATATATATATATATATATATATATATATATATATATTTAACTATGTACGATTACGTATATAATGTAACGGAACTTTAATATGGGTATAAAATTGAAATTTAAATGTAAAATAATCATTACTAACTATCCCGCTTGTCATAGCGCGTCTTGAATCATTCTCGATGGAAACATATCGAAAAATAATTTTATATTTATGTTTTATACAGGGTTATATGTATGTGTATATAGGTGTCATTAGAGGCGTGAACGGAACGGGGTTTATTTATTTGGTGGCCGTTCGTTTATGTTCATATAATACACAAATCGTCTTAGGTTTTGTAATCAAAATAATTAAAAATAGTTTAAAATTAGTGTTTCGTTAGTTCGATAAAAATCATTAATATGTTTATGTCGAAGTAAATAAAGGCTGTCCAAGGATTTGTTTACATTATACGGAGCTGTGGTCGCGTGTAGGAATAAGGTTTAGGGGAATGTTGCTTAATTAGGCACTTGCCGCAAACGCGTTGTGTACTCTTGTACTATATTATTGTTCTTAATTATTATTTATTGTGTCACTACATAATGTTTTCTTGCGATGGAATTTTGCTTTTATTTAAATGTTAAGGGTGCGCCTTTATTTTTAAGTATTTGGTTTTTGTATGGAAAAAAAGTGACGCCACAAGCGCTCGTAAAATCAGCGCATTAACGGTTCTAAGTTCAAAAAATATTTTTATTTTGATGTTACTTTATAATGGTCATTAAATTATTAACAAATTTTATATAACTTTCTACAATTATGATGTTTTTTTTAAACTGAATAGAATAAAGTGACACTGTTGTCAGTAGCTTCGACCTGTTCCGGTGGAGAACACTTTGTAGTGACCGTCGACCAATGGTGCCTGGAATGTTTGGTGAAATGAATAATTACTTATCGCTACACGTAATGTTTAATCATAGTTATAAAGATCATTCTCACTTTGAATAGTCGTAAATTGTGATTTTATTTTTACATGACATAATTTATTAAAGGAATTGACTGATCATTTTTGTTTTATTGAATATAAAATGTTACCCGAACGAAAAAGTATTACAAGTGATACACTCATTCATATGTGTTCGTACAGCTGTTGGAGATTAGTTGCCATCGACGCAACGTTTGATTGGTCACCAGGAAAGATGCCACATGTATTTTTGTAACTTACCGTTAGATGGCGCTGCAGCTGCTCACTGAACAACTTCCATACCGAAAGATCGCCTGTACTATAGGTATATATATATATACACACACAGGCAGGAAAACATAATCTATTGTCAAAATTTTATAAGAATAGTTACAGTTTTGCAACAAATATTCGTAAACGCAAAAACTAAGTATTAGTAAGAATATATTTTCAATTTTGTTACAAGAATTTTGTCTACTTTTTCTGGCGAGTACCTACTCTGGTTGAGCGCAAAATATTCTGTAATGTGAATTTGGTTTATTATAATCTAAAAAATAATAAAACAAGTTACAATATATAACATTTTATTGACACAAATGTTAAGATATGTCATTACATTTATATGATATTTGTAATTATTACATAACATAGATATTTAAAATGGAAAACCACTTTAATATATTATAAAAAATAAAATAATGTAAAAAACACATCAATTCAGGCTAGTTAAAAATAAAATATATCTACAGTGATATACAACGCACCTACAAAACGTATATAAGGATTTGAGACAATCATTATAAAACGAGGTATTAATTTTTTGTAGTTTGTCAAAGAGATAATAAAATTATATTAAAACTTAAAATTATTTATGCTATTACTATTGGTAACATTTAAATTCGTAATTATAAGAAATAAAAAAAAAACAAGTATTACTGGCAAAACGATACTTGTTCATAGCATTTGTTACAAAAGTCAAAAACAACGCAAAAATCATACGATCGTTAAGAAAAAACAGCGATACAAAAGGTTTTTTTTGACCAACATATCTTGTCGATATAATATATATGTATATATATATAATTTCAACTTACACATTTATAAATATAACTGCTGATTATTATTAAATATATGTCACTTTCCACTTTGGAATTTAGCTTTGTTTTAAAATTTGAGATCTACGTCATGCGCATGCGCAATGCAATGCAATACACATCTTAGATAAAATACATTCACACTATTTAATACTACTCTAAGACGGAATGGGTATTTAGAAATACAGCAATATTTATTGAATGTACTAAATGGTTAAGATTTACTTAAACCAAAGAAGTCGACATCTTTATTTAGTGTCATATTCTAAGACAATACCAAGTATTTATACTTATATAACTACAGTTGTAACATTCTATACATTTACGTGTGATCCGAATGATTTAAAGGGACTTCTGCAATGTACGCCATTTTTCGTTATTTCAATAAAATAAAGATTAATTAAACTTAAATTCATCAATATCATTAATTAACAATTACACACACGCACAAACGGAACCATATATACACATACTTATAAATGAAACATTATGTCATGAAAGTGCTATAATCGATCTTTAAGTAAATCGCATTCAATTAAAAACATGGTAACTGTGTTCCTGTATTTGCACGCTAATATTTAAGCCTGCACTCTGCACTCGCTCTACTGTACAGTACACTCCACTCGCTGTCGTCCCACTGTCAGTACACTCCCCCACTCTGTCGGAGCGCCCACGGCCGCTGCGAATGTGGAGCGGGCATTTCGAGTGTGTATTAACTGACTTTCTAATTCGTGACCAAAATTGTTTATGGACGCACGATATGAGATCCAAAGTAACAGTACTACCAACACTAAAATGATACCAATTAAAGTTTTTAAAAATACGAGTAATTTTAAATTTGAAGCGATTTTTTTGTTAATTGTTTTAGGAAAGCATACTCGCAAATAGTCCAACGGATGGTCACCTCGGCCGAGAGTCCGACCAACAGGGTAAAGCAATTCTAGTGTAATTACATAATTACTTTACATAAACATTGAGAGACTACAATATTTACAATCTACGTTTTATATTTGTATGAATCGGCATTATCTCATTTTTTATCTATATGTACAGCTTCCTTAACAATTAAATCTAATTTTCTAAGAGATTTCATTTCGATCTAATTAGTAGTAGTGGTCACCATGGCCGAAGCCATTTCAAATGAACGACGTAGTTGACGTTAATCACTGGCTTTAAGTATGCGACTTATGACAAGTTTTCATCTCTTACATCAACTCGCAAGATTTACTTTTCATTGTGGAAAATACATTTGAACTTTGTCAAGGTTATCAAAAGTTGCCGTTAGTATTTTTTAGTAACTTTACATTATAAAGTTGTTAATAGATTGAAAAATATATTTATATCAAGATATTAACAATATGTTTTGTTGACGTTACTTGTTTTCATTTTTTTGTACAAATTTGATCGACATACTTTATAATTACAAACATATTATTATTACAATTGAATATTAGATTAAACACTTTTAAATTATTTAAATCACTTAACTTACAGACAAAAATCTAAAAAAAATGATTAAAGTTTCATTACGTCATCATGTCATCTTTTGTACAGATTACAAAACAATTATGTTATCTAAGTACAACAGGTTTAAAGCATACCTAAGGATTGTATTATTCTGTCTACAACATGAATAGAGTTACAGAGCGACTGAATGAGTATCGGGAGTCATTACGTTTAATTAAATATTAAAAACAGGTGGAATGTTAAGATTCAGTGTTTAAAAATACATGTATATGAAAACGTATATAGAGATGAATAAATATTCCTTTTATGAATGATGCCACATGGATCTTTATATATAATATAAATTGAAATCTCACAGCTACTATTTTTATGTAATCACTATTCTCAGGAACTATTGTGTAGGTTTTATATTATTTTTTCATATATCACTACGAAGCTAACGTTGGTAGGTGATGGTTGGTTCTGTTACGAGGTGTGTTAAAATTGTCAGTTAAATTCCAACAAAAGTTTAAAAAAATGGCTTCTTTATATATAATGATTTAAAATCATATCATATTTCGTAAAATACAAATATATGCTCAAACAACATCTCACTCACCATCATAAATAACATTAAGCTGAAGCTACAAGCTAATACTTGTGTTATAACCATTATGTATAACTTGCGTGACCGTTTATCTATAATTAAATAGATATTATTGTTAAAAATACAATTGATTTTTTTCTTATACGTTATAACGCATATATTATTTAGGCTAAAGTCAACTCCTTACGTTATATATTCATAAAAAAATATCTAAATCTAATTAAAATGGCTCCAATGTACACGCCGCATTTGTGTCATAACATAATCATTGAAATCATTTAATTGAAAATTAAAACATCTAAAATATTAATACGACTCGGAGATTACAATAACAAAGTATTACAAAAGTATCTACACATCTACGACGACTCACTTACAAGACTAAATTAATTGTCAATTTTTAAAAATTAGCTCGCGCGTATTTTCTTTCTTATCGAGATAATATGCGAAGAAAACCTTCAAATACATTGAAATGAATACAACAGTACGATATCAATAAATTTGTAGCACTAGCGGACCACACGTAAATGTATGTCACTATCACAAGATCACATTTAAAATAATCTCTCCCACGAGGACGTCATCATTTCAACGGAGACAACTTAAAATATTACAAGTTCACCTAGAGAAGTTTTAGCTCACGTGAGTACAATAGCGGGCGCTCACAGCAGGCGCACGAGCAGCATGCCCACGGCGGCGCCCACGCTGAGTCCCACGCTGAGTACAACAGCGGGCGCTCACAGCAGGCGCACGAGCAGCATGCCCACGGCGGCGCCCACGCTGAGTCCCACGCTGAGTACAATAGCGGGCGCTCACAGCAGGCGCACGAGCAGCATGCGCACGAGCAGCATGCCCACGGCGGCGCCCACGCTGAGTCCCACGCTGAGTACAATAGCGGGCGCTCACAGCAGGCGCACGAGCAGCATGCGCACGAGCAGCATGCCCACGGCGGCGCCCACGCTGAGTCCCACGCTGAGTACAATAGCGGGCGCTCACAGCAGGCGCACGAGCAGCATGCCCACGGCGGCGCCCACGCTGAGTCCCACGCTAAGCAGCGTCGCCACCGCCGACGACGCGCGCTCGCGCTCGTGCAGCTCCACCACCCTGCGGGGACAACCCACGACGTGAGACCGGTTAGTGCCAATACTGATGATCGTGTTATTAATAAAAACTATATTTATTTTTGCGGACGGTACCTGTATACGACAGTACGACCACCAAAACAGTTTCAAAATTATTAGTCACTGCCTGACTTTCAATATTACGCTAAATTGATAAATTACATTACTTGTCACTAATTCGAATTCTCCGCGCGTTATTTATTTCAGGAATCTCCGTAAGAGGAGCAGTACAGTCGTGGAGAAAAAACAAAAGAGAAGGATGAACTGCAATTACGTCATTATGAGTCTTGGGCATACAATTAGAGATGTATTTAGCGAAATAAAGCAGACAAGGGTACACGGATAACGTTAATCTGGTGTCATATAGAACTGTATTATATTGTTAACGAAAACAATGAATTCGTAAGTCACCTCGTCGAGTTGATCATGATGATGTTGGTCAAGTATCCGTTGGTGAAGGCGAACACGATCATGATCATAATGTACTCGTAGTCCCACAGGAACACGACGGGCAGGTGTTTCCTCGGTTGAGCGTTGCAGAGCATCAACATCGGTATACCTATAATCCTCAGCACACTCGCTCCAGCGATCACCCACTGGTTGGTGGGCTGAAACATCGACATTTCCGATCACCTTACTACTTCTCCGAGTCTTATTAGTGATTTCTATTTCATAGTACATTTCACAAACAACTTTAATACAAATCTTAATCTCTGAGAGATGATTGTATTTACCAAAAACCATTTCAACACTAACCCGTAACAGAAATCCTGCAACTAAGCGTCCGGCATAATCTCCGCAGTTGAATATCAAATAATTAACGACTGGCACGAAGAATATATCTGAAATAGATATTAATATAATATATAAATTTCATGTACGCCAGGTTTGTAAACATTACTTAGTAATGAAGTCGTCTGGGTAGATAGAGATGTAACGTTAATAGAAGATATTCACTTATAAAAATGCAAGAATAAAAAGAAGGAAATTGAATATGAATCGGAAACATTGGTTTTATATTATATTTAGAGATAATATTGAAAATACTATAGAGAAATATTGCCTTGTACCTCTACTTATCAATGGAAGTTTGTTAAAAGTATATAGTTTAAAGGAGGTATATATAAATGCTCACTATTCCAGTCGGTTCCTGTAGTGATGGGATGAGATTCGACCAGAACGGTGACGGCGGGGTACACCGCCATGGAAATACCGAACACAGCGAAGATGCTGAAAGCGTACACCCAAATCTTCTTCAAAATCAGCAACATCGACACTTCCCGGTGGCGATTGGCGGCCATGCCGCCGGAGCCTCGCAGGATGTGGTACGTGAAGAAGTCGATCTTATACAAGAGCGCGTAGGACACGAAAGACGCGATGACCATAATGTCCGCTATGCAGAAGTATATGAGCGCGCTGTGGAGCGGCGATATCTTGAAGGCGAGCGAGACGATCTGGGCCACGGCGGCGATGATTCCTCCCAGAGACTGTCCGCTGACCACCGCCGCCATGTACTCCTTGGAGAACCTGCTCGCGATCCCTACCAGGCCGCCGATAAACACTGCGCTGGCAGCTGAAACAGGCAATAATTCTATTTCTTAAATTTCTTGTTTGTTTTAAAATAAAAACGTTCAAGGAATTATTATCGAGTGCTTATTTTTTCACGCATTTTAAGGAAGTGTATTTTTGTCGTCGGTTCGGAGATGGCAGAAACATGCAATTGTCTCAAAAAGATCTGCTACATTCCATCAGTGGGCAAAAAAAACTTTTTGGTAGAATAAACGGTCACCCTTGCCTTTACAAACTCTTTGCGACGCATCATGTACTAGCAGTTGCTATAATATTTATTTTTGTATACTTTTAAACACATAGTAGGCTTATGTGTGACCTTTGTCATGTCCGGCTCCACGGAAACCCTGCGCTGTAGTTGGCAGCTTTACAGCCGGGGTTGTGATGTATGAACATAAACACGATATACACTGTTTAACATAAATCGTTATCATAAGTAATGATTAAGGCACGTTGGGGTGTACATTTTGTAATCCAAAATTTTATTTCTTTCGTTCTTCTTTCTATATATCTAACTGATACACCGTGTAAAGGACACTACGACTAAGTTCCACTCATAGATAGTTGACAACGTATTTGACTGTCTGAGGAATAGTTAATATTTCTTTCAGTTTCAACGTCTATAATGGATAGTTTTAATTAGGATCATCAGGTCCATTGGAAGTTACGCTTACTTACAAAAAGCAACTTAACTAATAAAAAGCATTATTTTTAAACGTTTATTTAACACGTGGTCGACTCAATACATACGCATTGAAAATAATAATTATAAATAATGATATTTTAAGCGTCGCAGCTGCGTGGTTAAATACATAACTAGTATTATTTATAACAAGCTGCGATTTACTCTTCAAGGTACCCTGTAAGTGTGTCGTTCGTTTATGACGATGGCTATTTCTAAATTAATAATATATTCAAAACGTAAATGGTAACAAATTGTTATGTACGATCTTTACGATAAATTAACACTGCTTGTGATGGGTATTAAACGGATTTTTACTACATTACAGACATCGTGGAAAATTGGGTCAAATCAGGTGCACACTAAGAAATTGTCAGTTTGCTAGGCACCACGTGACTCGCACTCTCGCACGAATAGAGTTAGAAGTGTATGTTTTTTGTTTATTATTATTTTCGTGTCAATTACTTCATAATAAAATAATAATTCGGAGGTAAGTCAATACTTACGTGGTATAAAAAATATCACAACGAATATGAATGCTATAATGAAAATCTGAGAAAAAATGATGTCATAACTGTAGAGAAATAGAGAAATATTGAGACGAAACTTCAGACACAGTATCAGCAATAACTATTAACATAAATGATTAATCGGATGAAATCAAGGATCAGGACGATTACGAAATGTCTGGGGTTCCAAAAATACACTAAATACAATTACGTTTGATACGTATTATATTAAGCACCTATCTTTAAGTAGTCCAATATGTGCGAAACTTTATTGTAGTATACATATATGTGACATTTACATACCATCTTATGGTTGTTGTGTTGGGATTTTAACCATTGTAATATCAAAAATGTACTCACAACTTTGAAAATAATTTGAATTTGAAAAATTAAAAAAAAAAATTATTTACTTATCTTACTACTGACGGTGCACTACAACAAATGCAAAAATCGTCTCCAAGCCTATTTGGCTGTATTAAGTTGTTGCATGTAAGGTTTTGCTTACTGAGGTGTAGGTATATATAAAAAAATTAAACACAAATTCTCATAAACCTACAGCTTCGGTTAGCAGTGTCAATAATTACAGGAAAATTAGTTTGTGATCGAAGATTATCATTCAATATAATATTACAGACGATGTATGTATAGATACCGCTAGAAGTGATATTTTATCATTAGGCAGATTATGGTAATTAAAAAAAATATATATTAATTATTATATACCTACCTAAAACTTTTCCTTACATTTTACCTGATCAGTACAACTTACGTAATCAAACTTCTACATTGAAAATAGGAAAATGAAGCGGCTGCATTAGATTTAATCGCATGACCTACATCCGACCCGCGACATTTGCATACGGGGTCAGATTAGAGCGAAGCATTATACAAACGCAAACATTATCTGAACTCGGCTAACGGCACTTGATCAAATCGGGTAATTATACTTGTATTATATTACTGCATGTTACGAGGGGACGCCAGAACTTCGTGGAATGATAGGCAAGAAAGATTGAATGAAATATTTGCCTATCTTTTCTCTCTTTTAATTTTCTACATTTGTCATATATAACATATTAAATAATATTGTTGTTGGCCGTAAAAAAAGACCGAGATCGGTCGTTTTGTTTTGAATCGTGTCCTTTGTTTTACAAAAACAATGGATTATTTTTTTCTACTAAATTAATATATTTTCAAATAATCTATTAATGAGATATTATCCACGGAAACTTGTAATTGCTTATCACTTTGAGAGAATACAGTATAGTACTAGTACCGTGTACGTAATCAAAATACCAATGATTATTTATATATAAATATAAACTATAATTTATAATGATTATACAACACGAAAACAATTACATTAAGTATTATTTTTTTCCAACAGAGGGGACACGTGATCCTTAAAAATACAACACATAAATTTTTACGACACAAAGTCAAAGTCGGTTAAGTAGCAAGGTTTAAAACCCTCTAAATGTGACATTAAGCCGAGCTCATACACGCGGTGGAGTGAGCAATGACTACGTCCTCACGTCGTACGTATGAAGTGTACGGGCGTCGAGATCGAAATATACTTTGCCGATGTAGGCTTTTATAAGCACTCTCTCGGAACGTACATTTTACCGAGAGGAACTTGGCCTCCAAGTCTCTTACCGATAATTATATTTAAATCTTGTCGGTTTTGTTTTACAAAAACGACGGAACCAATAAAATAATAAAAACAAGTTTAAATTTTAAGATTTCGTCATTTTATACAAGCTCCTTATAAAATAATCCAGATAATAATAAAACGACATAATGTTAAGTGTAATGGTACTTAAATCTGTGGGTCATCGAACCCACAGATGTATAACTTTTAGTTTTAGTTGTTTATTTATTAATTTTAAATGTCAGCGGTATATGACATTAAGACGAGACATACAATTTTCATCGAAAATAACTTTGTAATTTTTAATACCTACCCACTTGTCCTTTACATTCAGATAACATCATTGACGTTAGGGCGCATTTTCATTGGTCGATAAGGCCCGCATTCGGGGTGCGGGAGATTTCTGTAACGCATGCCATAGGGCCCGCAAAGAGTTTATCGTTTTCACTGGTCGTCAGAGCCCGCATACGGGGTGCGGGTGATTTCTAAATATTTAATGATTTATTATTTTTATATTTCATTATATCACCCGCACACGTTTAATCGACCGAGTTATCGACCAGTGGATTTCATTGGTTGTTAGCTCGCATGCGGGTACTCCCCGCAATCGGGCTAACTACCGACTTATCGACCAATGAAAATGCGCCTTTAGTTTAGTAAAAACGAACACGTTCGTACGCAAACGACAATCGACTACAGGGCAGATAGCAGTTTCATTTTTTATATTTTCGATTAAAATATAAATTTCATATGATTCACATCCTTCATGAAAAATAAAAAATAATATTAATCATTCCATTCGTATTTCATATCCAATGCGTTGCAAACTATAAGAACTAGTGTTATTAACCTTGTGCCTTTAAATACGGTGGCTCAGTCACCGCTTAAATCGGAACATACCAATACACATGATCGCTGTTAAGAGGTAGAATGTATAATTTACTGGCTTTTGCAAGTCCATCTTGGTAGGTAACAACTTGACAAGAAAAGTATATTTTAAAATCAAAATAACGTGTCGCCATACACGCGGAATGAAGATGATTGAGTTTCATGTCGATTCGGAAACAAAGTTGTTACAAAGATTGTAGTAGAGTCGTGTAATTGTTGGTGAGCAGTAAATTTATTTGTGAAATACAGAAATGACCAAATAATTCAACGGAAACGGTTTTTTTATTTTAAGTGATACGCGTTGCAAGCAACTTACCTGTCATAATAACAACGGTGATCATGGTTATTATGAAGAACGTGTTCTGCCATTCGTCGGTGTCCACTTGTACGAACGACGTGGTCACGAGGAACGATACCGTGACCACTATCAACGAGCCCTGCAGCCGGCTCTTAACCGATACTCTGTAATGTATCACAATATTACAATCTTGAAAATATTTCTAAATAAATTCATATTAAATACTATACTGATGAGGTGTCAGGTTGTACTCTATCTCGCCGACTACCAACCATATAGCAGTGCGCTCGTTTCACGTGTTAAGCAAAACGTACGATAAAAAGCTTCATTTCAATAATTATGATTACTTTTTAAATGCGAGAGTAACTCTTATCTATCTGCAACATCTGAACGTATGATTCCGATATTTAATATGAAAAGATGTTCAATCACACTAGTGCAACGATACTTTACTGTAACAATCAAACCCCTTTAAGCATTACATATTAAGTATCATTACATGTCAAAAAAGTTGCATTAAGTAGAAAGAGACATTAAAATAATATACAGAATAACATAAAAAGCCCTGAAATAATGGCGGTTAGAGCACGGATAAGCACCAGTGAATTTTCATTTGATTAATTCGTTTTAATAATTAATTCCCATCACGCTTGGCGGTAAGGGAAAACATCGAGGCAACCTGCATGTGTCGCATGAGCGCGACGTGGTGGAATAAGCTCCAAGCTTTCTCATAAGGGGCGGAAACATTAGTTCAGCCATTTGGTATTTACAGGTTTTTTTACTTTTCTTACGATTCTAACTATAACATGTTATTAAAAATACCGCGTGAAAATTACTTTGAGTTGAAATAGAGTTGATCATGGCTTAGATTATAATGAAAAGCGACATTTTATTAATCACATAGTAATAAATAAAACAATTAGTTTGTATTATTCGTATATAACAAACTACATTAAAGTTTTTTTTTTTTTTAAACAAACCAATAAAATAGCTTACAAATCCGTCTACCTAATTCCGTCCACTTATTAACTTATATTACATAAGCGATAAGTACGTCTCGGTAATTTTTTCCTTATACATATATATTTTATACTAGCTTCCGCCCGCGGCTACTTTGACGTGTGGAGTACCTGCCTCCGTGTTAGGTTAGATTAACTTATGTCCGCGGATGCATTATATCAACACGATTCCGCAGCCTCTCCGATCCGTGCCAAGGACGGTCATCGCAGTGTTTTTAGTGGGTAAGAATCCGACAGAATTTCCCCCTCTCCAAGTAGCCGGGAACCTTTCTGAAGGTTTCCACTGCGTGAAATAAAATAAATATAGCTAAGCCGATGTGTCAAATAAGGGTTATACTCTACCCAAAGTTCATCCCATTCCATTGCGCGAAAGAGTAACAAAGATCCATTCATCCTCACAAACTTTTGCATTTATAATATTAGAAAGATGATGCGCAATAACGTATAAACAATTTAAAAAACAAAATTGTTTTAATAAGTTTTATATCAATTCTTTTTTTCTCATATTGTTGTGATATTATTTAACTATAATCCAAGCTAAAAAACGAATGATCGTATTTTGATTAATTAATTATTTTTACAGTTACAGCAGCAGCTTGGCCTACATTTGTCTCAAGGGGAGGTTAAGCCTTTTCATTTGTCTATTCATTGTGACCTTGATTACAGCTGTTATCTTTAAAAATATATACATTTGCACTGGTATCGTTAATTTTTTTTTTAACAAAATGTTATAAAAAAATCAACTTATTTCCTATTAAGCGGATTATGATATCCCTTTTCTCTCGCCTAGTCGTTCGTGCGCTATTGAATGACAAACAATTAGTACAAACTCATGATTATGATATTAGAATATTTACTTATTTAAAAAAAAAAAATTACCTCTGGTTTTCCTTAAAATATTTATCTACATTGACTTAAATACAGTAACGTTTAACGCGGGTGAAACGGCGCGGAGCAGCTGCTCTTATTTATTGTGTGTTTTTGTTACATGTGACTGCATGTCTGTATGAATATACATAGATATATTTGAACAAAGGTGACGGGCAAAGAATGCCTTCCGGCCGTTAATTTCGCCTTTTTTTTGTTTGTGGTAATACAATGCAAATAAATAAATATATTACAAAGTTGGAGCAATTATCCAATTTTAAAAATTAGAAAAAATAGTCTTATAAAGGAGGAGGGCTAGGGCTATATAAATTGACACAGCACCCCTGATGAGCGGAGAAGTACAATAATCTAAATAATGTTTATGAAACAGACAGGTGTTGAAATCGAGAGTGACCACTGAATATACCACTGTAATAAGAATAAAAATGGAAACATGCTGATATTGTTGAAATTTCAAAAGAGGTTTATTTAGTGGCACTTTGAATAAATAACTACATATGGTATACTAGATCTTATTTCCACCAGTCCCGCACCAGCAACAGGTGAGCAGAATTTCAACTGGTTTAAAATTTAGCTACAAAATTTACCCATAATAAACCTATACACAGTGTAGGTGCAGTAAGGAAAGTTAAATATAAGCTTATAAAAACAAAATTATATAAAAATTAATTTTACAAAAAGATATACTTACAGATGCCCATACATAGAGTTCAGGATGAGAAATATCAAGTTGGGTATAGCGGTGGCCACATTAAGGTAGGATGTGAACTCAGCCTGGAACTGTGTTTTGCGCACATACATCGTAACATTGTTGGGTGTGACTTCACGGAACTTGTACATCCAGTACTATAACAAAATATTATTCTATGAATGAATTCAATGTACATTTAACATTGCATAAGAAGTAAAGGTTTCTATTTGTACCCATTTTAATTGTAATAAGATACTACAACATTGTGGCAATGCTATTTTCATAAAAAACTAAATATTTAATCTCATTAAAAATGCAAAAACTAGAGATATAACTGTGTATATTTTTGTTGTTTCCTTTTCTATAAAAAATTGCTATTATTAGCTGTTTGTTTGCTAATAGATTAGCATTGAATATTAGCAGACACTTTATATTCTCAGTGTGCTTCTAGTTTTAAAAAAAATAAGCCATAAGAAGTATGGCTATATACTTTAAATATAGAATGTATAGACTTCAAAATAAACAATTAGCTATTTGGATACCAGTTAACATTATTTTAATTAAATAATTATTTCTTATTCAAATAATGTATATATAGGCAATTCTAATTATTTCTATGATTCAATTAAACTGATTGTTTTGTATGAAGTAACACAAATTAATAAATTATCTGATAAGTGTATTCATATATTGAGATAGCATTGTGATAGATTAATTACATATATAATCATAGCAAACACAGATTCATCAGTAATGCTACAGTAATAAGAATGCCTGTTTAACCATAATTGAGTCTTTGTTATCTACTTGGTGACTCAGATTTTCCAACAGCTTTATAAGTTATCTCTCCCTTTCAAAATAATGCTCTAATTATACTTATTTTTACTGTGTAGTTCCCATTCTTAAAATTCTGATGATATGATGATGATTTGATAAATATACCATAAGCAATTTTTTCATTTATTATAATCATAAAACAAACTTTAAATATGTTATCTAGATGCTTTGCCATTAATTAGGCTTATTACTGATAACACTCATTTTGTTTTTGACTGTATCTGTCTTATCACCTAAGATTAGTATACTGTTAGATTTCTCATAACAAATAACATAATGAACTAATAATAATAATATTGGTTACAGCTTTAAGAAAAACAGCTTTTCATCTATTATCTACATATAAAAAAGTATAAGCTATACTGTATAAGTAATTTATTAATTTATGATGATATAAAAAAATTAAACTCACATCATTTGCCGTGATCAAGAAGTTCCAGGGTACGAGAGATGTTACTCCAAATAAATAAAACAAGATGTATACAATACAATATCTATCTCGTGGCTCCTCACAAGTGTCCAGGACTTTTGTGGAACAGGAATCATTATTCACTAATTCCCTTTCTTCCGAATAGTCGGCATCTTCTTCGTTTTCAATACTCTCAATACACTCCTCATTGTTAATCGATCCCGTCACATCCATGTTATTGAACCGTGTTATTTTTGTGTTCTCAATTTTTTTCGTTAATCAACGAATATAAATACTTGTATATTTAACGATCATTGAGACGTGATCGCTATTTCAATTTATGCGGAAAACTGTCTTAATTTGAATAGTTTCATTATTAAAATCGCGACAAAGTGCAACTCTACAAGCTGCAATCAACATTTCGGTTTTTGACATAAGTTTCAATGTTACCATTACAAACATGAGGCGAATAAGAAATAGGCATTTAATTTTATGGCAATGTTAAATTTTTAGTTACGAACATACAAAATGATTGAACTGAAATTTGAATTTACGAGCGTTGGCTAATCTTTTATTAACCAGTGGTTTTATATATATTTAATTTGTATTTTAAATACCTTTTACATACAGTTTTACGTATTAATGAACCTTTATTGATACTATACAGCCTTATGATCGTAGCGTATAGCTATAAAATATGTGTATTTCCAATTTTATATATTATTTATGTTTTTTATATTATGTGTGTGATTGTTGTTGTATTTCAATGAATGGAGGCTAGGCGGGCCGGCAGAGCGTCACGGTAGCATGCGCAAGCGATCCCATGGCGCTCCTCGTTAAGACGGAAAGGGTACCGCTGATTTTTAAGTGGGTATTCCTATGTTCGGGGCGCAATCGGTGCTTTGGAGACCGGCGAGCCCCACATAACCCACTGTTCCTGTGGAAGAAACGCGTAATGCGTTTTTCCAGCGTTAAAAAAAAGGATTGTTTGGAAGAACCTATTGGCAAAAATCATGCACTACCAGTGCAACTAAAAAAAGGTAGATAGACTTTTTAAAAGAAGATTAGAATGGGTTGTGACCTTTTAGAACTGATATACGCGCTGTCCACCCGGTAGCGATACCGTCGCTTGGATAAAGTTATATCCATTCTCGCAGCGCGCGGATTACACAATAAAGCAGAGGGATAAAGGAAGCTGACTGGATCGCACTGGCTGACTAATACTTATTAGATTATGTAGTCCTTGTGGATGACAAGAAACCACACACACTTGAAATTTTATCAAATTAAATTATAATTTTAAAAGGCGATCCGTCTATGTAAAATCGTGTCTAAAAGCTTATTCAATATAAGTTTGGGCAATAAAAGTCAATAAGAAAATATTATAGTTTTATTTTGTCATTCTGTCTAATTTTGTACGTTTTTATAATTAAAGCATCATTAACAATTCATGGAAGTAAGTTTCGAAAATATTTAATATAAATAGATATATATAAGATTTAAAAATAAATATTTCAAGTAGAAGTAGAACAGAAAATAATAGTTTGTAAATAAAAAAGTATAAATCTTATCTTAACCTAAATATTATTTGACTACTTAACTATGTTACATACAGGACGGACATAGACATTCATTTAACTTTAAATGATCTTTTACATTACAATTGTAATAAAGCTAAGTTCTAACTAATTATAAGTATATTAGTTCATGCCAACTATACATTATTTACCAAGTATCGCGTATTGAACTAGTCATAAATTGATTATATATTATATAAAATCGATATACTGAAAAGACACTACATAAACAGCATTAAAATTGTTAATACCGTGGTAACAATGTAAATAATACGTAATACAACTACTTTCAGTGATTTTGTTACATATAATGTTACCGACAATAATGTCAATTATGAGATCGTGTTACATACACTAGTATATGCCAGTTTATAAAAAAAAAACTTTTTTAAAAGCATCTTGAAAGATAACATTAAATATAAATATCGTAATAGAAACAAGTCAATGTATAGTAAGTATGAATTATTTATGAAACAAAATAGCAGTAAATGCAAGAGCACATATTAAGATTAAGGCCCCTATAGTACTAAAGATTAATTTTATTTGTCACAATTTTTTGAAGAATGTGTTCTAAAGTCTTAAATATATTTAAATTTCTTTATTAAGGCCACAATAGGACGGGTGTAAAATAGTTTTAGTAACTTATAAGGCAACAGTTTATTTGATGTAATATGGAATGTAAGTATTTAAAGCATCAGCAAAGTCGTTCCGGCATTTCATTATGTACCAATACATATAAAGTTAATATTTTTACAGATTACAATTATTTTCGAGTCTTTACTTATCTATTATCACTACTTGTTCGTATCGTTCCAATTTTATGAATAGTTTTTTATATATTAGGAATTGTTATTAAACAAATCACATGAAGAATTAAATATTAAGCGGAAATTTTAATATTTTCTTTTTGGTAATTTCATTATATCCTACATAGCTGTTTCTAATGGTTGACTATACGATCTGCTGTCTTCGGATATTGGATGACCTTGCGAATTTTCGAAGTCGAAGTTAGTCTCTAATAACGTTTCGGATCGCGAGCGACTGTGGAGGTCAGCCGAATAAGGCAGATCAGGCGAATAGGGCAGATCAGGCGTATAAGGAGGATCAGGTGAGTTCCTGGAACTGGTGTCGAAAGAATACCCGGGAGGGCTGGGTAACCGATCGTCGAAGTATTGAGGTTCATCTGTAAAGCAAACAGTTTCAGTGTTATTATTAATGTCATCTAATTAATTTTTTATTGGTTGATAAAGAAACAAGTTTACCTGGAATATTTCTCTGACCAAACGTAGTGGTAGGCACAGCTCCAGGTTGTGGCTGCTCTGGTATCTTCGACCTTAACTCCATCAAAAAGGAGAGTTTTGGTTGCCCACCATGATTTGGGGCTCCATATGGGCCGTACATTTTGCCCTCTTTTTCCAGCTCACGTTTCATAAACAGCGGGTCATCAGACTTGTCTATGCCCCGTAAAGGTAGTGTGTCCGAGGTGAAATACTGCGTTTCACTTTGAGGAGATATTGTGTCATCGTCCTGGGGGGATTGGAGACCACCTGGGTGGTGAATAATAGGTAACTCTTCAGTCGCTATCGTATTCATAGATGGCGCTCCACTAGCACCCGAATTTTCTCGATATCCCTCGTTCTTATAAGCAATATCAAAAGGTCTATTGTTATTCTGTGGGACGCTATACTCTGGCGAGGCGGCCTTTCTGTTAAATGTGCTGTGTTTTAATTGGATTATGTTATTAGGATTGTGGGCTTCGTAGATATCGAAACTTTGAGTGTCTTCGATTGATGAATTAAATTGACTTTTTTCCATAGATTCCATTGATGTGGTCGAAGCCAACATCTTACGGTAATCTGATCCTTTGGTGAGAGTGTCTGTCGATCGGGTACTCTGCAATGATAGTTAGGTACATTTATAAAGATAGCATTTACGTTTTTATATTCGTTAATGACAAACATCGCATTAGAAATTACCATCTGCGTCGTCATCTTTCTCCTGTAAGGTGTGTCAGGAAAGCCGCCGTTTATACTACCAATGGACCGCACGGAGTGCAAGGACTGTCGTATCGAGTTTCTTCTCTCTAACCGTTGAATATGCCTGAAAAATATGCATTTATATATAATTAAGGTTGTTCATGTGTTAATAATATACATGAGTAAGGAGATCCCCTCGCGGTGCCGAGGTGGCTCGCTACGGGTGCGCACCTGTGCTTGGACTTGCGGTGCCAGCACAGCAGCGCCAGCGCGACCAGCAGCGCGCCCAGCACCAGCGCCGCCACGCTCGCCAGCGACACGGCGTCGCCGCGCCAGCCCAGCGGGTCGATGGACACCTTGGGGTCTGCGGCCAGTCCGTTAGTACACCTCGCACGGGTCACTCACTACGACTGCTGCGCTTTCGGCCGACTCACCCATTTCACAGATGAACGCGTTTTTCTGTTGACAGTCGGTGATCTCGACGGCGGAGAACGCGAAGGATGTGCACTGGCTGACGTAGTCGATGTGGTTGACCCACACCCTGTCGCCGTACTGGTACCACTGGTTCTGGCGGTGGATGAACTCGTACAGCGCCTCGTAGTTCGCGCCGACGTACGGCATGGACGCGTTGTCGGACTGCAACGGACGCGGGCGTTAGGGGCGGGCGACGGCCGGACCGGGACGGACCGGACGCGCAGTTTGGTCAACGGGGGGGTAGGTCAGATGAAATGGGGTGTTTTCAGGGGCAACATTTTGTTAGGTTTTTTCAGGAGGAAAAATTGTTATAGGAATTCTCACCTGGGATTAACTGTTCAGTACTATTTAATCGGATTAATTTCAAGTTTACTGCTGCTTGCAGCACTTGTTTTTTTAAAGGTAATATTATAAAGGTATTTTCTATTTATTTTAATTCATCGGTCAGGGGGGTGCTGGGGGGTTCGTCAGAGGGCGGCACTCACGAGGCAGAAGGCGCGCGCGGCGGCGTAGGTCATGGGCGCGCCCACGTACATGTAGCACGTGTCGCCCAGCGCCGCCCAGCCGGCCGGGCACTTGCCGCCCGCCAGCAGCGAGCGGTTGCTCATGTGGAACGGCCTGCGGGCGAGACGCAGCGGTCACTCTCTCTCCACACATCTCTACTTGTACACAACGGATCGTCGGCGCCGTCACCTGTAGTCCACTTCCAGCAGCAGCGGGTTGTCGGCCTGGTCGCGGATGCGGCCCGCCACCGCCAGGGTCTCGTTGTAGCTCCAGTAGTTGTGCTTGGCGTCGATGCGCGTGCGCCACAGGTCGAGAGCGCTACGGTATTTATGTTAATATTAACGTTTTGCCTCTTTAATTACCGATACAATGGGAGCGTGTTAAAATTTACTATTTAAAAGACATTCAGAAAAGGAAGCTACAAAAATCGATTCAATAAATGTTTGTCGTCTTTCAACTTTTGTTAAAGCAGTAATAACATTTTTCGTTGATCCATACAAACATTTTTTATTATCTTTTGCCTTCATTAATCCTATTCTTAAATTGACTTTAAATAAAATAAATATTACAGGACACAGGATAAAGAAAGATACTCATTATAGACAGTATCTTATCTACATTGTACAACATTATACACAATGTTTAACGAGATTTCATTATCTAATTACCTAATAACGATTACTAATTAACGTGCGAGTGTCTGTAGAGTTCACACTCCACTCGGCCACTAATAAATTAATAATCAATATCCTCATTAACTTATGAGTTTTTCTTAGAACATTTTGAATTATTTGTCGTCACAGATCGTCATAAATATCTAAATGAAGTAATTTATTTGTCTACATCTAATGTCTTATCATGTTATTCTATAAAATAATACATTTCAAAGCGACTCACCTTATTATATTCGGATTATAATCAATAAAGCTACGAGTCCAGCAGCCATGCAACAAAAACATGCAAGTCATATAATTGTTATATTAATTTACATATTAATACATATTTTCACCTATCTATTATATAGAATGTCCATGTATAAATATTTATTTAACATGTATTTGTAATAAATAAAGACTACTGTTTTGTGTTATTATTATATCATAATTATAATCTTAATACAAAAACATGTAACAATAAAATTATCATATATGCGTATGCAAGCTCTCCCTTGAAGATTTTAATCAATTTGATTTAACGAAACGAACGATACTCACATGGATCTATTGACGGTTATCATTTCGTAATCGTTGTCGGGATTGAAGAATATATTGTCAACGTAGTGCTGACCGGCAGTACCCGCCACCACCGTCGCGCGACCGTCGGGGTCCAGGGCGTAGTTTCTGAAAACAGGACAAGGAAATGTTAAGATAATTTGTTCTAACAAAAGCAAGAAAGGACAAATGTCCCCAAAGTAAATTAAAAAAAAAGAAACGTATTAATATGCAAGTCTATGTATTTCTAGTAGACAGAGGGAGCTCACCTGTAGAAGCCGTTGTGCGCCGTGGTCTGGTAGATGGGCAGGCGCACGCTGCGGAAGCCCGACACCTGCAGGATGCGGCGCCCGCGGTTGGCGTGCACGTAGTTGTGCGAGAAGTTGGACACCACCTGGCGCAGCTCGATCACGTCACGGTAGCGCGCGCGGTTGCGCGTGAAGTAGTTCCGGTACAGCGTCACCTCCTGGTACGGCGACGACTGCCGCCCTGCGGAGCGCCCCGAGCTACACTTGTCAAGCTTTCACCTCCGACGAGTACACGCGACTAAGACCCACGTTGCGACTGTTATTGACATTAGTTAGGACAGAGAGTTACCTTCGATTTGGAGACACGGCAGGTCATGATTGGCGAGGAACAAATTATTATGGATCCATCCCCGGAGGGACGTCGCTGAACTTCTCGAATCCGCTTGTACCAGTAGGCCACCGACGTTGTCTTGTATTAGATTGTTCTGAAAAATAGTATAAAAAGCCATTACCGATGGATTTTGTATTACAGAAAAAAAAGCGACTTGACCAACCAGAAATAAAAGCATTCCATAGGGTTGGCATCAGACAGTCCGGCGCTGTCCTAACAAGTCACAGCAAATTCATTTGCAATGTTATTAGCAAAACAGATGTGGATATAATAAGATGATAAATAATATCCAAGCCCACTTACCCTGAACACTAAAGTTTGCGTATTCTGAACATCGACTTTGACGGCGGCTTGGCACGTGGTGAAGTTTCCGTACAGCTTGAGACAGTTGTGAGTGATCTCGTTCCGGATGATCGCTACCAGGGGGTTCACTTCTCCGACCGATTGGTACGTGATAGCGCCGTCGCGGTTGTTGGTGAATTCACTGCTTGATATGTTATGTTGAACGTCGCGATCTGAACAGACAACCAATATTATAATCAGAAAACAGACTCGATTTAAATAATACAGTTTAACAATCAAATAAGAATAACGGTAAGTATATATTGCACTTACTAAATCCTATAGCAGATATAGGTAGCGTGACAATTTCAGCAATGAATCCGTGAACCGACGCGGCGCCATTAGCGAACAGCTTGACGCTTAAGCTAGCTCCGCTGCTTCTAAATAGTTTCTTCTCCTCGGGCGATCCGTTTTCCAAGTAACCGATTTGGGGTGCAGTTATGTTGTAAATGTCTCCATCGTAGAGTGTCAGCGAGTCTCGCTTCCCGTAGTTGAGAGTGTGGTTAAATAAATTAAACTGTAATAACCGAAATCCGAAAGGTTTAACTCTGAACATACTTTTAAATATTTTTACACAATTGACAGGATTGTTATCGTATTTGTAGTACAGAATGACTCTTTCTTCCACAGTAATAACTTTCGTGCTGTCGCAAATGTCTATCAGCGAAAATAAATGGTATGGGAGGTTGAGGTCCTTCAATGGCGTGAAGCTAGATTCCTCAGACTCCCTCCCCTCTCCATTTAATGATATAGCACTGATGCCTTCCCCTAAAGTATCACTTATTGAGTTAAACATAATGTTTATTGTATCTGTTGGAGAAATCAAATTGATACCGTGGTGAGCGCATTTGCTAATGTTCACATTTTCAATGGCTGGGTTTTTTATAATACTTTGAATAGCGGGAGACTTTTCGTTATGTAATATTCCAGCGCCAACGATTTGCATGTGCTGCAACCTACTCTCAACTTTTTTTAATGTTTCATGAGTATGATGATCATGAATTCTGTGTTCGTACATGGAATATTCAAATTCTGGATTAGTAAATCGAATTCCTCCCCAATATTCAAGATTTTCATCCAGATTCCTTGACCCACAGTGAATGAATACGAATTCTGAATTCCACTTACAATCATGTCTATGACCATATAATTGACCATTCAAACGAATGGGGCAGTCCTCGTACCGGTCTTCGGTTCCTACGCATTGTAATGGTTCAGGCCAAGACCAAATGCGAGAAAGGGAATTGCTGTGGTATTCTACTCGCCTGTCATGGGCAAAAAATACGTTTATCGGGTCAAAACCCAACGCGCGGCAAACTACTTGCGCGTTTCTTTCTGTGAAACGATTGTCGCACATCGGCACCCACTGTAACGTTGTCTTGTTATAATATTCTAAAAATCCTTCATTGGTTCTTTCGTTGTTATTGTCATTGATCGAACAGTTTCTACCGGTGCACAGTCTAATCGAATTCAGCAATGTCATGGTCTCCAGCTGGCGCTTATGTTTGCGGTGACCAGGCGAATATTGTCCGATATCTCTCTTCTCAATTCTGTTAACTTCCACTTCAGACGTGGATAGCATAGGTTTCATGACAATAGGTAATTGACTATGACCGATGGCATTAAGTATACCCATAACAAGTATACCAACATTCGGAGCAAATTCCATGACAACTCCTGGTTTTATCGTGAGTGTTACATCTGGCATGACGGTAATATCAGCTCTTACAACGTAAGGTGTGCCGCGAGCGTCCAGTGTAAGATCTGACGTCAGACGCCCTCCGAGTTCATTAAGATCAACCACGTTTTCAGGGCTGAATGTTATGGAGACACTTGCATCAAAGTTATCTTCAAGTAAGTAAGGTAAGTATGTGGCAACAGCGTGATTATTCCAATCGTCGAAATCAAATATTTGTTTCCTAATTTCCTTTTCATCAGAACTCCCCCACCAGTTTTCTGTAACATCCAGTAGATTATTTATTTTCGCAGTTTTGATGCCAGCTAGTAAAGTGTATTGAATGGCATTATTCCCAAACAGGTTTCGGCTAACTTTAACTTTCTGAATTCCTTTAAATCCTATGACATAAGTGGGATCAAAGCTTCTTACAAGAGCACCACGATTTACTTGCGCCATATATTTATTATTCTTAACTTGATTATAGACAAATACGGCGTAAACGAAGCCCATGATTTCACTTTGACTATCCATATGGAATTGCACCATGTACTGCCCGTTGTTTCTTTCTATTAAGTTACCATCTATCTTCATTTTCTTTTCCATGCCTCGGATGGATATCAATCCGATTTTACAATTGTTATCACTAAATACGTTTTTCGTAATGTTTACTTCAGCAAAATGCCCGTCGACGACAAATGCAAAGTTTTGGTTGTTACGCCAAGTATTATTATGTAGATAAATAGAATGCGTAAAGTTTTCATTGTACTGCCAAACATAAGGTAATCCTATATCGAATCCTCCATATTTGTTTCTCTCTATTGTATTATCTTGAAGCACGTAATGATACAAATTATTGGAACTTCTCAAGTCTCTCGCAAAATGAAATATACCTTTACCGTTATCCGTAATTAAACTATTATTTACCATAATAGTAATTTCAGTTATGTTGCTCTCATGAATGTCCCAAAACGGTGTGTTAATATAGATCGCCTCTTCTTTGTTGTGTGCTATTTCGCAATTGATCAACTTGATGGTTTCGTTCGCTTTGCGTAGGAAGTGGTCACCGATTTCGTTTAGATAACGATTATAATAGAGTGCCTTAATTCCTTTCGTGTTTCCCTTTATTTTTGTATTTGAAACCTGTAGAGTAGGAACTGGTCCTTTAACAATTCTATTCCTGATATTTTGCACCGGTGCTACAATTGTACTAATTACTAATACTACGCCCCCTAAAGCTCTGGTACCGCTTTCATACTTCAATACAACGCCAAATGTATTACTCGTCGTTGGAAATGTAGACAGGTCGCGATCGAGACACCATACTGTGCTAGCTTCATTGATATTTTGTGAGTCATAGATACATATACTCTCTGTTGAAAAGTTATGTATTGGATTTAAAAGTTGAAGTCCAAGTACATAACCAGGATTGCATCTAATATTGTAAGTTTTCACAATATTTTCGTTGTTATTCTTTGTAAAAACAATATGTCTAGTTTCTCCATTGACTAAGGATATATCTGTCTCGTACTCAGGCACTACTATAGGATGGTAGTTTGACTCATTCATGTCGAAAATGGGATCGAGATTAAACCACCCAGATATTTCTCTCTGTTGCGGACCGGTTATATGTGGATTGTGAGAAATTCCAGCAATTTCATTGTTTTCTATAACAGAACTATAAACCTTTAAGCCCAACTGCTTGAAACTAATGCCGCTACCTTTATTATTGCTAAATTCAGAATTTCTGACTGTGTTAATGGCGTCAGACCCGTATAAATCAGAATACAAAACTCCTAAGCCATCATGGTAATTGTTGACGATCTTGACACTTTCCAGACTATGTCGGGCGAAATCAATCTGAAGCGCAGGTTTAAACGAGTTTGAGGAATAATCAAGAAGTCCAGCCTTTTCAATGCTTACATACTGTAAGTCAGCTCGTTCCGCGATGACACTGAATCTCACCCCGGCCCAACTTGTTTCATAACATCTAATTCCAACGTCATTTTCGTGTGTACAAGAATTTTCAAAACTTTCTAACGTTTCAGCCTTACATTTAGTTATATCATTATCGAATTCTGTGCATTCTACATTCGAGAGAATAATATCTTCAGATATTCCAGCACTCGGAATTTCATTAGGTTCCAAAAACCAATCGTCTGGATTTAAAGCTAAGCCAAGTTGATTGCATACCAATGCGGCATTCACAATATTCCAACGATAATTACATATTGTTCCCCATTTATTATCTATTCGAACCTGTAACCTTCCTTCGTGTGGTGTCCTGCCACCTAAAAGTCTTATTGGCACGATTGGCTCTTGGTAGCCTGGCGTAGTCGGTTCTAACTCTGTATCTGTTTCATACACACTATCATTTGTCATAGTAACTTCTTCCTTCAAGGTGAAAGTTATGTCATTTGGCCGTTTTCCTTTTGCTTCTATTTTCCCAGCAATCATCATTCCCATTGCAGGTGGGAATTTCAATGTTACTCCAGACTGCAGAATAAGCCTGCCTCCAGGACGAATATTGATATCTTTATCCACATCGTATTCCCCTTGTCTCAATATTTCAATTCCTTCTACTTCGCCTCCAACGACGGAAGATCCAGGTACATTAAACTGCGGCACGTAGAGTGAGTTATAGTTTATTTGGGTGGCACCAGGGTTACTACTATGCAATAAATAGGGCATATAAATAATTTTAGCTAAATTATACCTATCTTTTCTATGAAACAATCTCTTATAAACTTTTTCTTCTTCTCCAAATCCGAGCCAGTTATATGTACAATTAAGAATCTTACTTTGGTCTTCCACGTGTGAACCAATTTCATACTGTGCCTCGGGATTATTTATTATATTCCTAAAGACGTCGATGTTACTGGACGCTAAAACTATAGTCGCAGCAACCCTACTTCTAGGAGTAAGTCGTGACGACAAACCTTCTAATGGTTCAAATGGTTCTCTTGCTTTATTTTCGCGAAGGTAATTCCTTGTAAACAATATATACTGAAGATCGCTGTACGGCGATAGTCCAAGATTTACCACAAATGGTCCTCTATTGCCGTAGAAATAATTATGTTGTATATCGAATCTAGCCGGTAGTATTTCGAATTCTTCCAGATATTTCCCTTCGATTCTATTAAGTATAGCAATGGCTCCAAATTCTCCGTGTTCGAAGTAATTGTACTCTATTCTTCCAATTACATTAAGTGCAGGTTGCATTTTTAATGGTACTCGTTGATTTTGATAAAATCTATTGTGTCCTATTTGTAAGTGGAGCAATTTGATGGGATCATTAAATCTCCAGCATGTGTTTATGTCCACGGTGCTCTCAACGCTAGAATTAAACCAATTTCCCGTTACGTTCACCCAACTATCACCGCAAAAGTTTCCGTGAAGGATGCCCACATCTAAATTCTTAAAGATTTCTGAATACTCTACGACGGTGGTTTGGTTTATTGGTATGTATTCAGTCTCCAGCGTATTGTTCAACCAAACGGCTATACCGTACCCTTGGTTAGAACTTATGATACTTCTTGAGATGTTGCGATTACCTCCTGTTACAGTAATGTTAATGCCATCGCCTTGGTTGAAAGAGATTCTGCTTTCCGTTACATTTACGTCTCCCGCACCATTCACAACCTGAAGGCCGGCTACGTGATTATTATTGGATATAGATGTTCTGTGGATGTGAATTTGTGACCGTAGATTTTCGATAACAACGCCTCTGCCATTGTTGTCGGAAATAACCGTGTCCGTTACATTCAAATCATAAGTTTTACTGATTCCAGACATTAACCTCAAGAACCCGACAATGTCAGTTCGTGTATTGGCGCGGAATCTCACATACATTCTGTTTCTCGTGGATGTCACACTTTGTGGTCGAGTGTGGTTTCTTATATTAAATTGTAATAACAGTTTATCATTTGCCGTTAAACCGTCGTATATGAATATTTCTCCGGTATCGTTTTTATTGGTCAATAGCTTTATAAAGCTAAGTGTGAGGACATGGTCAGGTCTTGTGTAAAATTTTTGATTGCAATCTCTTTCCATATTGGAATATTTCGATTGCTCTATGGACATTTGAATGGGAAACGTCTGACTAGGTGTGGATGCGAGAGTACACAGATCGAATATTTCGCTGCGATCGAACTTCTCATCAATATTCATTTCGTGCACCACGTATTTGACCCCGTCACCACCGTTGTCGTGAATCAGGCAATTCTCGATCTTTGTCATACCGTACGTAGAATTAACATACACACCGTAGCCTCTATTATTTTGTATTGTGCAGTTGTTTATTATGATTGGAGCGTCGGGTGAGGTCACGTTTATGGCGTTAAAGGCAGAATTCGATATTTCTATATCTTCCATTACAGGGGGGACTCCTATTATGTCTAAAGTGCTAGTTGCGTTGTTATCTCTTCCTAAACCTGCATTTTTAATAGTTATGTGTTCTAGTCTTGACATCGATGTTGGGACGTAAAGTGTATTAGCAGCTGTAAGTATCCTCTCATAAACAGCGTTTTCGAATCTTATACCCCTCCAATGAACACCCGAATTCCTTAACTCATTGTCGTCGTGATGTGGTTGGCACTGGATACCGAGGTCAGGGTGGTAGTCACATACGCCTGAACCCAGTTGTCGAGAATTCCAGTCACACTGGAAGAGGTCGTATTCCGTGCCTTTACACTTGGGTTCCTCGAGTAACAGTCGTGCCCGCCTGCCCGGTTGTCGATCCATCCAATTGTAAAACGTTCCGCCCATGAAGCCTAATTGCCTGCACGCCGTTTCCATGTCGTTGATGGTCCAACTGAAATGTAATATATATTGTTTATTGGATATAGCGTTTAAACAGTATTGAATGTTCAGAATTACAACAACAGAAATTTATTCTAATCTAATTTGGTCTAATTTTGATATAAGAAAAATATCTTACTTTCTCGAGTTCGTGCAAACGGATCTCCATTGTCCTCTATGTAAGAGCTGAACTCTGCCTGCTAAAATCGAAGGTCCGTCGACCAGACGTATGTCTGGAAATGGTTTAGATTGTTTTTGAGGTTCTTCTGTACTCGTAAATGTTATACCCCGGCCGGACTCTCCCTGAAAAAAAAAACAATATTCAATTTTTAATACTTATCTATATGGTAACGCTTGATTCAAAAGTACTTGTAAATGTCTTATTAAATAAAAATATTCGAAATTAATTTGGTCTGACATAAGTATTATATTTATTTATACTCTGTGTTTAAATACTCAAACCAAAAACAATCTACATCAGTCCAAAGCGTGCAGTTCAACTTTATTAAAATCTGAGCTAAATATCTATAATTTAATAATGATCGTTCGTAAATTGTTCACCATGAAGTATTGCTACAACAATGGATACAACATTCTGGTTACTGGACGAGGTAAAATATTATTGCCTCAACGCGTTTTGTTTTAACTTTAATGATATCTTCCTATCGCCATTGTTAAGCCATTTCTGTTAACAATATTATGTTTTGCAAACTATCGTTTACGAACGGAACGTATCCGTTTCGCACGTCCGCCCATTCGCGATACGAATCGCCCCCGCTTTACATCACCCGATTAATCGAACATAGGTCTTGCAACGCGACTGTAGCAACGTTAAATATTTTTAATGATATAATAGTAATTAATAGTCTTAAAAAATACACATTATGTTATAACCTAAATATTAACAAAGCAAAAAATATTTATTTATACATAAAAATTCTGTTGTATATGGTTTTTATACTCTAGCAAGCAATTATTATATCAGGCATAGTTGAATAAATCTTCCAAAAGGAATGTAACTCAGCTACAGCGTGATGTGTCCAGTGCAAGTGCTTTTGTAATATCGACTTTATTATAAAACCTCTAAGCAACATTATGTACACAAATATTTCGACATACGCATCAGCCACCAGGGGTCAGTCGTTCGTGACGGTATGAATGGGAATTGTGAAAAGGCAGGAAGCCGTACACGTGAAGTGCAAGGGCGAATGGATACGTGGGCTGCGCGTGCGCAGACATCAGATATATGACATCACTATTAAGCTTTCATTTTTGTACATTTATTAAACAAACTCGTTTTTATCACAAATTTAAAAATACTGACCAGTCACTTCGTTTCCTCCATAATATGTGTTTGTCTCACAATTATATATAATAAATAAATAATAATTATATATAAAATAAATAAGTGTAATGTATTTCTCATGTTAATATAAAATATAATACATAACATAATGAACTCTTGTTTGCACATGAAATATTTCTAAGCCGATTAATCGTTGAAAATGTCACTATCGATTGGTGTTACCGCACTTTTAAGCGTACGATTCAATAAATACATAAAGTGTCCAACATTTAGGATATAAACTATTAACGTAGCAAGTTTAATTAGAATCAGATCATCTGGTTTGGCGTGAGTGAGCAACAAATTTTAGCATTTACAATATTTTGTTATGTAGTAATACAGAAACTTTGTAAACTGTTCATTTGTTGGTTTGAACACATGCGATACCACTCGAAGGAAACTCGGTAAGCTAAATGCTGATGCAGTGGATCAATGTGACCGTTTAAAAATTTGTTAAAAATGGGAAAATGTTACGACTTACGGTCTTAAGTGAAATAGTGAGACCACAGGAATAAGCGTCATAGTCAATCACATTCTAATCGAAAATTTATGAATTAGCTTGGATATTTTACTAATAAATTGTTATTACAGAGCATCGCTTTATCGGTGGGTCGCCGAGGTGTGGGAGGTTGAGTGTCGCAATTTTTTTAAAAAGGATACGACAATTCGTCTGGAAATAACTGTGTACGAAACGTATTATTATTCAGTTATTTAATTATTGAATTTAATCCATCAATAATTACAAATTCAAAAATTATTCGATTTTAAACCCACAATTACACTACAAAGTAAACTGCAGCATTTTATTTACCATTATTTTAATTTCATTCACAGCACGAGATAAATTATTATATACGTCGGTTAAGATTCTCGTCTTCTAACCACTGAACCATCACGGCTACAACGCCGATTGTTTTATTATTGTTGCCTGGTTTGTTTATAGATTTTCTAGCGATAAAAATATTAGTAGAAGTAGTATACTCAAAACGGGGCACTAAAAAGTTTGAGAAACGAAGTCAAAGAGTGTTCGCGTGTCCTAGATATGACGTCACAAGATATCCATTAAATGTAATAAATCCGCTATGATTGTTAATGTTTAAACCGGGAGATAAATAAATAAATAAAATAAGAGTTTTACATAAGTTTTTATGCATCGATATGCACATTCCGTATTTATATTTTCCTAAAGTTTATAACTCAGATCCTTAAATTCGACGAATAATTAGAAACATTGTATTATTATTTTTTTACGAATTTCAAATCAATTTGTAAATTGATTCGCTACGATATTATTTGGAAGAGAAAGTTCCCTGTTTCTGAGGATTATACCTAATATGAACGAAGTTGTATGGGTTTTCAGAATTTCAACTTTCTCGTATGAGTCATATAATTATTGATGCTAACTTGCATCATTAATACCGTTTGATTGCTCTGACAACTCAATAGTAAGTAAATCGTTAAAGTAATAATAAAGTTACGTTGTAATTCGTACAACGAATTTTTAACTATACTATACTATAACGGCTATATGCACGTTCCCCTCGAGTAAGCTCGACCACAGAAAACATTGTAGACATCATTTTGTCATTAGTGTAATTTTTGAGGCAGGTCGGATAGCCGTTAAGTTATCGCAGCCGATATTGTGTAGGGTTAGCAAAATCATATAGTTTATGAAATAATAAGATCAATTTTAATAATTACAGTGTTGTCTTAAAACGTATATGTCGAATATAATCTTCAGGCTAATATTATACAGTTTTAATGTTATAAATGCAGAAGTATCGCTGTCTGTCTGGTTCTTAACTTACCCAGAATAAATTACTGGACAAATAGAAATTTGGCAAAGAGGTAGTATGTGATCTGGATAAGCATTTTATGAGATATAACTGACGAAGTAAACTTAACTTCTACTAGTTAACAATAACGGTTTATTCATTTTTCTATCGTTACTTATGTGAAATATTATAGAATTGAAAATTATTATCTCATTGTCTTCAAATTAAGATACGGAAGATGCATTATGATTATAAAATTTTAATAGTTAAAATTGATTCTTGGCTATGGCGTTTGGCAGCCCTACGTGCCACGTAGAAACGACTGGAATGGGCTGAGGACAACGCAAGGACGTATCAGAGAGTTTGTGATGAGTCAGGCAGTTCAATGTATCTAATACTAGTTTTCATATGAATATTACGTTACATTCCTAGCACTTTTCGAGGTTGCTTTCTGATATAAAGTTGCGCATAAACAAAATAAGCCAGTTTTTTATGAATAGATGTTGATAACATATGTTCCTGTAATTGCATTAAATTGACAACTATAATAATGTCAATGTTGTATAATTGTTGAATTTTTTTATGTTAGAGGGGGGCAAACGAGCAGGAGATTTACCCGATGGAAAATGACTACCACCGCCCATGGACATCTGCAACACCCGAGCGGTGTCAGGTGCGTTGCCGGCCTTTAAACTTTAATAATTACAAACAAATTGTTGTTTACTTCAAGTTTTACTTATTATTTAATGTGCCAACTCTTTGGAATTTGTACGTAAATGTTCAATACAATGGTAAGCCAATCCGATTTCTAAAAAAGCCGCACAAACTTTTAACATTTACTTATTTTAATTAATAATTATTTATTTATCCATGCTTAGCGAAATTAGGGAAAAATTACATGTAAATTCTATAAAATTAACTTGGTGTCAAGATCATATTTTGCCAATTGACGGTGAAGAGTGGGAGAGATACTTCTTACTATTATTTTGAGCTTATTTCTATGTAATAATTGAATGACTTACAAAAGCATTTCCCTCTCTAGAACGAATCGTCTATTCGCGCCACCTGCGAAGCATCAAGCATGTAATGGCCGACGGATTCCAAGTCGTTTGGACTTCCGGCAAACAATACGATCCTCGTGGCAACTGGCATGTCGCATAGAATAATAAATGAGCGTTGTTGAAAAGAACATACTCACTCAGTCACTTCACTTTGCTAATATCTAGGCTGTATTGAGGATTTGTTACAAATGATATAAACAAAAATAGTTTCTATAATTTTTAATACGATTTACTATAAATACTATATTTCTATTTAAAAAATGTAGCAAATATAAATAGGTAAGTTCCCAATTAAATGGTTCATTGTTTGCTTAGTCAGCTTACTTGATATTTCAAATGTTTCTAGATTTAAAATAAAACGTTAACAATTTTAATATAATAATCGATGCCCGTTTGTCTAAGCCCAAGCTATTTTAGTCTATGCTTAATAGCTACGTCACAAACATCGTAATATTATTCCTTGAGCAATAAATAGTCGTTCCGTTCGGTCGGAAGAGCCGGTCGTGATTCCAGCGATTTCTCCATCGCTATTGACTTTCTGCTAAATGATCTCGTTTGAAACGCTGAAGCACGAAAACGTGATGTTCAATGTTTCATTAAACAAATTCAAAGTTTTGTATATGATATAACTAATAGACATTTTAAAAATATATTATAGTCAGCTCACGTCGTTGGTGCTATTTTATGAAATGACTGTTTTTACCTATTAAATAAAATCAAATTATTTTTATTCAACTAGGCTCATCAGGTGCTTTTGCTAAAATCACACCTGTAAACTATAAATAATTAAAAAATATCGTGCTTTAAATTAACGAATACCAACACCGTGTGTTATTGTTATGCCTTATTTATTAATCATTTCTTAACATGATATTTATATGTATCCCTTGGCAAATCTTATGACTGCTGGATTTAATTGCAGAATCGAATACCTTGTCCGTGAAGGATGTATTGACTTGGCAGAGTTGAGAACTTTGTACTATAAGTTAATCTTTGATCTGAAATAATGCTTATTTGACGAATAAAACTCTGTGATTACTGTTTACAATTCTCAAGTTTGCATCTCTACAATTTTTCGTTTAAGGTTTTTACGTAAACACGTGTTGCCAACACAAAGTAACCAACTGTTCCTTCATGGAGCCGGCACAGCTGTATATGAATATGATAAGTATGCGATGTTATATAATACATTTATTGTCAAGGTGAGAATAATTAAACAAACTAATCACGACTTTACTCGTCACATGCAATAGGTTAATGCCCCGAGTACTTAATGCAATATACGTTTGCATTTACTTTTATTTAATAGTAGAGATTTATCTGTTCGATATGGAGAATAGGCGTTGTAAGAATAACGCATTTTATAAACATTATAAAACCATTACAGGTTTTTAGTTATTGTACATCTTAGAACCGTGAGATCATTGTTGGAGATTACAGAATAGCATCTCTAACTATCAACTTCCGAATATAAAGTCGTTTGTAAGTCAAACTTCGAGCTCTACTGACTTTTGATAATTCTTAAGGATAAAAACCCAATAAGATTATATTGGCTCGACCTAGGACTTGATTCATAGACCTCGGGGTCGATCAGCAGTTAAGAGTTGATACTAGTAATTAGGTATATAGTTTATTGTTAAGTAATTGTAAAAAAAAAACTGGTTGAAATATAGGTTTATTGTATAATGTGAGCATCCGCTAAGTAATATTTTTTGAAAGTTTCAACTTTAAGGAGAGAAATGACTGGTAACTATGAATTTTGTCCATGCAAAGTCGGGACGGACAACTAGTTATAAAGAATATTTATGTTTAGTAGAGTTCAGCTGTATTTTATGATCTAAACAAAGATGTCACGCTTTTCACAATCACAAGCAGAGCGAAACGATGGTATCTCTTGGACCGAATGTTTGTGACACCATGGCAGCACCATGTCATTGTCCTAGTAAAAAAACTTTTTTATGAAATAAATACATACAGCGATAATTTAATACAATTTTAAGCTCTACTACAATTGAAACATTACAATTGCATTAACAATTGTTCGTTCTTATTGAAAACACTAAGTACCTTCGCGCGGTTTAACCCGCGTTCGACGTTCCTGCTCTGTCTTTTAAAGCTAATTCGACTACTAGCTGCATATATTAACCAGTCAAATTAAAAAAAAAACACTCATGAGCTTTATTATACTAATAATATAGGTGGACATGCTTACATGTTAGAATCTTTTTTTAGTCAAACAAAACCACATTCACAATAGAGGGATCTGGTGCGCTTTTTTAAATAATATATAGTAATATTATTCAAATGATATTTAATACATTTTTCATTTACTGACTAACTGTCTTGGTAGGTACTAATCGCTTATCACTTACTCGATATATATTCTGCTGTGTTCCGGCCGTAAAAGTGAGTGAGTCAATGTACTAAGGTAATAACATGGAGCAAGGACACGAGGAGCACCTCTTAGTTCCCATGATAGGCGGCGCATTAACGATGTAAGGACGACTAGTTTTTTTTTTCTTACTATGTGCATGGGCCTTGTAGTAAGTGGTCCACACGTACTGTAAATTTTAACATCTACCCTCATAAATAGATTTAGTGTTAACAAAATATTTAGAAATAATGTCAGTATTGCCATTTCACGAATCCCGCGCCGTTAATAACCTCACGACCAAGACATTTAACATCTCGAATAGAGATGAGCCATTTAGTATTCAATTATTCTACATTCTAAAAGCCGAGATGGCCCAGTGGTAAGAACGCGTGAATCTTAACCGATGATCGTGGGTTCAAACCCGGGCAAGCACCACTGAATTTTCATGTGCTTAATTTGTGATTATAATTCATCTCGTGCTTTACGGTGAAGGAAAACATCGTGAGGAAACCTGCATGTGTCTAATTTCACTGAAATTCTGCCACATGTGTATTCCACCAACCCGCATTGGAGCAGCGTGGTGGAATAAGCTCCAAACCATCTCCTCAAAAAGAGGAGAGGAGGCCTTTAGCCCAGCAGTGGGACATTCACAGGCTGTTAGGGGGTTAGGGTATTCTACATTCGAAACGAGATCTTTGCCTTGAAGTTATTGGCTAATCATTTAATATGTATTTATAAGATGGCGCTAAATACTAAGTAAAAAGCTCTTTTTTTTCTTCTTATTTTATTTTCGGGACCTTTGCTCTACACAGGCACGTCAGTCCCATTGTCCCTTCTACATTTTGTAACATCACTTATTATTTATTGCTATACATAAATTGTTATTGTTGAAAATGGTAATTAAATAAACTTATTTATTAAATTCAAGTAGTTGTTTCAAAATATTATTTATATGAAAGTTAGCCATTTATTGTGGCGTTTGAATTTGTTTTTAATCCCATCCCGTCCCGTCCCGTTGAGTGAATAAACTGCGTCGACCCTAAATAAATAGGATGAAGGCAAGCTTCAATGAACAACTGCTAGGTGTGCGATTGATAAATATGACAGACATACGTTTTTGCTCTGCGACCAGCCATTGATTGAGATTGTTAACAATGGCTTTTCATTCTTATGCGATTTTCATAATGTTATACATTGTTTCGTTCTTGACCGCCTCGTTGGTCCAATGGCTACTCATAGGGCTGCAGGATCAATCTCTAGATTGAGCCAATAAAGTTATTGGGTTTTTCTGAGTAGTACCCTTGTATTTGCGCACGCACTGGTACACTACAATCTCTTGTGCAGTTGGCTCTAGACTCCCATGAGAATGACCATGGCCGGAATCAGTCAGGACATGATAATCATGTATTGTTCATGATGACTGTAACAACAGTATGTACTACGACAGGTATTTCCTCTATGCGTTTATTTTAGAATCAGCAAACTTTATATAATTACAAAAGCTACGTATTTCAAATAATTGTGTAACAAGACGGATACTAAATGAATGTGCGCGCGGTACTCGGTGACAAATTAAGCGTGAAGACAAGCAATTCGAAAGTAAATACTCGGAGGAACCACAGTTCGAGTAACAAAAGAACAGTCGCAATGCAGTTGCACGAACCGAGTCGCGGCTGGCGGTTTGCGCAACTCCAACCTGCCGCCGGTCTCGTGTCATTGCCAGCCAGCCGACCCGCGGCGCAGCGGTGTCTGTGATTTGTATACAATTTAAGAAAAAACAAATCTTGTAAGAGCTAGTTTGATTCTGACCCCTCAAGCTATTGTTGGTCGCACTCCAAACACAGTTTTTTTAATACACTGAATAAGCTAATAGGAATATTACTAGTTCGTCAAAAGCTGTCATTGATGATTTTCTTAATGTACGAATTTATGTTATGATTTCTATTTTAAAGCAAAAAAGTAATAGTTTTTTTTCCTTTAAATGTAAAAGTTTTGAATGTCAATGTCAATATCAGCATATAGACATCGCCTCCGCCTCCCACGCGTCGCGTCGCCATGGAAACGTGAAGCGAATCTAATAGCACCCAAGTAAGATCGCGCTCGCAGATATCTTTAGGCATTGGCCTTATTTGTACCGGTTACCATCATTAACACCATTGCGTAATGTGTGAAACGAGAAATATACGAACCATAGCTGCTATTTCTAATTACTTAATTACACTTAATATGATATCATTAGCTAAAATTCTAAATTATGATAACTCACAAGTACTTATTTATATGAAATTCAACTACCTAATATTATGAATTTATCATGGAATGTTCAATTCTAGTACAAAAGATTAAGCCTGTGGTATATATTTATACATAAGAACGGTGATGTACGGTGTGATTGCAGTCTTTCTACTGGTTGAGCCTTGCTTGCAATAAAACTGGAACTAGTCGGATGGCGATCTTCACAATTGAGTGGACTGGTTTATGTAACATCTTACGAGTGAAATAAAAAACATAAAACATGTAACTTTGTATTACTGCAAAGAGATTACAATTAAATGTTTAACTAAAGTACCCACTCTACATATAATTATATGAGATATGAATAATGCAACTTTACTCAACTTCACACTAATCTATAATTAATGTTTAAGACAAATTTGTATAGTTAGTTATTTGATCAAATATTAATACAAAGCCGCCAAAATTATAATGTATACAGTCGTTATTTGAAAAATAAATAAATATTAGAGTGATTTCGATTCCTTTATCCGATGACTTTTTAAATGATTGCACACCCTGGGTATGAAACGATCGACTCCAGGTTATCTCAAAATAAAAAAAGGTATATAAATTTGGCCAGTGTTGTATATGTATTGTACCTCTTGTAAAGATGAGATATAAAAAAATAAAAAAAACGCGCTGAGTTTCTTTCGCCGGTTTTTCTCAGGTCTGAGGTGTTTATTTCCGAACCGGTGGTAGATTATTGACAATCAATAAGCAAGTAACGCTTCTATATTGAATAAAGATTTTTGACTTTTGACTTTGACTTTTGACCTTTGATAAGTCCATCGGTAGGGCTAGGGTGTAACAACGAACACTCGCCACAGAAAACCACCAGAAAACGATCGTGGAATTTCAGAAAATGATAAGCATCATTAACCATAATGATTATAACATTTCAAGAATACACGCATAAAACTAGTCGCCATAAATCGGTTATATCAACATTTCACTGGTGAGTAATGAAGCGAGTTCTTACAGAATAGCGCTGCAGATTGACGTATGAACAACCGACAACTTTCTTTGGAGTTATGTGATAAATATTTTTGTCTTCGAAAAAATGATGTAGTTAAATATCATTTTTTAACCGTTCACTCAATTAAAATATAACGTCGATCATGTTGCACGGCCGGTCGGTCCTGGTTAAATTAGTTCTCTTCTTCTTGAAAACGATGAGAAAATGTTATTTGTCCCTCAGAAGTATGTCGGCTGTGCAACGCGTATTGCCTAAGAGCGCATTCCACTTTCAGCTTGCAACCACAATTACAAGTTATTGAATATCGCGTACTGTAATCTCTTGACATAATAAGAGGTGCGGCCATATATGTACATAACGGCCATATACGTACATAACTTATAACAGTCCACTCAGCCCGATTTTAAACAAAATAAAACTGGTAATCTTGAAGATAAAACAAAAAAAAACAAATGTGAGAACATTGCATGGTATATTTATTTTCACACAATTAAATATTAAAATAAAACACTATTGAATAAAAATGTGATTCAAAATTAAGACACATTTCACACAAGTACTCGTTTGCACTGATTCAGAAAGTGACCTTAGAATCTAACAATGGGTTCATTAACCTGGGTAGTTATTGCTTTGTATAAAGTGTTTCCTCGGTCCAAATTTGAAAGTCACAGAACCGATACCTTTAACAGTATTTGGTTTACAAACATTACATTAAATATTATTGTTTACATTTAGTTTGGTAAACAATTGATAACATTATGATGTTTAGAAAAATAAACAGCTTTTAAATGTCCTTTTTTTATAGAATAGGAAGGTGGACGAGCATGTGGGCCACCTGATGGTTATTGGTCACCAACGCCCTTAGACATTGGCATTATAAGAAATGTCTCTTACATAGCCAATGCGCCACAAACCTTGGGAGCTAAGATTTTATGTCTCTTGTGCCTGTAATTACACTGGCTCACTCACCCTTCAAACCGGAACACAACAATACCAAGTTCTGCTGTTTTGCGGTAGAATATCTGATGAGTGGGTGGTACCTACCCAGACGAGCTTGCAAAAAGCCTACCACCAGTAGACCACCTTTGAACAAGGTGTCTCCGGTTTAGTAAAGGCTTATGTTCTTCTTCCAGTGGCAGTCCCAATGTATGTTACATTGGTCCTTTAATCACGTGAAAATACCTTTAAGTGTCGACGTAATTAAAGCACGACCTTGCTAGATGTTCCTCCATCACGATTTCCCGGATCCCTCTGTATGTCCCATCGTTATCAAGTGAAACTGTAAGCGTGTTTCATATCTGAGAATATGTCCTAAGTCAACAACTACATGGTGTTCAAACATCAACTTCCGGAGTAATCCGACACGTTATAACGTACTGTCATCGCTGATGTTGTGACTCTGATTTGATGAAAGCACTAATACTAAAATGCATCGAGAAGACGTGCTGTGTCCTATTAAAGTGTTCCAAGATTTACAACCGTAAGAATCATCTATCAACCATCACGTTTCTTCAATCTGGATTAATCGATAAGTCACGATTAAGTCAATAGCAGACGAAGTCACGGGCTCAGCAGGTTTGATCAAAGGTCTAAGAACTGTTGAACATTTTAATGTGTAGTAGTTGATAAAATATTAAGATATCAGAGGAAGTAACACCACACCACGAATTAGTCAGTATCAAGTGATATTGTAAACAATGCCGATAACGGATGAATCATGTTCCTTTTTATTACTTCTTATTATAGACGTCATCTATTTTACTCGTCTCCATTTTTTAAATTATTAATTAAGTTAAATAGTATGACGTCTCTGTAAATGATAAACCGCCGTTTTGCGATGTCACAATAACTTGTTACTTAAACAGTAATTAGCAAAAAAAAAAATTAAGTTATCGTTTTACGTATTACGATACAGATATAATATATAGATAATCTTTTAGTATTTTACTATAGTGTATTTTTACTTAATTGAAATAATTTATTTTAGGGAGTTCTGGGGTTTAGTGCCTTTATTAATGTTACATTCATAAAATACATAAAGTTCTGTAATTGAGAACGTTGTTTAAATTTACAGAACTTAAAACAATTGAATATATCTCAAGGTGTAACGGCCTTTGTGATACCTTAAACAGTAACATACCTCGCTAACGACTCGTAGTTGTTACCTAACGTTCAAGGCAGTTCATTCCACATTAAGAACTGTTATCGAATAGGACGAGTATATATGTAAGTGTTCTTATATGGTACGAAGAAGGCATAGCGAGTCCAATTACGCATACAAAAATAATAATGTTTTCGTTTAGATATGGGATATTTATGTGCTTCTATAGAATTCACTCATGCATGAAATTTAGAGTGATATCTCATATCGCTTGTAAATAATAGTTTCACTATAGAATAAAGGTGTTTTAATGTTATGATAATAGGAATAATATACTTTTAAAGCACTGTGGATTAAAGACGTAGTTCTTAACCAAAGAGCACGGTATCCTATCCGGACAAGCATCAATAAGTTTGCATGTTGGTACTTCATTTGCCTCAGGTAAACATCGGGACACCTGCGTGCGGCGTATGATGTTTTGTCACATGTGTACTACCAACTAACACTGGAACATCTCGGTGAAATAAGTACCATACCTTCGTAGAGGAGAAAAGGACACTTACCCTTACTAATTATAAAATTAGTTACGAACAATTTATATTATAATATTATTAAATACTAATTAGTAAAGGTGGTCACTACTAGTTGTAGGTATCTTAAATTGACTAGCATTCAAAATTTCAAGTTTCTAAGTCAATGCGTTTAAACGTTATATAAGCACTAAAGTAGTACAGTCTAGTAGAAAAGTTTAGGCTCAGGAATGTCATCTGTCGGCTAGTTCTGTCGGCAAGTTTCAGCGACGAGTTCTATGTTGCCTTGAAAGTCAATAGATTAATCCAGACAATAATATAATCTATTGAAATGTGTGTTTGTTGGTGTATAGGTTTGGACTTCTCTCACGCAACAATAGAGCAACAGATTTTTTGCATAGACATAGTTTACGGGATAGAAAGTTACATGCCAGACTACATGCCAGGCTACTTGCGGGAGCGATGGCAGGTACAAACTAGTAACATGTAAATTGAGTTACATTTCAATTTAATATTATTTTTTCTGTACAATTATTTTATTAAAATATTTAGTCAATTTGTGTTTGAAATACCTGTTTTGATCTGAACAAACAATTTAAGATATTCAGAGGCACTTGAGTTTCAAACAAAATATTTTTATATGAAATTATGTATAAAAATATTATCTCTTCTTAGATAACTGTATTATATATTTATTGTATAATAAAACGAAAGTTAAATTCATGCAATAGCCATGCCATTAATGCCATGCAAGAGCTGAAATAAATATATATAGGTTGATAAAAGAAAAACAAATAAGTCTCGCGTTTCACTCTTACTTGTGAATCATTGAGTCCACATATAATGAGGCATACGGCGATAGAAATACTCACGAGTAGCTAGACATGTGTACATTAAGATTGAGTTGTAAGTGTATACCTGTAATGAATTTGAGTCATTCGTCCGGCTAACCTAGCTATAAATACAAGTTAATCGGTTCGGATATTATAGTTTATTAAGTTAAATGAGTTTTGGCGAGCAATTGGAATGTGGTCAGAGCATCTCTTTACTTCATTCTTATTCACGCCACTCGTAAGCGAATTATTGTCTATTAGTATTCATGAGATGAAGTGTGTAGAATATGCACTATTGTTAGTGCTGACTGCATGGAACGTAAAGTTCATTTACGAACACAAGAGTAAGTTCTCGTTAAGTTTTGGGGATAATATTTATTTTAGTCAAGCAAACAAGTTTACTAGTGGTAGGGCTTTGTGCAAGCTCGTCTGGGTAGGTACCACCCACTCACCCGATATTCTACCGCAAAACAGCAGTACTTGATATTGTTGTGTTCCGGTTTGAAGGGGGAGTGAGCCAGTGTAATTACAGTCACAAGGGACATAAAATCTTAGTTCCCAAGGTTGGTGGCACATTGGCTATGTAAGCGATGGTTGACATTTCTTACAATGCCAATGTCTAAGGGCGTTAGGTGTATTAGGCGTATTAGGTGGCCCATATGCTCGTCCACCTTCCTATTCTATAAAAAAAGAGCAAACAATTTACGATAAGTTGTCATCTTCGCATAAACGATACACGCGCACGATAAGATAAATAAAAGTCAACATTTCATTTGTTGAATTCTAATACTTCTTTTGTAAGAAATCTAGTTATTTAAACCCAGATGAAGTACTAGAATAAACTAGGTTCAACAACAATGGAAGTGTTATTGACGTTTAAAAGAACTGTAGTTGATGAATCAGAGGCGCCAGTCGTTTCAAGGTTATAAATACTACCAGATACTAGTCATTACTTAGGACCAATCAACCGCAACTTAGCTGTACATACATCTTGGAGTTCATAGACTTTAGTAGGTAAACTTTAGTCTTCAGATTACAACAATAAAATCATAAAAGCAATATGTAGGGCATAGTTTGTGGTCTAATTAAATAACTATATGGGCAAGCTAAATATATCTTGGAAATAATAAATTAATAATAATAATAAATTGTTAATAAAATATTATTTAATAAAAATGTTGGTCCACAATTGGCGGAGAAATCGGTAAACATACATAATAAAAAACACAGTCGAACATAGAGCCTCCGCCTTTCGGTTAACAATAATGACACGAAATACAAAACAAATATAACAATTTTAAATTCAGTGCTCTATTTTATAATTGTAACAACTAAATTGGGTCCGTTTATCATGAAGTGATACCCGACGTTACGTTTATTTAGGGCTTTTATCAAAATCGTGTCAAGATCTATAAACAAAGATAACTCTATCCTTTGTGGGTGACGATACATTTTCCATCGAAGTCCACCTTAGTCTACCACGTCGTTTTACTCGAGCTATGAATTGCAGGAACGTATTGCTATAACAGTTACAGATTATTCTGCTCTGTTAGAAGACCATTCCGTATATGCCTTGGTTGACGACTCTTTCCTCATGTTTCCAAAAAATATAACCTGTTTACTTTAAAATTCGTCAATTTTAATTTTATCGGTCTAATCTGTTTAGGAAGGTTGAGCATTGCTAGTGTGCTGTGCTGTGATACGTGTATATATGTATTTAAATCTCAGAATTACAGATAGAGTCAGTATCGAATATCGCTTCTAATATTTCCCGATCGTACTGATTCGAGTTTCGGATTGGGTCTTAATAAATAGCAGAAAAATTGACTTGCTCATATTTCACAGGAAAAATACTGAGTGATCCTAATGATTTCATTGAGCAGAGTGCAAAAGATTTCGTTTTAAAAAGAATAAAATATATTGTTTTAAGTACATACAATATGTCCTCGTAAATCGTTTTTCAAGTGTCAAGAATGAATAATTACTGATAAGGGAACATTTTAATGTTTTTTGTGTTTAAAGTTTTTAATCTTAACTAACAACCACATTAAGGTTCAACTACATATATTATATGTAAGAATACTTTTCTAACAAGATAGTTGATGATAGATGTCCAAGTTAGAATGTCTAATCTTTGGAAGTATATATATATATACAAAATACATATATACAAAAGTTTTGTGTTTAGGTCTTTTGTGTCGTAGGAAATGGGTCTATATAAAAAAAACGCCTATGATATAAAACAAAGATACAAGAGACCTCTTTAAGCCCAAGTCGGTTCATTTTTAAACGTTAAATTACATTTATCGTTTGTTTCTGTACAAGTACTAAGTAACTGTACTAACTGTTTGTACTGTGTAAATATTAGTTAAACTTTTTATATCTTGTAGCAATAAAGTTCAACGATTAATTGAGCTGATTAACATAAAATTACGTTAATTAAGTTTTTTTTGTTAATCGGTTAACCGATTACATACATTTACTTTTTACGTTCATTTTAAAAAGTAAGAGTCGATATACTTCTCTTTTCTCATGTAATAAAACTGTCCCTTTTCAAAATGATCGTTCACCCTTCCTATTAGCTGAGTTTTTGTGTCACGTTCCATCGGTTTTTTACTCGTGTTATCGAAAACCGGTTTCGTCAAAAAAACATCACCCCGAGAAATAGTGAAAGGAACCCTTCTTTTAAATGGAAGCCATATCCCAATATACTGGCGTTATACGTTACATAAAAAATCGCAATATACGTTACATAAAAAAACATTTTTTGTTTACATTCACACCTATTACATACTGTATCATTCGTTCGTTTTTTAGTTACGATTGACATCTATCTATAAATAAACTTTTCGCTCCTAACGTGATCATCAATACCATGATATGGATCTAAATAAATAATATTGGAGATGTGAAATTAGTTTTCTAATGAAAAATAAATGTAAAGCGATACTAATAAATGAGGAGACGGTTTATTATGGCCGACTGAAAATACTGCTTATCCAATATATATAACTTATATCAGAATATGTAGCGCGTTTTATTACGTAATATAACTAGCTAGCTATCGACCCGTGAAAAAATGTTGCAACTGCGGGTATGACTAGGATAGAGATGAATGATAATGATGGAGTTTATCATGAAACGTTTCGACGGTACGTCGGTATAACAGTCATAAGTGACAACAGCGAAACGTTAGACCAAAACTTAGTACGGGAACAACTGTACATTTGTATAGATATAGAGAAGCGAACGAGCAAACAACACAAACCACCACAAACTAAGATGTTATGACTCTTGTACCAACCAGTTGCACTGGCTCACTCATCTTTGAACCGGAACATAACATTATATAGAATATCTGGTGAGACACACTGTAGAATTTCCTGATATTTTACTAGTATTATTTTTTCTGTTTTTCTGGTATCATACAATCTTGGACATAATTCTCCATTGAGCTAGCCTAAGCATAAATTCTGAGATATTATAGTGCAATAATGTCTGCGCAAACACAGGTGTACTCGCTATCATCTCACGATAACAAGGCAGTACCTGACCTGTCTTTAGTTAAATCTCCAACGGCTTTACGTACTTTTTACGCACGAAAGTGTAAGCTAGGCAGTTCAGAGTTGCAATTAAAACAACTATGAACTAATGCATATACACATTACGAAGTTTTTAATACATTAACTTTATAAATAAAATACGACTTTTCATATTTATAGTCAAGTCTAATAATAACATAAATAACAATATTTAAAATTAACGATTGTAAAATTATCTTGCTTATTTGGTGTACCCGAATCCCATTAAACAAACGATCTTTATTGCAATTGCGTTTATTTACTTCCTTGTTATGTATTTGACGAATTATTTACTGCTAGATCTTATTATCATAAATGATGAGTGGACATAAAATCGAGTGGAATGCAACCCACAATCCCTTTGGTCAGTTCATTTCACCCAACTTGATGACGCTGTTAAGAGGTTATGCTGTCGTCATTTGTCAATAAGATCAGAGTTGATTGAATTAGAGGAAGGATGCTGAGGTTAGGTCGGGTCTTCACGGTGTCTTTGAACATCTGCTACGCTTAATGACTCACGATGTGATTTAATAACGTAATCGTGTATGATGAACTTTCATGTACATTCTGAATATATAAGTTTACCATGTCATTATATACGTTAAAGCTAAGCTAAAACGCACAGTGGAAGATTCCTCCATAAAAGCCTCTTACATTGGCAAAAGAAATAATATCGTTCCACGAAGAATCAGCTGAGTTGATTATTAGTATTGTTCATAATAAGATTAACATTTACTAAGCTCATTATAAATGAATTTATTTATTCTTGTATTTAAATATACATGGAAGTAACAGATTGTACCTTATTGTATTTATTGATCGTCGAATAAAAAAATATAAAGTATATAAGTATATCGCAAAATATTTATTTTCGCATTGTGAGTTGTTTGCTCATGTTATGAAGTAAATGTTTGCTTTAGTGCAACAGGTGAACGTATCAATAGAGCGTGCGATATACCGCTATCAGGGCCAGTGCGTGCCCTTATCGAGGAATCATTTTATTTATCGGGTGTTATCAAACGAAGGGACTGTATATACGTCTCTTGATTTCATTGTGTATTGTATTACATAAAAATATATTTAAGCCAAATTGAAAACAATCACATTAAAAAAAAGACACGTTCTGCATTTCTAATTATAAACATTGAATTCCTATTCATGTAAAGAAACTGTCGAATAAGAATCATGACTCACTCAGTACATACCACTTAACAGCAAAATCTACATGTGTGACATCTTATTGGAATCGGATTTGAACTGAGGTGAAAGTTGAATAGGCTAATTTCGGGACATTCAGTGTCAAGGAGCACAATAAAACATTTTAAGCTTGTAATAATTAATTAAAGACAACGAAGTGAGTAGGTTATATAGTGAATGCTGAAAAAAGTAGTTTTTTATAAATAAAAAATATAAAGATATACAATGTACAGTATTTATACAATTACTATATATTTAAATAATGACGTATGAAACGATTTTGAATTTTGATAATGTTGTAGCGTAACCAGCGTCAACGATAATATTAGTACATACACCAAAGTAGTTAACAGTATTAAATACTAAGAGTATTTATTCCTGTACTTCGGTTTATTTTATGGTCTCGCTAAAAGGAAGATAATTATTTTCATTTTTTTTCCTAAACACGAAATAAGATGTTATTTGTAATACAGGATAACAAATAAAATACTTACAACAGCAACGAGTTTTCCACGCACGGTGATTCCAATCATGGGAGCGAATCTTACTTCAACCCCGGGCTCTACCACTAATTCAGCTTCTCTCTCCACGAGCAGGTCATCTCGAAGAAGATACGGACTACCTTCAGTTTTCCAAACAGTTTTACCACCAGCTACTACACCTCCGGGCAACTCAGTAAGCCCTAATGATTTGTTTAACATGTATGGGTCCGTCTCCTCTACCCGGAACTCTTGACCATTACACCACATAAAACACAAAATCACCACCAAAAGTGTCCGCCACTTGTATTTCGTGTCACTAAACTGACTATGTCTTTTCTGCACCCCCATTTCTTTAAACATTATTAGACACTAAAATTCATTTTACTAAAATAAACTTGATTTCAAATTGTTAACATTTAACACACCTCAGCAAACATAGCAAAGGTATATATAAAGCATAAATATTGGGAAAACATATCCGTATAATATTGTTATCCGTAGGATATTGAGGAATAAGTATCACGCTTGTATTTGTACTCGTGTTTGTCAAATAAAGTACTATCAAAACAACTAAACAAAGGTGGGGCTTTATAGCTACGGGAAATAAGCGAAAACACGCGCCACCGGGCGACCGTTGGACAAAGTAGTTCGGCCGGTTTTCGTGTTGTACGAAGAGTTCCTCCTCCCTCCCCTTCCTCTTACCTTTTTGTTTTACCAAAGCCTCCTCCCACCCTTCAAGTTCTAATACAATACGTTCACACGACTTGATAAATTCATTCATTCGCCTTTCACTTTATCATTCATTTATTTTAAATTGCATTCAGTTAGTATATGCCGCTTAGTCATTTTTACTCTTAGTTTTAAGTTATTAAAAAAAACATAATATTTTAATATAAACGATTGATGTTTTTTTCGTATTGACAAAAAACATTTTTGAACATTTAAAAATAAACTATTTAAAAAAATTAAAACTGGACAACATTTAGTTTTATTTATAACACTGGCAACATTAGCAAGCCATACTCCATCAATTTCATTCGTTCCTTAGGTTCTTTCTTTACCATTCAATCATCAACTTCATTGATCCGTTTTTCATATTTTGAATAAAATAAAAATAGATTTAAGATCAGTATCATAATATTAAATAGAACAAATAATTTTAAATAAAATTTACGTCCACTCAACATTTAAAAATATGTAAGTACTCAAAATTTGTGGTTATAAACTTCATTTATAATTTCGGGTGTCGTGGCATCATTATTGACGTGACGACATCTTGTTTAGTCTTTGTATTTATGTATTTCGTCGCAAAGTTTACTGGTTATTTCTTATAGTGTAAAATTTTATTATAGAAATAAATACCATGAGCTCAGGAGGAACTCGCGTGTATGTGGGCGGTCTCGTGGAGGGTATCAAAAAAGAAGATTTGGAACGAGAGTTCGATAAATACGGCAAGCTTAACTCCGTGTGGGTCGCACTTAACCCTCCAGGCTTTGCTTTCATTGAATTTGAAAACATGCAGGAAGCTGAAGATGCTTGTAGCGCGATGAATGGTTTTGAAATGCTAGGCGCGACATTAAAAGTAGAGTTATCGAGAAAAAGAGACGGTCCCCGCCGGGGCGGCGGTAACTTTAGAGGCGGCCGTGGTGGTAATTTCAGAGGACGCTCCTTTGGAGGCTCCCCGGGTGGTAGGTCTTTTGGCGGTGGGCGACCTTTTAACCGTAACAGCCAAGGTAACGGATATGGTTCAGGCAACGGTGGAAATTTCAGATCTAGGTCACCACTCTCTCGATTTTAATTTAATTCTAGCATTTAGTTAGGTTTAGTGTTATCGTAATCTGAAGCCTTCCAAGTGTTAAAAATTCAATGTCTGTTTAATACTGGGGGTTAATGCTTCAAATATTGATGATGAAGTTGATGTCTCAGGAATTAGAGGTAAAGTATAACTTTATTTTGTTAATAGCTTTTTAGTCCTTAGTAAGTACAATTTTTTCAAGTCTACATGTTCATTGCATAATTCAATTAATGACAAAACACAACCATGACGGTTCTGGTAATTTTGGCTATTCATTGCCCACACTAAGGTTAACCATGCTTTAATCACAAGACTGACTGTAAGTGGGTTTCATAGACACAAAAATAGTCATTGTACCTGCCTGATATCATAAGAAATAAATGTGATACCAATGTGGACTTGCATAATTTTACTTAAACAGGATTGTGTTTATTATTAATAATCAAATTGAAATGAAACTTAAAAATTGTCTAAAACAGGTTTGTATTAAACAACAACACAATCAACCAAAGTTGTACTAAGTTAAACATCAACATAACCTCACTTATATCTAACCTCACAGCCGTAATAGAAATGTTATATTGTAAACCTCTGTATATTTAATTATTTGTATTCAATTGTAATCAAATTTAATTATCAATAAGGTTGTACTAGCTTATGATATAGTTACTCGGCTGTGTATTTAAATTGCATTAACACTTAGGCGAGATACCTCACGGTTGCTTTTTCAAGTTATTTATTTTCCTTAAGTATGCTCTAAGGGAAATATAAGAAACCTACATATGATCAATTTATAGAAATTAATTGAAAGAAAAAAACTTGTTTTAATAATAATAGTAATGTATACTGTGGCAAAATAAACTTCAATGAAGTTTCAGTTCATTGGATATAGTTTAAAATTAAATTCTTTTGAAAATGACCCGTTCTGGTATGTAATGTGTTTTACACTAAATAATTATTATGGATATGTAATAGTATTTTTCTTGCTTAAACAATACAATCTACATTATCTACAATTAAGGTCATCAAACAGATTGCAAAGTTATTTGTGTTACATATTTGTAAGTTCTTAATTGTCTTGAAATGAGTATACCTTATTTTGGATTCTTTTTTTCATGTAGTATTTTATTTATATGTTAAGTAGGTAGTATGAAACTGACCATGGTAAAATAAGGCTTGCTTTTAGCACTGATACAGTATGTCTTAAACTGCTTGATTGAATGATTAATATGATCTTGGTTAGTGTATTTTACACTCAAAAAAAAATTCAGGTGCTTACATATAACATATTGATACATTTAAGTATACTGAATATTTTGTTAGTTTGAAAGTGTTAATGTCAGATTTTACCAGTTCTATGTGATAAATTCTTTTTATCTGTCCGTAACCTATTTATTGAAAAAGGTTATAGGCTATATAACATGACTACGACCCGCGAGGGCGGAGTAGAGTAGGGCGGCGAACATTTAACGTGGGTTAAATCGGAGCTACTGATTATATATAAGTATCATTATATTTTCTCTTAGCAAATTTTTATCAGTATTATTATAAAAATGGGTTTATTTAATAGATTAAATTTAAAGATATTTATTTTATTTTCTATGTACAAACGTTTCAAGCTGTCGTTCGATGGTAACAAGTCGCGTCATCTATTGTTTCGTAAATATGTACGTTTAAAATCATAGGTTCATTCTTTTACTAACATCAATTATAGTGACACAAGAATTATTTAATTGTCATAAGTAAGACATTGAAGTGAATAAAAAATAAGAGTACAAAAGTTTAGTTATGTGATATATAATGTAATAAATGCTTCTGTTTGTTTCAGGTCCTCGGAATAATTTCTAATATCGAGTCTTCTATAACATCGAGGCAAATGAATGAACAATCTTCAGTATATCTTTAACATTTTACCTAAGCACCTTATGGGCTAAGTTTCCTTATATATAAATAAATGAAAACACAAATTCCAGTCTGTATTTTTTTTTTAATTTTATGAAAAAGCAAATGTTACAAATAATAATTATTCTTATAAATATTAACTATAATTAATTATGAAGGGCTACTTAAACAAGCCATTAGTAATTCCATTTTGTTTAAAAAGTTTTTGCCCTCCATTTTTTCTAATTTGACTTCCTTAAATGCACCACCAAGATTTTCCCATTTCTTGTCCTGAACTAATTCACTAACGAAGAAGTCTTTTCTAGGAGACTGAGCAATGAACACTTGGATTCCAACAGATGGCTCGCATCTTATTGCTATCATCCTATCACCTGAAACATTAATAATAATTACTTGAAATATTTGATATTAAACTGAAATATTTATTTTATTACAAAAATATATTTGTCGACATATCAATTTAAAAATAATAATTTTGAGATAAAACTAAAAATATAAAATTTTATTTTAATGGTGAAGTGTTATTCATAAAAAGTGAGTCAAATATAATAAGAAACAATATTGACAAATAAAATATATTATTTCAATTGGTCTATAATGTAATTACCATTGGGAGAAGCGAGAAGGCATGAAGAAGCATTCCCGAGCGGTTCAACAGGTCCTGAACCTAAATGTGAACTGCTGGCGAGTAGTTGCCAACCCATACAGCGGCCTACTGCCTGTACTGCAGTCATTTGGTGTTGGTATATCTATAAATGAAGTATATTTTGAATATTATTGCTTTATTACAAAAATAATAGAAATTTGTTTAGTATTATGTACTGTAAGTCAAGGCAGATTTTTTCATTGTTATTATTAAAAAAAAAAGCAAATTTATTATTATTGGGCCATCCATACTATAATTGAATGTGTCTTTTTAGTAAATATTGTTCGTAATTGCATGAATTGCTTAAGCTATGAGTTGTTTATTAAAATAATGGATGGTATTCACTTTGAATACAATAAAATATTAACATTATTTTATTTAACGAATAATATTGATGCCATAAACAAATATTTGAACACAAATTGTAATTATTTAGGAATAAAATACTGAGCCTTTAGTTTAAGGGTAGGAAGTATATATTGAGTATATTGAAGGGTTGAAAGCCAATGAGAGCTACCTGTTGGTATCAGGACACCTTCACTTATTTGTCACTATTGTGCGAAATATAAACCATTCCAGACACTAATCTCACCGTTTCAACCTGAATACGGCAACTACCAATACAAAGTATCGCTGATATTTAATCCTACCGCCCGCCAACAAGAATGACTGATGACTGCGTGGTACTTACACAAATGGATTTAGATTCCACAAATAGTCATTATAAGGATTTGTTGTCAATTCAAGTTTTAATATTATTAATAAAGTGAAAATTCACCAAAGTAAGGTTACATACTTGACAGTAAATAAGATCTCTAAGCTCCTGCAGTTCGTAAGACAAATGTCTCACTTTTCCGTCGCGACAAATGCACTTCAGTGTTTTCTCGCCAACATGAACTACTAACGACGTTCTGCAGACCGCGTCGTATCTGTTTTAGTAATAAATAAATAAAACATAAGAGTAAGTTTGATTTGTAAACTTAATTTTTCAAGTAGTCCAAAGGCGGTACACATGTATTTTAAAACATTTGACTATTACAATATAACTTGAAAACATTAAAATAAAGCATATCTTAAAACATTTTAATCGATTTATTTTATTAATATTTTCTATACAAATTTATAGATGAATGACTAAAATGAAAATAATTTTGATACTTTATAGTCATCGATGTTATTTCTTTTAATTTTTAATGAAATTATAAACACGACTGCCCTAAGGAATGAATTTATTTCGTAAATGTAATCGCTATACATGCAAATTTGTTTAGATATTTAAATGTTATGGTGGAACAAAGAATCTGACGAAACATACATATATGTGAACACTGAAAACATTACACAGATGTTTTGGGCAGTCGTGTAAAAAGGAAATATTCTGCTACTATTTACCCATAAGCCATAATATTTATCTTCACACATGATTGCGTAGGACTGTTCAACGCGTTCCAATGTGAAACTATTAGAGGATCTTTTACCTAGAAACAAAACGACAAATTAAGAGTTATTTCCTTTAAAAAACATAAGCACAATATATGTACTTTAGTACACTTATAAATAAAACTGAATGTATTTCCCTAGTGGCTGTATACAGATTCCCATGTGTTGAAAAACAGACTATGTTTATTTTATATTAATAGTATAGGTAGGCGGACGAGCATATGGGCCACCTGATAGTAAAATTACAATGGCAATGTAAGAAATGTTAACCATCGCTTACATCGCCAATGCGCCACCAACCTTGGGAACTAAGATGTTATGTCCCTTGTGCTTGTAATTACGCTGGCTCACACCCTTAAAACCGGAACACAAAATACCAAGTACTGCTGTTTTGCGATAGAATATCTGATGAGTGGGTGATACCTACCCAGACAGCTTGCACAGAGCCGAACCTACATCTATAGATTTAATGTGCCATTTTTATAATCAGATAATATATTTGTTATTTTTGAGAACTAAGTAAAATTTAATTATTATTTTCTATTTACGTTTACTTAAGCGATAACTGAGGTGCTCGTCGTTTTTATCTGTTTTGTTATTATCCGGGCTCTCGCTAAAAAAATATAGGTAAATATCGTCAATATGTAACTCACCTCTTTAGCGATAGTGTCGAGTACATATTCACTGCGCCTCCGCATGAAGAAGTGCTGTGCTTGTTGTATAATCTGCTCTAGAAGAGATTGTTCCTTGCTCATATCCAATAGTTCGTAGCGGTCCGCTGCCATTGGCCCTGTTTCAAATAAATATATTAAGACCGAAAATACTGGCGCTTTTGTAAAAAATATATGTTCATTGTTTTTATTTACAATAAAAAAAAATATTTGTGACATTAAAACGAGTACGTACATGATGCTGTTTCCACCGTGGAAATGAAAATATTCAGAGTGAATATTCGATAGAATTTAACAGATAAATCAGCTCGCAAAGATTTTTGCATTTGTAGTAGAGTATACACAGTGCCAAAAAGGATTGATCCAGTTTGAGCCAGTTACCACGCTTTTCGCACTTCGCATGAGTAGCGTTAGAAGTATATGGCACTTTGTTTATTATTATTTCTCACTAATTAGTTCATAATAAAGTAAATGTTGTGTATATGTTGTGCGCGTGGTGCAGTAAGTGTAGCGAGGCTGGGGGCGACAGTTACCGGCGAGCGAGCGTCGCTTGGAGGGCCCGAGCGGCCCGGTGGCGGGGTGCGGGAAGGGGTGGTGGGTGTGCGCGTGGTGCAGTAAGTGTAGCGAGGCTGGGGCGACAGTTACCGGCGAGCGAGCGTCGCTTGGAGGGCCCGAGCGGCCCGGTGGCGGGGTGCGGGAAGGGGTGGTGGGTGTGCGCGTGGTGCAGTAAGTGTAGCGAGGCTGGGGCGACAGTTACCGGCGAGCGAGCGTCGCTTGGAGGGCCCGAGCGGCCCGGTGGCGGGGTGCGGGAAGGGGTGGTGGGTGTGCGCGTGGTGCAGTAAGTGTAGCGAGGCTGGGGCGACAGTTACCGGCGAGCGAGCGTCGCTTGGAGGGCCCGAGCGGCCCGGTGGCGGGGTGCGGGAAGGGGTGGTGGGTGTGCGCGTGGTGCAGTAAGTGTAGCGAGGCTGGGGCGACAGTTACCGGCGAGCGAGCGTCGCTTGGAGGGCCCGAGCGGCCCGGTGGCGGGTTGCGGGAAGGGGTGGTGGGTGTGCGCGTGGTGCAGTAAGTGTAGCGAGGCTGGGGCGACAGTTACCGGCGAGCGAGCGTCGCTTGGAGGGCCCGAGCGGCCCGGTGGCGGGGTGCGGGAAGGGGTGGTGGGTGTGCGCGTGGTGCAGTAAGTGTAGCGAGGCTGGGGCGACAGTTACCGGCGAGCGAGCGTCGCTTGGAGGGCCCGAGCGGCCCGGTGGCGGGGTGCGGGAAGGGGTGGTGGGTGTGCGCGTGGTGCAGTAAGTGTAGCGAGGCTGGGGCGACAGTTACCGGCGAGCGAGCGTCGCTTGGAGGGCCCGAGCGGCCCGGTGGCGGGGTGCGGGAAGGGGTGGTGGGTGTGCGCGTGGTGCACGGCGCGCAGCAGCTGGTGCAGCGAGTGCTCCAGGACGTGGTCGTGCTCGTTCTTGTTGGCGCGCTCCTCCGGCTGCGGCGACGGAGCACATCGAGACACACTAGTTACGACTTTCGTCTGGGACGAAGGATTCGTGAGTTTCGCGAGCTTCGTTGGATTCTGGTCGGTGGTTGCCGAGCAATTTGTGGTACTCGTATCCTGGACGGCCTCGTGTGCCGTCCGGGATATGAATACTGTGCCGGTTCTGCGGTTTTCCGAGTATTAGTTATTGATAACATGTTTAAACATATTTCGAATAATTAGCTTCGGTAATATCAAACCATCATAAGTATTTTGTTTGTATGTATATTGTTTTTGTCAAACAATCTTAGATGCACTGCCAGGGCTATTCATGATTTCAATGGAATATTAATGATTACTAACTTAATAATTACTAAATATTTAATGTTATTCTATTGTCATAACCGCCACTGTTGCGCCGCTACAAGTGAGGAAATTTCTAAAATAAACCACTGCAAATGGCAGTCCAACTTTGACTTGAGAACAGGTATATTGTATATTATACACTGTGTCTGTTACTAATTAACTGTAATTGACTGGCTGGTAAACGTACCTTGACAGCTTCAGAATTGTTATTATTTTGTCCGTTGTTGTGACAAAGTCCTATCAATAATTGAATACCTGGTAGGACCTGAAATAAACGAAAGGTTCATATAAAACAACAAGTATTTATAGTTTATGAGGCATTTCAGAACAAGTTAGATAGCAATACGATTAACACATTAAAAACTAATCCTGTTACGAGACAAGCAATGGACGCTAGCACGGCGCGCACAGCCCCCTCGTGTAGAAAGCACAGGCAACTATTCGGCTGATTGTGCGACGAATATTATTATTTATAACAACGTTATGTATGTGAACCTTAAAAAGGCGTTTGACAGAGTGTACTATAATATGCGGACGGCCCTAAAAGAATATGTAGGAATCGCGAAGGGAGTCGGAAGAAGAATAACTTCTCCTTTTGTTCAGCCAAAGCCAAAATACCATGGCAGGTGGAGGTTGTAGCAGTAAAATAAAACTTCTTGAGAACGGTAGAAATGGTCCCACCATGAGTCCCACCATATGGTGGAATGATTTATTGAAAAAATGCTACGAGTATATATACAAAAAGTGAAGTAAAAATTAACCAATTAGAATAAAAGATAAATATAAGTTGTAAAAATGAAAAAATAATAACAAATGCGAGCATCTACATTAAAAGTAGGGATTTTGATTGGAGCGGGAATAAGACGCAAACAGGTGCAATGTTTGCAATGTTTTGCGTCTTACTCCCGCTTTAATTTACCCTTGTCGACGATACGCGGCTGATTCTACAAATACTAGTTTTACCGCGTCGCAGGGTTCACAACCGTACGATAATTTCATAACTACGTACGATGTACGATCGTACACTACTATGGTACGCAAAATTTGATAATTACACTAATCAATAACAATTAAAATTGTTTTTACGGTCATTGCAGCCGCTCATATCCTTTTATTGGTTGCTACTGTCTGTCAATCACCGATCTTGGTTTCATGTGGAGTGTTTGCAGTCACTTCAGTTGCGGCAGGTCTTTTGAATTTGATCATATTTGGCGTATATGACCTTAAGAAGGTGGCGGGCACCGACTGGATGCGGAAGGCGGAGGACCGGAAGCTTTGGCGCACCTTGGGAGAGGCCTATGTTCAGCAGTGGACGATGATTAGCTGTTGATTGGTTGATTAAATGGCGTATATATTGGGTATTTTTGGATTCTTATTTTTTTTTGAGTACTAATTTCTACTATAATTACAATTGTGATTTTGTATAATATTATTGTATGTTATAATCATTATCCTGTGGTACGATAATTTTACGGGCCCTGGTACGATAATTGACTGGCTTTAGGTTGTGAACACTGCCGCGTCGTCACGTTCAGTCAGTTCGAGCGGTGCGTAGAGTGAAGACGAGTTTCAAGAAGTCAGCAAGTTGAGTTGTTTCCTTTTTTTATATATATTTGCCGGAAGGGCAAATGACTACTCCACCTGATGGTAAGTGGTAGTAGAGTACAAACGCGACGACGACCAGTACAATCGGGAAGAAGATAAGAAGCAAGATGCCTCTTCACGCCTCGTTTGAAGGAACCCGGGTTGTAAGAGGAGGGGAACAGGTGAGCTGGTAAGGAATTCCATTTTTTGGAAGTGCGACAAAGAAAGGAGTTGCCATTTCTTTGTCATTTCTTTGTGCGCAATGGAATTTATGTCACAGTTAGGCGGTGACTGTTCCCGAGAGAGAGCAACAAAGAACAAAGAAGAAGAAGAGCCTACAAAGAATTATGAAGCGCAACCATCAACTAAAACACGAAGTCTGCGCTTGTGTAGGAAGCTGGCAATCCAAGTACAAAGCTGAGCAAGCAGACCATATGCCGGCAGCTTGGAGAGAAGACTTCTGTGCCAGACCCTGTCGAAAGCCTTGGAGATATCGAGGCTGACAACGCCAACGATTCCCCATGCTTGTCGATAGCTTCACCCCAGAGGTGTATTATGTACGCTGGAACATCACCTGTGAAGCGTTTAGGTCGAAACCCGTACTGACGATCATTAATTAGACAGTGATCTTCTAGGTAATGGATCAGTTGATTGTTTAGTATCCATTCCATTATCTTACAAAGCACTGAGGTGATAGCTATTGGCCGATAATTTGCCGGGTCAGAGCGATCCCCTTTTTTGGGAACCGCTTGCACATTAGCTCTTCTCCAAGCCTCCGGCTCACATCCCGAGAGAGAAAGTTGGAACAGGCGCGTTAACACTGGAGACAGCTCCACCACGCACTTCTTCAGAACTATGGCTGGTATTCCATCGGGACCGCTAGTTTTCCGTACATCAAGTGATTGTAGCTCCGCACGCACATCACATTGCCTGATTTTGATGTCAGGCATCGTGTGGCCACGATAGGTACCAGGTGTCAGCACAAGGTTTTGTTGGTAGCAGCGTACTACAATCATCGATGACGGAGTTATCGGCAAACAGTTTAGCCAGGAGATCGGCTTTCTCCTGCGGACTGTGAGCTACCGATCTGTCCGGATTTCTGAGCGGTGGCAGCAAAGGTTGGCAGAAATTGTTTCGCTCAGACTTGGTCAGACGCCAGAAGCTACGGGAGCTCTTAGGATGCGAAACAAGGTCATGACCAATCTGTACAATGCGCTGTGTATCCGCTCTCGTGTATGCCTTCCTACAGGACTTGGAGTTTTTATTGTAGTTTGCTTTCAGTGAGTCAATGTTAGATGCACTATTGCAGCCGATGATCCACACGCGATATGCTGCCTGCTTAGATGATACAGCATCGACACAATAACCAACGGTTACGCGTACTCTTACTGATAAGATCTGAGCTAGGAATGTAGTATTCCATTCTCAACATGATCTCATCAGCAACAGCAGCGGCACTAGCTGTCGGGTCATTTCCACTGAAGCAACGTTGAAGAAGTGAAACCAATTGAAGCGAAGATTATTATATGAAGATAATAAATATAAAAACAGTTCTTTTAAGAGCTTGACATTACGTCATACTACGTCATTGAATGCTGCTTCTTGTTTCAAATAAACAGTTCTTTTCAGAGCTATTCGTTGTTTCAAACGATAACGTCATATATTGCGGCATGCGTGGCGCGTGTGTTCTTGTTGCTATGTGCGTAACGAAGTACTGCTACAGCACCATGACATCATATTATGTCTTATTTGGTGAGCGTTGAAACAGTCCCGCCCTGGTCCCTGCTATCACTTAGCAGGGAACAGGGCGGGACAGTTTCGGACTGTTGGGAGAACTACATGAGTTTTTGTTGGTACGCGAGCCCCGAGAAAATAAATACGCGAACATCGCGATCATGCGCTTCCTGTGTCTGTCCATGCCAGTGGCCCAACGTGGCGACTCGTTGGAAAAAACTTAATATGATCAGCGCAACGCGTTACCCTCGGAGGCTATACTATTTATACACCCCCTCCGTTTGTGGCGTGCAAAAATTAAAGTAGATAATTGCCAAATGGGCCACCTGGTGGTAAGTGGTTACGAATGCCCAAATATTAACTATCACTCATGTTATCAATGCGTCGTTAATCCTAAGAACTAATGTGCTGTGTGCCTGTAATGACACTGGCTCACTGCAAAACCGATCACAACAATAAAAAAGGATTGCCGTTTGACTGTAGAATTTGTGATGAATAGGTGTCACCTACTGATATTACTAAAGATAGAGATGAACGGAAGCGAAAAACACGCACGCAAACACACAATGCACTGACCCTGAGTATACTGGTGGTACAGCTTCGTGCAAATTCGTCTGGGTAGGTACCACCCACTCATCAGATATTCTAGCGCAAAACAGCAGTACTTGGTGGTATTAGTAGTTGGTTATACCGGACGTTACTTTGGAGTAAAGTAAGGTTTCATGTTATTCAGTATGCCAAACTTTTTTTTTTTTATAGAAAAGGAAGGTGGACGAGCATATGGGCCACCTGATGGTAAGTGGACACCAACGCCCTTAGACATTGGCATTGTAAGAAATGTTGTCCATCGCTTAAATCGCCAATGCGCCACCAACCTTGGGAACTACGATCTTATGTCCCTTGTGCCTGTAATTACACTGGCTCACTCACCCTTCAAACCGGAACACAACAATACCAAGTACTGCTGTTTTGCGGCAGAATATCTGATGAGTGGGTGGTACCTACCCAGACGAGCTTGCACAAAGCTCTACCACCAGTAAACTTTTTTCTGTATTTTGTCAATAGTTAATAGTTTAATTATTTTGTAATAACCACATAGATAGATAATTGTTTGAGGTTATCTCATAAAATATATCGAAATATTGTGACCGAATCAATTATTATAAATACTAATCAGATATATACTTACAGTAGCCATTATTTGATTTCCAACAACCATATGTGGTATTGAAGCATCAAGCTGCACGGCTTCTGCTGCCATTCTCGCAAACAATTCTTTACAAAAGAGCACATTCTGAGCTGCTTCTAGTTTCTGTTGCCAGTGAAGTTCCGCGCCGTCGCCGGGCAGCGTGCCGGGGCAGTTTAGCGCGGACGAGCTCAGAGTCGCTGTTACAACCTCTTCTTGTTCTGTGGTAAAAAAATAAGAGATTTAATCACATACCTTCAAATTATTAATTGGATTTTAAAATAACAAAAGATAGGTTCCATTTTGCATATACTGTTAATTTCTTAAAACTTCCAGTTTATACAAAACAATGTGGATCCCTACAATTATTGTATATTACAGCAATTTTATAAATTGTAATAAAATGTAACTCATTATAATTAGAATCACCTTTCTGACAGACCACTGATATGAAAGCTACTCCCTGCAGTTCGGGGGGTACAGTAACACGTAAAGCAGAGGGAGTGGGTCCAGCTGCATTCATACTCATTGCTTGTGCGATTTGTTCTTCAGGAGCCTTTGTTACCTGAAATCATTTTGATAAATAATTTATATGAAGTTTGTTTTTTAACGGCATTTCGAATTTTATTTAAAAAAAAAAATACGGAGGAAATGAATGTTAGATTTTTGTAAGCTGATGTGACCTTGGAGAAAATTATAAAATTATTGTTTTAAAATTATTATGTTATGTTTGAAAATAGTGACCAGATTAATAATTATTGATTGGAATAGTTTTTTGAAAATTTTGAAGTATAAATTGAATCTATAAAAGGGAGCATTATGTACCTCAAATACTCCAGTTTGACTATACTTGGACCCTGCAGTTCGGTAACTGAGGTCTCCGACAATTGTATTTGACACTTTCTTTAGCCTCCAGTTTTGTCTCAGTCGGAGCAAATCAATGTGAAAGTCTGGCATGTTACGTGTCATTCTCATGGTCTCACTTGCTCTCAGTCTTTCAACACCATTCAGAAGGACAGCTCCAGCTGCTGATAAGGCCTTTTTACGACCATAAACTTGAACCATTGGACGGCTTTCTATTGAATCTGGTTGTATTGGGTCTAGAACCTTAAATTAAACATAAAATTATGTTTCACAATTTGATCTACACAAAAATGATTTAACCAATCTAAGATACCTCACTGAAATTACAATTATTTTACTTTAATTATAGAACTTATTTTTGTAACACATAACGAGTTCAAAACAGCTGTGTCACTTTCAAATGATGTAAAATGCAATATTAAAATGGAATTTAAATTTGGTTTCAAAATGCTGATGTTTACCATGTATCTTTTCTCTTTGGCTATGCTTAACACGTCAGCAAGCACACATACTTCTGTTAAAGCATTTCTAAGTTTATTTCTAACCGAATCCCATGGCCACAAACTTGATTGGTATCCTGGTTCCTTGTCTTCTTCAGACTTCACTTCAGAACTACTTTCTCCTTCCTTTTTGATGGTACAAAACTCATCATCAGATTTTGCAAAATCTATTTTCTGTGCCAGACGAGCTAAATTCTCTGACATAGACAGTGGCCTGTGATAATAACATAAAAATATAAAGCTTCGAATAAACATTTAGTTTATTATGAATTTGACATTTGCACAAAATACATAAAATTAACTAAATTTTGAGTATACCTGGCTGAGTTATTATAAATGTACATAGTAATTGTTTTATCGGTTAAGACTAAGAATTAAAATGGATTAAGTGAATGTAAGTAAAGATCAAAAACAACAACAATTATAAGAATAGCAATACAAACTGTATTAATAACAAAATATTCATTCCAATATTATAAGCACTATATCAATACTTACGCTTGGTATATTTCCTGTCCATCGTAAGATATTTCTTGTATTTGGTTTTCTATCGGAGCTTCAATTGATATGTTTACAGAATTTGCCATTTCGTAAATGGAGATCTTTACAAATTTACAACATATCAAAACAAACTATTCTCTAGAATGTCTCAACGACTAACAATTAGTGTGAATAACAAACGATCTATTTCACGTGTAAAATTTGTTTCCTACATAAATAAAAAACACTTCATTCGGTAAAATGATTTACATTACTCTAGTTTTCGCTGATTGTGACCGTCAACCGTGACGTTTAGAACAATTATAACTTGATATTTCAGTGTCATTTCTCATCTGTCAATTTTTAGTTCGGATACATTCACTGTAAAGTACGTGCCTTTTGTGTGTGTTCTTTACTTTTTTTTATTATCATTCTAAATTAAACAACATTTAACTATTTTTTTTGTTTTTCTTTTAAATCATATTAAGCAAGACATTAAATTTTTCAAGGCAATCTTGCTTGAAATAATCCTCAACATTAAAAAATGTAAAATATGTAATTCATTAGTATAAAATTAAATAAACTGAGATTAACTAACTAAGATTAACAAGTAATACCAGATAAATATAAATAAGTATACTTAAAAAAATCGGCAATAGCTTTTAAAACCCTGTTCATAATCACATAAGATCTCAACTAGATAAATCTGAACCAGTCATGTAAACTATAAAATCAAATTTATTAAGTATTCCAATTATATGATTTTTCAGTATTCTAATTATACAATTAATATACTTTTTAATCTTTTTAAGTTGTTAAAAAAATGACTTTTATTCACAAATAATGATAGGTACCTATTTTTTCTAATTTTATAATCTTGTGATTTACGCAATGTATCCGATTTAGTGGAAGTGGATAGGATAAAATTTTGACATTTCTGAAATTTCGGTGGTTCCGTTTCGTCGTGGAGAAGAGAGTATGTGGGAAATGGTCGTGTTTTAGAATATTAAAAAAAAAACTATATCATGCGTAGCTATTTAAGTTAGTTGGTCATAATTAAGTCATTTGTGTTATCTATATTAAAAGAAAACGTGCCTTTTGTGTGTGTGAACCTTCATTAGGTATCTAAGACAGATTCGTGCCCAGGGAGGAAGATGACGGCTTTTATCTACGATAGTGTTATGGTTTCTGTTTAATCGTGTTTATTATTCAAAATGACTTCGACTAATAAATCGGCTAACGCATCTTTGAAACCGATTGAAGTACCTAAAGCATTGCAAGAAGGGGAGAAATTTATCAAGTGGGATGAGGTATGTATCAAGTGGGAAATGAAATAGGAATTGAATGCTGAGTAAAATGTATATACTGACAGAAATTAGTAAACAACACTTAAGATTTCGTGTCTTCTTAGTAGAAGAATAAAAGTTATGATGTTATTTCATTAATGTTTAATGGCTGGGTTGATTAGTATGTTAGGGGATATATCATTAATAGTTATAAAAAGTGTATTTTGAAACACTTTATTTTGAATCTCTATTCATGATTACTAAATATTAAATAACTTTTAATTTATACAAAATAAATTAAAAATCTAATTGATTGAAATTTAAAATTCATGAATTCATTTGTGATAGAATAATTAAATAAAAGTTTCAATCTCAATTTATCCTGATTATGGTTTGCTTATTTTAAGATAATCAAAGATGTTTTGTGAAAAAGTTGAAATTTAATTATATACAAAAACATTCTAATTTATTATTTATAGATAGAATATTAATAAATAATTAAGTTAAATTACAAAGGAAATGAATAATTTGTAATCATAATTGAAAAATAAATATGGAATATAATAGTTAATCATCAAAAAGTTTGCTTTTTTTGTTATTATTTCTTACTTATATAATTTATTTTTACAATAACCTAATAAAGACATTATTATTATAAACAAACTAAACCTTGAACTTGTTTGTTCTTTGTAATTTACAAATCAAAAACAATATTTTATCTTTTTATGTGGAGTAGTTTTCATAAGCTTTGAATTACTGTGCAATATATCTTTAAAAATTATTATTTTCAATATAATGTAATGTGTATGTATGTTTTAACATAATAATGAAATCAATGACAATTTAAAAAACTAAATATAGGAAGTATACTATTACATTTATTAATGTATACTATAAAAAAAAATCATAGCAAATGGATTCCATTAATGAATTTCGAATAAAATAAACAACAAAGTATATTGTAATGTATTATTAATTACACAGGACTCAGGTACCGGCCTTCCGGTCACACTACGAGTGGACCCTAACGGGTTTTTCTTGTACTGGACTGATCAGAACATGGAGGTAGAGATGCTGGACATTGCCACCATCAGAGATGTGAGGACCGGGGTTTACGCTAAATTGCCTAAGGTAAGGTCTTAAAAACTCAGGTCTTCTGTCTATCATTCTCAACTCTAGTCTCAACTCTAGTCTATCAATCTCACAATTAATTCCAATTGGCTAATCGAAGTCGAACGTCGTGCTAAGAGCCCGTTTTATTAAGTTGCGGAAAAAAGCACCTTGTACAAATAAGCCTTTGTAAGCCGAAAGAGCCCCCCCTTTTCAGCCCACCGCGAAGCCGAAGACCTATTGTTATGAGAAAACATCAATAGTCTAAAAGTGTTTCAACATTTTTAACGCGGCGAAACCAGTGGCTGACTCTGTAGTTGATAAATCGAGAAGTCGTTTGTTTTTCACTCTTTAAATTTCGTTTCAAACTACATAAGGAGTAACGTGAACCAAAAGCGTTTCCCAAAGTTAAATAAATTATCCAAAACTACAAAGAATATCGAAATATGCACATAATAGCCTTAGACTAGTTTTCGGCATCATTAAATTTTTAGAAAAAAAAAAAAAAATTGCAATAACTATATGTAAAATTTTAGCACTTCGTAATCTGTGTGAAAAAAAATTGTGACTTAAAGCAACAAAGCCGAAATAAATACGACGGCCTTTTTAATACTTTCTTTAATTGTTAAGACCTTTTATGATACGACAAAGAGTATAACGTTCACCTTAGCATTCATGTATCAATTATTAACGCTATCAGTTCATCAATACGACAGTTGGTCAAAGCAATTTAAATAATGGTATATTTAGATAAGAGCTACGCTGTGTCCTGCGGTTTTAGTTTATAACTTATTTGTGTCTATTGTCTTCATATGTCGCGTGTGACTAAGATTAACCGACAAAGGAATTATCTCTTTATGGACTTGTATTTATGTTTTGTGAATTTAAATTAGTTCTGTAGAGGAGTATGCTAACTAGCAAACGACGGATGTTTCACGATGTTGACTACTAAAACTTGCATTCCAAAGAGGATGTTCAGATGTGTTTGCCATTTCGGAAGAAATCTCTTACACTCCGTGGCCGCTGCTGATCCGCTGCGTTAATCATAATGATTTCTACATAATCTTTGGCACTAATTAATAATGGAACTTTGCGCGGATTTTATAAAAGATAATAAAAGTATTATAAAAACTATGGAAGTGTTATTTAACTGTTACACTCAAATTCATCCTTGAAATTTTACTTTCACCGCGCCTAAAGAAGGTTTATTATAAGGAGAAAACAAACAAAGATGCCTAAATGACACTTACTCTATGTTTAGCTTAATTTTCCAACAAGAAATGTATAATGTGTGATATACGAAACTTGCAATTTGTCGATAAAGAAAGTTCTAAAAGAAGACAGAGTTTTCTAGAACAGCTAATTCAAGAATAGTCGAAGTAATTTTCCAACTTCTCCTAAAGAGGTTCACGTGTTTTTGTATAGTTTTAAAGTAACTGGTATAAACTCTGGTTTCCATGAGATAACAAAAGCTTCCATTCAACGAATACCGCCCTTGACACAACACGAGACAATAGAGAGACATTGTATTTTCAACATAGTTCCATTTAAACAAGTCAGTGTATCAAAATCTACAAGGAAGGTGTTATTCATTCATTAATTTTAAATAATATTGTTCGTCACAGTAATTTTATCGTATAGTTCTTTTATATTGAATGGTCATTTGGAATTTGTACTTAAGCGAGATTAGAATACAACACCGACTGTCTCAGCATCTGAAAGGATACCGTGTGGCGAATTTTGAGAAAAGCCGCGATGATCCTATTTGGTTAGCAGGACAACAAAACAATTTCAAAGTGAATATTTCCTATACTTGTTAACTCCACGCATCATAATCATAAAGCGCTTTGAACAATTTGTCGGTAAAGTAATCTCAAAATGCTATTTCAAGTGATTAGTATATAGGTACGTATGTATTAAACGCTTTGCGTAAAAAAGGGAGTAAGTACGACTTTATATCCACAATACAATTAAGAACAGTAATTCTTCTCAGACATGGAAATTTCTACAGTCGCTCGGTATCGGACGTCAACCTTGCCCTATCAATCCAAACCTTGATCTCAATGCTCTGAACGGATTTTTTGCTACTACTATCCCAATGGATATCAAGGAAAAAATAAAAACGCTTAGTATTCTTCGCTCTCTACCTATTCCTAACAACCCTCCTTTTCAGTTTTCGACAATGGCGCTAAGTGATATTAGGGCTCATATTCTGGCTATCAAGTCTAACGCAATGGGTAGTGACGGAATCAACCGCAGAATGCTTCTCCTAATTCTTGATCAAATCTTACCTGTCATTTCTCACATCTTTAACTCCTCCCTCTCTTCCGGTCAGTTCCCTAGAGCATGGCGTATTGCTCACATCCTTCCAATTCCTAAAAATAAAAATCCAGTATCCTTTTCCCATTATCGTCCTATATCGATCCTTCCCTTCTTGTCGAAAGTATTGGAACGTATTGTGCACCGCCAGCTAAACGACTACATTTTAAAGTACAATATCCTCTCCAAATATCAATCTGGCTTTCGTATGGGTCACAGCACAGTTACCGCTCTGGTAAAAGTATGTGATGACTTACGTTCCAATATGGACAACAAGCAGCTGAGCATCCTTACATTGCTGGACTTTAGCAATGCATTCAATGCGGTTGATTTCGAGCTCCTGCTGGCTGTCCTCCAGTCCATCAATGTTGCTACGGACGTTTCTGACTGGTTTCGTAGTTACTTGTTTGGTCGTCGGCAAAGTGTACACATTAACAACCAATCTTCTTCCTATCTCCCTCTCACAACTGGTGTACCGCAAGGTAGTGTCCTTTCACCTCTCCTGTTTTCTATTTTCATTAATACCATCCCAAAAATCCTTTCATCCTCTTTCCATCTCTATGCCGACGATCTGCAGGTCTATGTCACTTGTACAGCACATGACATTGATGATGCCATCGCAAGACTCAATCAGGACCTGCTTAATATCTCCAATTGGTGCAAGGCGTATGGACTCCATGTCAATCCTGCCAAGTCCCAAGCCATTATAATCGGTAGCACCTTTCAACTCTCCAAACTTAATCGTAGTAAATTACCTGCTGTTCTTTATGACAATGTTTCCTTAACCCTCTGTTCCCATGTAAAAAACCTTGGTCTCCTTATTGATAGTAACCTCTCCTGGTCCGTGCAAGTTGCAGAAGTGAGTAGAAAGATTTTTGCCACTATTAGCTCTTTTAAACGTTTGAAGCACCTATTACCGGTTAAAACTAAAATTTGCCTGGCTCAATCACTACTGCTCCCAATACTGTACTACGCTGATTGTAGTTATACAGACCTAACAGAAGAACAGCTAAACAAGCTTGAACGACTACAAAACGTCTGTATCAAATTTATTTTTGCGCTACGTAAATTCGATCATGTCAGCGAATACCGTGACCAACTGAAGTGGCTTACAATTAGACATCGCCGCAACTTGCATATACTCTCCCTTCTCTATTCTATCCTTTATAATCCTTACTCTCCTAATTACCTAAAAACTCGTTTCTCTTTCTTAGGCACTGACACTGATTGTCATCTTGATCTGCGGTCAAGAAGTGACAATCGCTTAAAGATGCCAACAGCTCATACTCGCTTTTACAGTGAATCTTTTACTGTTAAAGCTGTGAAGCTATGGAATATGCTACCCCCGGAAATTCGTCGCTCTGATTCTATTTATATATTTAAACGTCGTGTGAAAACTCACTATCTTTCCTTACAATAAGTAATGTATGTACATTTATTGAATATGTATTATATATAAAAATGTTATATGTGTGTATGTATATATATTTATATGTATCTATGTATGTACGTATATACATATATATTTATATGTTACGTATGTAGGTTATATATATTTTACATTAGTATGTATATTATAAGTCATTATTTTCTTTTATCTTGTATATTATTTTATTTTTATTTTTTGCACTATCCTGTTTCTGCTTTTGCAAATCCTTTCACCAAAGGTTGTCTGTTAGAGATTGCTTTAGCAATAAGACCGCCTTTGCACGCTCTTATTTTCTTGTCTTTGTTGTAATTGTTCTCTTTATTTGTATGTCCTTTCATTGTGTGTGCAATAAAGTATTAAATAAATAAAATAAATAAGTAATTTTTTTTTGCCAACTCTCGTGAAACGCTGACAAGTTATCGAAAATACCTTTTAGATTATTTAAATGGATTGAATCGACATTTAACTTGATAAATCGGTCGGTTAAATTATAAATTACGCTCGTGTTATCCAATATTAAACTAATAGGATTTGTACGTAGAATTTTATTTTAAAAAATCAATTCTTGTGCTTCATTGCCATTTAAGAAGAACAAGAAGTCTCTTCCAAAATAAAAATCAGTAAAACACAAAGTATTACGGAATTTTTCTAATGGAATTGTTGGTCATTCGACGTTATCACAAGGAGTGGTCTTTATAGCCGTTTCCACAACGATACATTTACCAAACGTCGTCGGAGAATACCGTTATGTCATTAGCGATGGAAAGCTTTAGGAATTACCGCGATTATTTATACCTATTTGTGTACACGTTCTTTGGATAGTTTCATTAAGTACCCAATCAAATTGTTTATTCGGTTTATCGCACCGTCCGCTGACGGTTCGTATTTTACTCATAATATATAAATGGTTACGTTTTTAGTAGTAAGGGAAAAAATAATATAATTATCACCTAGGTAACTTACAGATTGAAATTTTCTTTTTAAACATGTGCCAATTACATATACATGCATTTGCAGTTGAATGTTTGGTTTTTTTCGGTATTCGTTTTCTTTTATCACGTAGGTAAAGTGTGACACGGCGCCTCCGGCCGAAACGTTAAACAACAACGATTTCAAATCATTTATTTTAAATTAATGTCATAAACTGAAACTTAATACAGTTCAGTATCAGTATACAAATAGGCGTCTGATCGGCTATATATAAATGTGTTGTTACGTCACTAATTACGATGGCGTAGTATAATTACTGGTACAGAATGTTATTAAAGGCGAACAAGTATCATATTAGGCCAGATCCATTAACAGCCAAAACCGATATCAGGTTATTTCGATAACAAAGACCTACAGTCTAATATGTTCTCTGAGGCATGAAACGGAAAAATAAAACAATTATATATATTTTAGAAAATGTATTTAGGAATGTCGTAGTGACACATATAATTGAATAAAGTATTCAAGGAATTGGACTGAGGGAATATCAGTATTAAAACATATCTGTATCGATTTATTGAATATTCGAGGTAAACAAACAGTAGTAATTACTTGGTGGTAGGGCTCTGTGCAAGCCCGTCCGGGTGTACCACCCACTCATCACATTTCTACCTCGAAACAGCAGTTCATTCTTAAAGTGCCAATGTCTATGTACGAAGGTAGCCACTTGCCGTCGGGTGGTCAATTTGCCAGTTTTGCTACTTAAATATTAATAGTAAACATTACAAAAAGGAAACTCAAAAGTAACCATACTTTGCCTAAGGTATAATCTAAAATAAATAAATATATAATTTTAAGAATAACGACAGAAATCGGTTATTCGGCGTATAATAAAAAAAATTTGTAAGGACTGTGCATATGTTGGATGAAATGTTTATTTGATTAGATTTCCGGTAAGAAAAATAATCAATGAAATGTGCTGATGGTTCATCTTAATTAGGTTTGCTTTATATCTAGATTGTTTTGAACGCCTGACTTTCCTAAATTTGTGTTTATAATTCATCTCGTGCGCGGCGGTGAATGAAAACATCACGAGGTAACAAGCACCGTTGGAATAAGCTTAAAGTCTTTACCTCAGGAGGTTTTACACAGGAGTGAATCTTTTACAGGCCGTCTATTTCTAAATTAGTGCTATTTCGGTTAAGGGAATGATGTTGCTGTTTTGAATCTTCTAAAAAAAATTGTTACTGCTAGTGCTAACAATTAGCTTACTATATCAGAGCTCTAACATGTATAAGGAATCCAATCAATGTCAATCATCATTAAAAAAATATGTTGCATAAATCATTAATAAATAATGAATAATTAAATTCGTAACTCGTGATAACTGGTTATTGTAATCAAGTATTTTTTTATATAATCAATTATTTAACTGTTTGTATTTAATGTTTTGTCTCTGTTGTTTTTTGTTTAGTTAAAAAACATTATATAAATAAAAAACGAAAGTACGGGACTTTTTGTTTGTATATAGGTACTAAAGTATAGTATGTAGGTACTCCTTGGTACTGTAGAACCTTCGCTTCCGAGTCGTAGAAAATAATATACTTATGTATTCTTAATATCAAAGTATAATATTACTAATTGGATGGCGTATGAGTTACGTCTTTCTCTTAATTTATTTTGAAATTTGAATATCCTTCAAACATTACTTATTATATATATATAGTGAATATTACAAGAATTCGCCTCGTGACCATAATCATATTAGAAAACTCGAGGAAATCATATATGAATATGTTTGATTCGAATATTCAATTTCTACTCGTATTTTCATTTTTTCGATAACACTAAAGCTTCTCAATGGCTACAAAACAAAAAATGATGTTATTGAACCATTTAGCCTTTATTATAGTAATAGGAAAATATTATAGTATATACTGATAGTATTTGGTCTAGAGGCTTTTCTTGTTTAAAAATATATTATTAACAGTGTTGACTATTAAAAGAGAAAAGCATTAAACAAATGTTCGTAGAATATCGTGTAAATGAGACTCTTAATATAGTCAAGAAAATGAATGGCGCTTAACAAACCGAAAGGGCCGCTTATAGTGAAAATATGTATGACTGTATAGAAAAAACAACGTTCCTTAAATCTTTGCTAATGTTATCTTACTATCGTATTTTTTTAAATATTATAAGTATATTAATAGCTAGGCGGATATCACCGCCCATTGACAGTATAATATTTTTTTATTATTCCTTACAACGTTAACGCTCCACGAAACTTGGTACTGAGGAGTTAGGTCTCTGGTGCATTTAATTGCACACACACTTACCCTTCAAACTGTAACACAACAGTACTACGTAAGTAGTGCCGTTTGGCCGTACAATAAGTGATGAGTGGGGACCGGTGGTAGGACTTGCACAAAATCCTACCACCAAGTTAAATAAGAAGTGTATATGTAGTATGTAATAAGTGGTCGGTCTTACATTTCCACAAAAGTAAACGTCTATCACTGTAAAGTGCTCTTAAAATCAGCAGCTTTTTATCTGAATAGTGCGACTCTAAAAATAGGTTACATTTGTCGCGAGACTCATCTGTACATTAAATGCGGTTTCGTCTCTAGAGTGTAATTTATTCATAGCAAAGAAAAAACGTATATACTCGTAGCCTTCTGGCAAAGTTTTACACTTACGCTCTATCGGAGTGAACTAGCGATCACTTTATTTTGAATTTTACCTTTAAAGACTATGTGCGTGTTTTGTGGGCGTTATTGATATTTCTATTCTCTTCTATGACAAGAATGGGTACGAAAATAGCTGAAGGGTCCAGTCTCTAACCGTTTAAATGTCTCGGTATCTCATATGTATTTTCTTTGTAAGTGTGTCAACTCTTTTGATCTTTATTAATATGTCACAGAACTATTTTTAAATCGAAACTAGAAGAATTACTTTCATGATACAATATAAAGCTTTTATCTTTACGTTGATTACGTTGGTAATCTAAAGGCATTTGGCAAGCGTTTGATATTCTAAAAGCACTGTAAATGATGATGTGTCAAACAAACGAACATAGGAGCTCTCACGTTTATATAAAAGAGATAATTATCACATTTTTTCAGGTATAATTTAGAATTCTCATCATCATCGTGTATTTCAATACTTAAAAACTCTTATTGAATTTTCAGTAATGAAATGTTTTTTCGTTTTCGTTTCGAAACATTCATCAGGGTTTGTAAGTTTAGCGAGCGATATTCGATCGAAACGTTGAGTAATGAATTGGAGGTACGATAAAAATGTTTCATATGTTTATTTAAACTTGAGCGTGTTTGTGGAATTTTAAATGCATCGAGAATGACGATGTTGATATTAACTAACCGGCAGCGCTGAAAGATAGATTTTTATTTTATTTATATAATTTTCTATGTAGGTTGTAGATTGGGTGAAATATTTGACACGTAAAATATTATGTAAATGAAATAAAAACGAAATTTGCAAACCGAGTAATAAATTGTACATTAAGCAAATAAACTTGAATTTTCTACAACAAACGAAATTTGGAATCAGTCAAGCTAGTCATGATCGTTATCGATTCTAGGTCACACATTAATTTTAGAAAATTCTATCCCGCGATATCTCGGCAACGAATGTGAGCATAGCGTCGATACAACGGGACCAATACGCTGGGTGACTTTAAAATCGCTCAAAAGGTTATTGTTCTCGATTAAAATAACTTTCGGTCGATTTTCAGGAATTGCGGATGAAAATAATATCTCTTAATACGAGTTGCGGATTTGGAAGAATGTTTCAATCGAACTTCGAACAGACATTTTATTTTTCTTTTCATTGAATTGAAATTCGAAAGAAACATTTTCCGACAGAATGTAGACTTATTGTAGCCGAAACATCGACGTGCCTTCCTGGAGAACTAGATTTAATACTTCAGTTCGATAATAAACAATTAACGATAACGATAGTATATATAACGATTAGTAGCTTAGGGAGTGATCAGTTGTCTTTTTCTTTGATCAATGGATGATCAAATGAAAACAAGATCTATTTTATTTTTTATTCATAATTTTTAGTTAATTTGTATTGTCAATAACGATATAACCACAATTTCATACTCATAACTCTGTAATTGTTCTCCGCAATTTTTACAAGTTCCGTAACGTATTTTAATTTCCGAGTTTATTTATTATATTTCGAGTTTATTCCATATTTATTTATTTATAAGTTTAAAATGAATGTTCAAACTTTGGAGAGAGTCCGCTTTGTATTAGTCTTTGTCATCCAATTAAATTAAACTTCTGAATTTAATAACGAAAATATCTCGGTTGTAATTTTTGCAGATTAAGGAATGGGAACATCTGAAATATTTTTCTTGTCTTATGAATAAATTCCGCAAAGTATTAAGACGTAATCCAGCGGAGAGTCTGATTCAGTTTGATCGGTTTCTGAATTGGACTTTTTAGTGTTTCCGGGAGTTTATTGAATTCCTTTTGAAGTTAGTTTTGTTTAATTTGCTTTTAAATATTTGCCATACAAAACCCCCCCGTTGTTCTCAGTTGGTAATTTAGCCTCACAAGCGATTTCCTTCAGTCTTGCCTAACTACACGGACGTTGGTGGTTTTATTATATGATTATTATTTTCCGCTTATCCCACGCTCGATAATTTTGCCACATCTTCATTTCAGCATCTTATATAAGAACTGTGTTTTATATATTTATTCAACTAGACGTTGTCCAAGTGTTTATTGTATTGTAAAATAATTTTATATTACTACACAGTATTCTGATTTAGTAAATTGCTATATTAAAATTGTTGATTAAAAAAAATAGTCTTGAAAAGTTAGTGTATTATTTATTGTAATATTATGTGGAGGGTGCGTGTGTCCGAGTAATAACGGGCACAAGTCTATATTTTAAAAGTTACTTTGTAGTTTGGGTAACATTTTCAAAATTAAATATGGGACATATTTATATGACAAGTTCAAAATTTGATTACAGAAAATTTACTGCGATAAAGATAGGAAAATGAAAAATAATATTTGTCGTGATATTATTTCTTTTTATTATATTGTTAAGATGAGGACGTTACCAGTCTAGCCATTTTTGAACTGAAGGCGATTGTTTAACGCGTTCGGTGCATATTTGTGGTGTGATTTTGTCGAGAAAACATTGTTATTGATTTTGTTTCTTCGAAGACGTTTATGTTGGAAACGATAGCAGATTCTGTGACGGTTTTGTCCGCGCTGTCGGTGAGCTCAACTCACTAGGAACACGCTTGCGCAGCGCAAAGGTCCTTGGTGTCACGATTAGCGCTGTGGCAACACTTATGCAATCTCATTTACCGTAAGATGAATTATATTTTTTAAGCAGTGCGAAATTAGGCTACGTTTTAAAGTTACCCATAAAAATTATACAAAATTAAATTGACTAAATTATTAAAAATTAAAATGAATTTGCAAGGCACATTTGTAATCTCGGCTGTGGTTTGTCCGTTTGGCCGGAACATCGCTGATATGTTACACGACCGTGATAAATTAATAAGTGGGTCGACTAAAATACCAATTACTAAAATAGCTCGCATTATATTTGTGTATTGTTGTGACACTTGGACTATTGGAGCCATTTCCGTCCGGTCGCCAAACTTTTAGTGTAGGTGGTCAGTTTATCGAGCAGGTCGTAACAACATAACAACACTTTGATCATTGACTTTAGTCGTCTCAACTAGCTCAAGATGACACTTTTATTGTTGGCTGTTAGGTTTTAACCAATTACAACAGCATTTGATGATATCTGGATCGATGATCGTCGATTTGGGCTGTTTCCACATTTTCGCCATCAAAAACAATTTTTGACAAATGACAGGGTAAATACTTAATGACTCGGTCTACTTGCGACCAATTCAATATACAAGTCACGATACTTTCACGGGATTACTTTTTGGAAATGGAACCGGCCTTTAAACTCGAGCCACCGAATACGATATTCGTTGGTTTTTTTATCTGTAGAGGCCAAGGTCCCGCTGGGAACGACTATGATTTTATCTGCGGCTGTCAAGGTCTGGAATACTTAATGTATTAGTTTTGAATATTTATTACTTGATATTGCTATTCGATTTTCGAATTATATTTTTTATACAGATTGTGTTCTATATGGGATGAATAATTATCATCCGAAACAATGAATAAAAAAAATTATCTTGAACGACGACTCTCGCGGATTCTAACCGCCAAAATTTATCCATGATTTTTCGTCGGAACACTATAATTGAATACATCAGATAAAAAAAGCTGATTACACAAAAATCCTGCATGTACAAATGCATTCAAAACTTGAAAATATTATTTTTATAATGTACAAGAAAAGAAATTTATGAGCGCAATATAACATTTAAGTATATACAATATCTAATCAGTTATTTCTGCAGCTTTTAATGTTTATATGAAATGCTCACGTCTTCTTGCCCTACTGGGGTTCTTGCCGGTTTCTGAAAAACCTACACTATGAACAGAAGGTACTTAATAGTACACTATAAAAGTGTGCTTCAGTTTTGCGCTAGTAAATGCAGCGGTGACTGCTGTTTACACATTGTGCATTAAGTAGTTAGCAATAATAATGTGTAGCGAACAGTTATGTCCTACTGTTTACCCGGTCGCTGCAAGCGGTTGGAGAAGACATGATACGCCGCGCTTCACCGCACCTTTTGTTCTAAACATAACAACAACTCTTGATATAAACCAGCTTGCTCTTTATTTATAATTAATTTTGCTTTTGGAATCAACTCGAAAAAATAATATATTTTAATTCATATAATTACTTAGTTAATTTCAATGCGAATGACGCATTTATCATATATAAAACATATTCAATCCACATGAGACTAGTATTCATATAAATAGATGAAATTGCGATAACAGTAACATCTGCCGTTGTCACGTTTATAAATCTTATAACCGAGCGCACCTCGCCTCCGGACACGAACCAATTACAGAACTCGATTTATCATACATTTGCAATTAAATGGACGTTATGTTGAATATTTAATACAAATGGACATCGTTTGGCAGAGAGCTGTACGACGCGACGTCGAAATCTTCGGTTTGATATAATTGATCAAAAAACAAAATTAACAATAGGTATAAAAGTAGTGCAATGAAACTAGTTGTTAAGTGTCCTCAAAATTGTTTAATTATAATATGTTTTTATACAGTATTAAATAATATAAGTCTTTATATGCTTTTGAATGATATTTTTATCCCCTTGTAAAAAATAAAACAAATATTGCCTTTTAAAAAATATAAACAATTAAATACTAAAACTTATATTATTTATAAACACTTTACAATTTTGCTTCTTTTTGAGGCTCGATTATTAATTACTATCGCACGCATCTACGAGTCGGTCCAATCAGGTCACAGCGGGAGAATCTTCAAAGAACCTTTACAAATATTGACAAAATTACGCTAGGTCAAGTTGTTTTTTGTTTTTCATCAAATCATTAAGTATAATGTTTGCAAAAATTATTTTTTTAATTAAATAAATTATCATTAAATATAGCAAGAACGGCTACTTGCTACCTATCTACTTATAATACTTGCCAAAAATTGAGTTTTTGTTCGTATGACGCGCCGTAGACATGCCCTGTCCAATTACTCAGCGTACCGTAAATGCCGATTGTTCAGAAAATAACAAGACGTCTCTTCCCAGTGGTCGGCGGTAATGGATATCGCCTCTACACAGCGATTGCTTTTCTCCGGCTTCGATATGAATTAGACGTGGAAGCTGTTTGTGGATAATATCTCTGTTTGCTTTGGCGGATAAATTGCCGTCCGTTCTCAATTAACGTTCAAATTATTCATTAAAGTATAATTTATATTTACGAGTACGTAATCAGCTTTAACATTGCCTCGTCTACGTTGCTGCAATAATACAAAATGTTAATTGAGATTGTCCTCCTGTCTGAAGACTTCTATTATTTTATTTCGAGTTGTATTTTTATGCCAGCTACAAGCATTTTTGTTATTAACAGGAAATTGTGTCATTACTGTTATTAATTAGTCGAGCTCTTCCCATTCAATTTGCTAAGTGCTTGTGCTTCGTATTAAATGACGATTATGTGATGCGACTCGCTTGCTGCCGTGGCTTTAATTTCTGTGTAACGTCAATTCTTACATATACGGATACAGTTTTTATAATAAAAATAACGGAAGGATATTAAAAAAAATACAAATAGTAAAAAGACAATGCCTATATATATATATATATATATGCCAAAAACTATACGAGTTACTAAAATGCCAGATGTACTGTTTTATAAATACAACTATAATAAGTCTTAAATGCCTTCAGAACTCTACGGTTTGTGTAGATCTACGAACAATAATTACATTTACGTTACGTTAGTTTTTTCGCTTTACTCTAGATGACAGTGTTAACAATACTTGAATAAACATAGTACTTAAATATATACACGAACGAAAATTATTATATTCGGTGCTTAAACGGCTGGCTTCGCCCGGCGAAAAGTTAGTATCATAAATAATTAGAATGTAAACATATACAAGTATCCTATTATAGCATAGAAGCATAGCAAGCATATAGCATTTGAAGGGTTAAGTCGGTTAGTAGATTTCACGTGCGGTACGAAGTTTCACTGGTGGTAGGGCTTTGTGCAAGCTCGTCTGGGTAGGTACCACCCACTCATCAGATATTCTACCGCAAAACAGCAGTTTATTCTACCGCAACACAAGGGTGAGTGAGCTAGTGTAATTACAGACACAAGGGACATAACATCTTAGATCCCAAGGTTGGTGGCGCATTGGCGATGTAAGCGATGGTTAACATTTCTTACAGTGCCAATGTCCAAGGGCGTTTGGTGACCACTTACCATCAGGTAGCCCGTATGCTCGTCCGCCTTCCTTTTTATTAAAAAAAAGTGAGTTCTTGCAGAATTTTTATCAAAACAGGTATAAAAATCCTTACACAATATTTTTTTTATAAATAATACTTTGTTTAGCTTGTATGGGCACGAAAATGTTCAAACAAATGTTCAGCGCATTTGTTCGTCCGTAAAACGATATAAGTCGAATAAATCCTTTTTTCAGAAACGTTACATTTGCGAGTTTTACAGAGTAATCATTTATTATCAAAGGTTTCCATACATCAAGAGGGCAATCTTTGTTGAAGTTAGACTACGCCCTCTCACTCTTTGATATCATTATCGAATATGAGATAAATTGTACACAAATATTGAATCTGAGTGTTGTTCCTTGAGATTTGAACCAAATGTCTTCGCGGATCGTGATCGGATCTAACGTCTCCAAAGATCCTCGGCTCAGTTATAATAGGTAATAATACTTCTATCAAGTTAAAAAAAATGTTTTAAATTTCTACACCTTGCTCGGATACCTTTATAGTTGAAGTTTCAAACAGTAAACTACATTTATTAGTTTTAACGTTTGTTATGATATACAAATTAATTTACAGACCATCATCTTGTTATATATAATAGTACCTGGGCGACCGATTCTAATAGCAATAATTAGTTATAATTTGTAATGAAGACAGATCGTTAGGACCGTTTCCGAGACACACGAAATAAATTTACATACATATGTACAAGAATTGTTAATTTAATATTATGTGATTAAATTGTGTTTATTGTTTCGTGTGAGGAATTTCACGTTTTCTAGTTATAGGATTGTTTATAATGTTATCCATTTTGTGAGACAAACACTGACCTCTTTAATAAACTTTGTATAAAACAACTTTATAAGTCTCTTTAATTTTAAGTGGAACGCAACGCAAGTGAGCGCTAAAAGATATTTTGAATAAAATACAAACCACTCGTTGCCATCATCAATTAATAATTTAAAAACATAATATTTAGCTTTTTACATACAGTGTTGGTATTTGTAATATAAAATAACCAATATTTGTTAATTTATTTATTTATTTCGCACACATAACTAATTACAGTCAGTAAAAGCAATACATTATTATACAAAAATACAACTGGACTACAATATGTCACTACGCACGCACAGACAGCGTAAGTAGACAGTACTAGAGGGTTAGTTAGGTACTATTCATTAAATGAATAAATAAAGATTAGGTTAGTAATTCAGAAAACAAAAAAAAAGACACTACGAGGGGAGGGAAAAGGGGCTAATTTAATCGTATTATTATTTTTCCTTTTTAATATATTTATCCTAAGCCTAAGCATTTGTCAGATCTAGCAAAAAGTATGTTTATACACTTGGATTTTTTTCTATAGATCATCAAAATTGCTCTCTTAAAAAAATCCAGGAAGTACTTTTATTAATGTTGATAATAAATAATAATAATCTGAGAGAGCTAGAATTGGACTATAGCAAAGGTGGGTGACTTAGTGTTTCGTTGCCATATTTTTGCAAGGCAGCCAATGCACCATGGCTCTTGTGATTTTTCGGCGTCTTTTAATTTTTCCAGGATTTCCGCGAAAATCCGGCTCTCCGTGTGCCAATCGTTGAGCAACCCGACAAACCAATGTTGCTATTAAAAAAAAATTAAAAATCAAATAAAACAAACCTAACAATCGTCCGTCCTGGCACCTCCTCCAGGTGGAGACCTAACAATTTATATAAAAGGACTGAAAGTAAAAAACATAAATAAGATTATCGCTTTGTCCGCAGGATCAGAAGACTCGGAATGTGGTTCTAATCGGCTCTCAAGGGTCATTGGAGGAGAAGACGGTCACTGTGTGCTATGGTGCCGACTTCGTTAACGTCACCTTCGTGAATTTCTGCTGCACGAGGAAGGAGATAGCGAAGGTACCCACTATTTATTTGACATAGAGTAAGTAAGTAGTAAGTTTTTGTGTCAGGTATGTAAGAAAGTTGTTTCGAGGTTAAGTCGTCGCTCCGCCTCTGGATACTTCTAAAAAGAATTATAGTATAATATAGTTTTCTAAAATGTTAAAATTTGAACAAATCAAAACATGTTCTTCAAAAAAACAAAAAATAAGCATTTCTTTAAAGTAATATTCTCATGATTTCATTAATAAAATTGTACTGCGAATGACTTCTGTATCTAAAGAGAAAAATAGTAGCGAATAAGTAACATAAAAATTTTATTAATTAAAATGTATATTCATGTCGCCAACTAAATGTACAAGTTTTTATTCGACGTGGGAGGTCTCCATTGCTAATCTTTTTTAATTTAGATATAATTAATTGCTATTAAAAGTTGTCAGGCTAATTAGTTATAATATCTTATTAATGTAATTTGACACAAAAACTTTTAAAAAACATACTTTTTAAAAAAATAAACTTATTAAAAATATTTCATTTTAAATTTTATTCGAAGACAATTTTTACATACTTGTCACGATTTTCAATTTGATAACATGACGTTCGGTATTACCTTATGTGAAAACACACAATTCCTATATATAATATTTCAATTTAAGTCGCAATGTTACGTTCAGAGGAATGTTTGAATTGAATTTCATATTAATCGCATGCTTTCAATGTCTTATTCCTGTAAATCTGTAGTCTGATCTATCGATAGAAGCCGCTTCGAGACGTTCGATGTATTCGTCCGGCTGTCCGCAATGTTGGCGTGATTGTGTGCCGTGCAAACTTGAACGATCCAACATTCCCATTTGTAGTCTGACATTAAGACCTGAGGTGGTTTAGCGGATTTAGAACGAGCTTGACGGAGCTTTGTGACCGTAGTCATTTACCGATACTGAACAATATAACTGTGCTTTTAATTTGCACTTACATTGCATAATTTTTGCCTTGTTTGGAAAATTTTGACTAATATACAGTAACTTGTAGCTTTTGGGTTGGTTATTAAGTTCAAACAGATTCGAGGTAAGGTCTTGCGTCGCTCTTTGTTAATTTATAATGTATTTCTGACCGAATTGCAGCCATAGCTGCACATTTCCAAGTCTCAAAAAACGATATGGAGATATTATAGGGCACAAATTTGCGCATAAACAGGCGCTTTCCTTATGAGAGTGCTCATAATCGGGTTTGGCGGATAAAGCACACTAGCGACAGCTTTTCGTGATTCTTGTTGTAAGAGCGTGTTAAACTAACATCTTCCAACTCCGAGCTGATAAAGAGTATACATATAGGAGATGGCTGATAGACCCGGGCCCGCAGAATTTGCAGTTGTAACTAGTAAGTGGACGAACAAGATTATTTTCATTAATGAGGCAGATTTTTTTCTTTATTAATATAGTATTGTTAAACTTTGAATTTCATTTAAAATGTATTATTTACATGCGACATTATCGCATTGGCCCTGGCTCTCATAAAATATCTGCTGGATTAATTTTAAAAGACCTTTGAACTCCAGCACTGGGGAATATAACAATTCGTAATTTATATAGACGATGTGTTCGACGTTATGAGCTTACAAATTGTACAAGTACAAATTTAAAAACCGCCCGAAGCATATTTTTCGCAATTATCACTTGACAAGTGTGGATTTGCAAAACACGGTCGTTGTGAGAAGAGAGTGCGGCTTACCGTAATTTATAACATTTATATCGTATTCGTTACAGACTGTGTTATATTTTAGCGCGTGTGTCACGTTAATTAAATTTAGTATCAAATGTTACGTTTCGGCAGACGGCAAGGGCACCGAGCGGCGTACTAGCTCGTACGGCGTAGCTGGTGGTAGGGCTTTGTGCAAGCTCGTCTGGGTAGGAACCACCCACTCATCAGATATTCTACCACAAAACAGCAGTACTTGATATTGTTGTGTTCCTGTTGATGGGTGAGTGAGCCAGTGTTATTACAGGCACAAGGGACATAAAATCTTAGTTCCCTAGGTTGGTGGCGCATCGGCTATGTAAGCGATGTTTGACATTTCTTACAATGCCAATGTCTAAGGACGTTGGTGACCACTTACAATCAGCCGCCTTCCTATACTATAAAAAAAAACAAAAAAACGTGTATCGCTATACGAAATCCTTTACGCAGCTGCACTTCTTTAGCGTATATAAACTTAAAGGCCCGTAGTTTCTAAGGGTTCCGGTCTATACATAATTTAACGAACGGAGATGGAAGCTTAATGGACAGCTTAGAATACCGTCCGCCATACCATCGCAGGATAATCCCTTCGAAACACGGAGGGGCTCCGCTTTGCTTTGTTATCTATACATGAATCTGTAACGAGGCCGCGTCGTTCGCGTCATTTGCGTCGTTAAATATATTTATAATATATCAGTCGACGGGGAAATGTTATCGATACTGTTAGTAAGAGTTTTATGGTGAGTCAACCTCCTACAATACATCAGGGGGAGCGGGGAGTCGACGTAGTGTAGGAGGTGACTTACGATCGAACTCCTTACTACAATAATACATTGCTGGCAGCTAGCAGCCATTAGACAAATGAAAAATAAGAAAGATATAAGATCTTTTGTCATTCCTGATAATAATAACATATTTTGATATACAGCTTGTATGTCTGAATGGAAATTAGAGTTAAAAAACCCATTATTATTATTTTCTGCATGTAGTATAATGTGATAACTTTTCAATGTAGGAGCTTTGTAACGGAAGTTGTCATTATTCAGTATTGGCCGCACTTATATTATTTTGGTACATTCAGTCGCTGACTCCCAACCACTATGTTCACTAAAGTGGTTTACGGAGGCGTGTACTCTTGGGCGCAGAGATCGTCGCCGTAAATATGAAGTCCTTATATTTACCCAAACGATTAACTCACCAGTTTAACGGCTTTGAAACGTTTTCAGTTCCCATTGATCAATTCCCTTGGGTTTTCCGATATGGACTTTCACTAAGTAGTTTTATAAGTCGACCATTACTCTAAGTCGGCTCTAATCTTAAGTTCTGTGGATCAATATCTGCGGTTTGATTTAATTCGATAAACTGATTGTATTAATATTAGAACATAATATATTTTATTCGGAATTATGTTTTTTTCCTGGTTTGATTTGATTGTCCTTGATAATTATTAATTATTACTATAACGTTTTGTTTAAATCACAATTTTAGGAAACTTATTAGTTTAAAACAAACTTGGTAAAACTAAATTAAACCTTAACGGAATTTAAAAAACAGTTCCTGTGATTTTGAAAAGTATCATGAAAAAAATCTTATATATTTGTTTTTAAATCCACGCGAGCTTAAACTAATACCATATCTAAAGTATAACGGATGAGGAGGCTGGGAGAGGCTGCTGTTATTGTCGATCGTGATCATATTGATTTGAAGACACGTTTCAGTATTCATAGTGTCTCGATCAGACAATAAAGAAAATGTATATTGAAACAGAAAGCCACTTGATGTAACGAGTCGGTGTCAAAGTCATTATAAGTATTTCTCGAATGCGGCCGATGGATATTGAAAAGTTTTCCTCCAAACTTTCCTCGCGGCTGTTCTATCGTTACAAAAAACTCAGTTAAGTATATTTTTTATCAATTTAAGAAATATCCTTTGTAGTGTTAGCTCGATTGTGAGTTTCAGATTGGGTTGTATTCGTTTTTATGTAATCACTCAAATCGTTTTTGTGTTTATTTAAATAAGTATATCTATGTGACTATTTTTGTATTTACTTAAATTGAAAAGAATATATTTAGTGTTCAAAAAGTCGAAATACATGATTTTGTGGCTATTACATAAAGTATTAAGTTTGACAACAAAAGAGAAATTTTATTTGTACATAAAAAAATGAAATAATAACTACGATATCGTAATTCAAGTAAAGTAACTGCCTCGTTTGGTCAGGGGGTCAGTATTTATGTCTACATGTCACGAAGCATAAACCATTGTTGGGTTTTTCTGTCAAGAAAGCGCCGATTTTGAATGTTGGCAGTGATTCTCGGAGTACTTCGGGACGAACCAAATCCAAACCTGATTGGTGTTGCGACTAACCTCGTCAATCTTATCGGAATCCAGGAATAGAGAGTCCAACTGTGTTGTGCAAATACTTGTTTATTATAAATTATAGTATCTCTATTGTGGATAGATGTATTTTTGTTGTTATAATATGTGTTGCAGCTGCTAGCCCATAGATGGCGGTGTTCTAAATACGTCAATATCTGAATCGCGGTGTCCAGATTTCCGGAGTAGAGTGACCTAGCCATATTAGGATTCGTGTTGAGTTTTTTCATTAATTTATTTGTTGCATTGATAATATTGAATACTTTATGACTTTAGGTAGCAATTATAAAATCGGTTGTAATTTTGTACTATTTTTAAATTTCAGTATATAGATTATTACTTTTTAGTTTTAAGTTTACCTACTCCATAGTTGTAACTTGTCGGGTTTTTAATAAAGTTCGAATTAAATTGTTTAGTTATAAGTAGATTAGAACGGTTGTAATATTTTTCCCATGGTCAACTATACGTAGCATGTTCACGTGTAAGTCATGCCTTCCACGTGAACATTCAAAATATCGTCGTCCTAGCAAATGAAAATACCACTCCTAATGTAGTATATAAGGAGACATTACAATAATTGAAGTAAATCCATTTTTCTTTAATTACTAGAATAGTAATAATCACACTCATTAATACGAAAGGTTGCGTGTGTTTTGAATATTTGTCACTTCACGCTACAGCTACTCACAGTGAAAATATGACATAATTAACATAGTTTGGCCTCTTTATCCCGTTTAACTGGATATATATATATATTATTCTACGTTATAAAACGTGTCTGCAATTTTATTTTACGTTAGAAAACTATAAAGAAAATTAATATTTTAGCTTAGCGTCTTATTTTTTGGTATAAAACGAAAAGCTTATTCATATAAACCCCTTTTAATCCTTATCGACTCCAGTAAATTAGACGAACAAGAAAAGCTTTCATAAATCGCTTCGTTTTCAACAGTCTAGTCGGGCAGTGGTTGGCTCGCTTGATGCTACTTCATATGAACTATTTTAAATTTCAATTAACACGTTAATAATTCGAATTAAACAACTGCTTGTGGCCACGGACACTGCAGAGTTTGAAACGTCATCAAATTATATGAAAAATGTTAAAATATACGCGATAATTCCGTTTATAGTTGTTTAATTTAATTTGTAACAATCCCGAAACCAAAGAAATCATTACCTAAATATTTTTTGTTTGCGACCCGCGACACCATAACACGTGTTTGTGGCCCCTTTCAAGACAAGGTAGAGTATCGCTGGTCTGGGTGCCTTAAGGTAACTATTGATTTACAATCACTTTCCAGATATTGTGAGGCAGTTTTACTTCTGCTGTTTTTAATTTAATTTCGTTCTTGATAATTACTCATACTTGATGTGTATGAAGTATTATAGAATCTCTAGGCAGGTATCTTATAGGAAATCATGTACCCAGCTAAGTTAGCTCGGATACAGACGGAAAGGGTACGGGGAGGTTTTAGTGGGTAGAACGGTGGCCTTCTGCCCCGTGAGTCCCACATAACCGTTCCGGTCGTGGACCGGGCGGTAGGCGTAAATGCCTTTCCTCCTCGAAAAAAAAAAAAAAAAGGTGGCACAGGGTCTATTACGTATGTGGCGAAAATGATAGTATACACTTCGTATAACCTTACTTTATTTTCTTTTGAACTCAATAAGGACAATTAAAAGTAAACTAGGTAAACCGACAGTTTCGTTTTGGAGAAGTGACCTGGTCGGCGTCCCGAATCGTAATGTGCCGTTTACAATTTCTCACTTTCGAACACGACTCTGTCCACGTGCCGCCTTTACAATAATAAGTGACGTCACGGCGTTTACCCCGTTCTCTGGTACTACGATACTCAAATCAGCAATTTAATATTAAACGATATCGCTTTCCACGACATACATATAATAATGCTAAATTATTTGGATTACTTATATGTAACGTTTTGCTTTTAGAAACACTAATGTTCTCATTTCCCCTCCAATGACGCGTAAAGCTGCGTTAAGGTTCTCCCCCACTTGTCCCCAAGGACGTCAGTGGTCCATAAGGTCGACTTGCGACCTTCACATTGTTTGGTGACTTTTCAGGCGTTATAAGTTGGCATAGCTCCAACTTATTATAATATTTGATTGTAACTTGGTTTCAATATTTCGCTCCATGAGTTTTTGTCATTGCCCCATTCGCCATTTTGTCCGCCAGATTAACGGCCCTGTTTTGCATATGAATAAAAATATATTTTTTCTCAATAATAAAATCATGAAGTGACCTTTAATTTTTTTAATTTATACTTATTATGCTACATGTTATTGAGACACAAACTGAATGATTACCTCTGTATACAGGTAATCTAGGGGGACGACGTTAGCGAGTTCTTGGAATTTTTAATTTTGTCGTATATGTATTCTCGAAAATGGACTGCGACGGACCACATCTTCTGTCGCATGTCACGGGTACTTCAAACATGTCTGTTTTTGGTATCAGTCGCTGTCGCACGGAATGATGATGAGATGCTGATGAGAGGAAAAATATTGACTGTATTTTGCAATCAATGTCATCGTGCATAATCGAATTTAATGAGTCACTCTTCGGAACATTCGTAAAGCGTACGCGACAAGAACAAATCATGGAAATACAATATTACCGGCCGGTGTAGATAGAAACAGCGGGATGGGAGGGGCGAGAAGGGGCGCGCAAGTGAAATATAAAATTTTGGTGGCCTAGGCGCGCCCTTAACATAGAATAGTAAGGGCGCAGTGCAGAGTCGTTGGTGTGTGTATCATATGATTAAGTATCCACTCGCTCACGATTGTCATATAAGAATCTTTGCCGTCGTTGCGTCGCTTTGAAGAATTCATTACTTAGGCGGAAAGGATATAGGAATACAAAAATATAGACTTTTTTTTGAATTTTTAAAATCATATTTTAAAAGAATACAAGAATATACTTGAAACACTTTAAATGACTTCATTTTAAAATGAAATTAACGATTTTTATTCTTTTGTTATTTCACTAATATTGTTTGTAATTGTATTTTAATGAACGGAAATTTTACAGTTTTATGTAAATTTTTGATGATCAGTTTTAATGTATAATTAATAGCACTCTGCACATATGTTCTTCGATAACTTCCAAATATTCCGATGGATATTAGGATGGATTATATGGAAATGAAACTCTATCATGTACACAGGATGGGGATCCGTAACGTATCCGGACGTAACCTCCGGTTTGAATAGCCATTTTCCGGAAGTAACATTTAAAAAAAAGATTGATGTATTATATTGATAAGTCTCTGTTCGTCTGGGTATTACCCCAACCACTCATCACTTATTCTACCGCTCAAAACTATTGTTGTCTCAATACTGTTGTGTTCCGGTTTAAAACGTCAGTGGAGTGTGCTATAAAGATTGGTAGCGCATTGGCGATGTAAGGAATAGTTGATATTACTAACAGCGTCAGTGTAAGTGGACGGTTATAATCACTTAACAGGTGACCGAATTATAACTAAAAAATATATTATAATAATAAATCAGGCTAGATTTAAGCGTTTCGACGGTCTGTTTCTAAAAATTACATAGCGTTAATGGCATTGCTTATATACAGAAAATTTTAAATGAAAAAATATATATAATTATGCAAACCCATAGACGCCCAGATGATAATCGACTTTGGTTTATACTTAAAAGTAAATTAAAATTGTAACACTCAATAATAAAAATAAAGCAGCACAAAATGTTTTTATAAAGTAAATAGGAAAAACGACTTTGACCCCAGAGAGTAAAGGAGTCACGACAAAGGCCACGTTAGTCTAGATGCTCTCCAATAGGCTTTACTTAAACACAGGAATGTACTAACACATAACGTTTGCCCGTAGATGTGGACCGAGGAGCTTTTCAGTTTGGCGTACAACCTGAACCAGTTCAACAACCCTACGATCAAGTTTCTAGAGAAGCTGCACACGAAGATCGTCCTGAAAGCAGACAAATCTGGGAAAATACTAGTGAAGAAGTGAGTATTGCCGTTAATTGTATTTAGCTATGTTGTTAGTATCATTATTTATAACGACAATCTTATTGTCGAATATTGTACGCCCAGTTTACTGTGTCCATCCCGTATGCAACAAATACAATTTTATTTTATTATTTATATAATTACATTTGTATTCATATTTGTAATTATTTATAATATATAATACTAATTGGTAGTCGAATATCGATTATTCAAGAAATAATTATTGAACACCGATAAGATTCTTTAAATTTTTTCTGTAAACAATTTATAGGTCTTTAATTATAAAATTTTATACTTAATCTATAATATTCATATATGTATATCCTTTATGAAAGGGAGGAGTTACTATAAATAGGAGTCGTTTTTCATGTAAAGCTTAATTGAAAAATCTACTTAACCAATATCCATAAAATGTACACGAAGAGAGGCGTCGCGTTTCGGAGAATAATTTAGTATATAGTAATATTATAAAAGTAGCTTCACAGTGTAACCCTCACAACCAAGTAGGTACTGAAACATCTTCAGCTGACCCGTTTGATTCGTCCAGGGATTAAATTAACTTATTGTATCTGTCATATAGTATTTGCTTTTATAATGTATAAATGTGTAGCTGGTTCTTATACGATACTTAACCTAAAATAACCGCTAATCAGATGTTGTTTTATAATAATTGTACGAAACAATTGCAATAAGTGTTCACGTTATTGGACCATGGAATTTCACTTTTATCGCGCCCAAATAAGTTCAGATATATGTTTTTTTTTATAACGCATATACTAACTAACAACTAGATGAGTTATAATTACCAAAGTCGGAAGTGAGATTTTGTAAAAAACAATGCTCCGTATCGTTATATAAAAGCGTCTCCAGTGAATAGTAAATACTACAAATCTATAGTCGAAGTTTAAGTGAATAAAGTTTTGTTTGCGGGCGGTTCTCATATTTCGAATTTAGATTCTAACAATGTGATTTGTAGTCATTTATATTTACTGTTTGATTTTGCTGTTTTTCTAACCAAATATTTTAGTGTCGATTTTTTAAATCGCCTGTGAACTTTTAATGAAATTGACGTTTTCTATATTGAGTTGATTATTGCTAAATAATTTCAGTTGATCTTATATAGTGACTTTGATCGTAAAACGAAACAACATCATGAAAGTCCTAGTCTTTATGTCCGTTTCCTGTATTAATGGTTACGACGTTTACCTTCGCCGCCCTCGCCCGCCTCGAACAACGATCCTGTATGTCTCCTCGTTGTGAAAATATATCACAATTATAACATATTTTATTTTCAAACAATATTTTTATTTGACATTCTGTAAATAGTCGTTTCGTTAATAAATTGCTCTTAGCTCTTAAATATGCTAAATAGTTCAGAGTTTTGAAACAAGTCTTTTTTTATTTTATACAGTCGACCTTTAATTATAAAAATAGGTTTACTACTAATTACTCTAATATCAGTAACTTCTCGTCTAATTTAAAAAATCTTTTTTGCGTTGGATAGTCGGTTTATTAGTAAAGGTTATGGGCCATATAACTGCACGCTGCGGCCCTAAGGGAGCAGTAACCATAAACACCAACTAATCCGGCAAAGTGAAGGCAAGTGCGATTTGCGAGAACAACAGGCGACACGAGAGCGGCTGCGCAGCAAAACATACACACATTTTGTGTGTCCGTGGAAATTTTCTTCATTCATCGTGTATTTGTTGTCGTCTTGAATAGGTTTTATACAAGTTTATATACATATATGTATATTTACATTGTGCGGAGTAATGTTTGTCACTCATGCTACTTGTATATAAATTTAATAGTTGTTCATTGATATAACTTGTATTTCAATGGTCGGTTTGAATTTCTTGCCGGCTATTCTCGGTAGAATCTACATTCCGACCGGTGGTAGTTTCAAATTAAATATAATTCTGTTAGTTGACGATTCCGAAGTGCTTTTAAAAGCCTCCGTGAATAAAGTGTTGATTTTGGGTTTTATTTTTTTAATAGAATAACGTTTAACAAGTATTATTATTTCATCATTCGTTATGTTTTAATAAAAGTGAATATAATGAAACTAGTTTCGGTGTGTACTTATTGGCATACATAACTTAGAAGCACTTCGTAAGCACTGCATACTACTGCTCCACTTATACCTACATTTCCCTCCACTGTTAGGGGAATACATAGATTCGCATTGGAGATGTAATATCATAATGCGGAAACTTTACCTTAGTGTGAGAGAGATACGTGCAACAGGCGCACTTCTTTGTGTGAATAAACGGTAAACTTTCGTGATGGATACTACAGATCTTCTAATATTATAAAGATGAAGAGTTTATCTGTCTGTCTATTTGTTTAGTTGATCGCTCAGGACTTACCAGCCCAATTGACAACACAGATAGAAAATTTATTGAAAAACATTATATGTAATCAACAGATTAACATATAGCATCAAGCCGATGACGTGAGGCGGTGGAGTCGTACTTAGCATATCGTAGAATGATACGGTTCGCGCGCCACCATTGTAAATTTATGGTACTGCGCTTGAAAGCTTCACATGAGTGTCAACAACGGCTGCAAAAAATTAAATTAATCGGAGAATGGTATTGGTTCCAATATTATACTCGTACGGAAAATAAAAAACAAATAATCACTTGCATTGAGCGGGCCACTCTCTCGATCCGATCGCTTTTAATGTGTCTTTATTTATCATACATTACAAAGTAAATGTAAATGAAACAAGACTTTTTATATACTATTTATTTCTGCGAGAAGCATTGAATTATTATCAATATACGTTTTATTACTCACTGGTTCCAACATTTTGTTTTATATTAAAGATGTAATCGTTTCGTTTCGACATATTGAAAATTTAGATATTATTTTCAACTACGGTCGACTGTTCACGATTGGAGCACATTGGATTTTACTGGTGGTAGAGCTTTGTGCAAGCTCGTCTGGGTAGGTACCACCCACTCATCAGATATTCTACCGCAAAACAGCAGTACTTGGTACTGTTGTGTTCCGGTTTGAAGGATGAGTGAGTCAGTGTAATTACAGGCACAAGGGACATAAAATCTTAGGTCCCAAGGTTGGTGGCGCATTGGCGATGTAAGCGACGGTTAATATTTTTTACAGTGCCAATGTCTAAGGGCGTTTGGTGACCACTTACCATCAGGTGGCCCATATGCTCGTCCGCCTCCCTGTTTTATAAAAAAAAAAACATTTTTATCCCCATATCGCGTGGTGGATTAAGCAAACGTCATCGTTAGACGACAGTTAGAATGTTGTTTATTTTAATAACTGCAACAAAAACAGAAAGAGAACTGAAATAATAAGTTTTTTTATTAACCGTCACATTCAGTACTTGATGTGAATTATTAAACAAAAACTGTCGAATTGAAGTCGGTGAGAGAACGAGAAGAGAAGCGAGTAGTGAATTCCTAAATATCTTTTGCTTTGCGGTCTAACTATTTAAATCGATATGATTTATGCACTTGTACATAATCAACACGCATTTTTTCGCGTATTTGCACGCATGACATAACGGCCTCGACGTCGACACGCGTTCGTTTTATACCAATATTTGCTATAATCGATCTATACCGTTTATTTATCTTGTATAATTTTATTGGGGCCACCTGAATCTCTTAGATCCGACGGTGTTTATGTGAACATTCAGCGCCGTAATTTATAACCTATTTACATAACATTAAGGAGCGAAATTGTGTGTACGTTGCTGATCGAAACGATTTTTTTAATATATTTAGTTTATGCTGTGATGGTATATTTTGTTTTATAAGTAATTTTTTTTGTTGGCAACCGCTGGAGTTGTATGATATCGAATTAGGGTCACAGCAGGTTAAACAACGGAATGGCAAATTGAGACGGTTTGACATAGATTGTCTGAAATAGATATAATCATTCAATTACTGTTGTCTAAACATATATACACACAGACACAAACGCACGCACACGCACGCACACGCACGGACACGCACGCACGCACATACATATAATCATCATCAAATTGAACTGTGAATATATACTGTCGATAGACAAACTGATACAATTTACCTGTCGGGTACATTGAATTAACGATTTAATTTAATTCGACGCAATTCGCAAGATCCCGTACGAACACTTTCGGTGTAACTTCATTAGGTTCCTGCTATGGAGCTTTGGTTAGACAACCACATTTTGAAATTAGGACCTATTTACGGGTATTGATGATTGATTTGTGAAGGACATGCGAGGAAGTGTAATTAGACACAGACTGTCATGACTTTGTCTATTCAAATAATTAAACCGGCGGCCGGCTTTTGTGTAGATACGTCTGGGTGGTTTCCCACCACATATCAATTATCCTACCACTAAACAGTAATACTCTATCACGTTGCCCGGTTTTTCCCATTCATATTTCCCATTTCCCTTTGTGTCCTCGAAGATCACTCCAAGGAGACAAAGGATGTAACATCCTAAGACCTCGTGGTTGATAGCGCATTGACTGTGTGTGGTGTATTTATATATTCTCTCAGTACCAAAGTCTATGAGTATAACTTACCATTAGGTATCTATCTTGTATTGTGTAAATAAATAAACTTTTTAAACATTGCAAGGAAGAAGTAACTACAATGTCTAGCAGTAATTCACTTTATAATAAGTAACATAAAAGGGTGCTAGTAAAACTTAATATACTTAAAAAGAAATTGAAAAGATATACGAAATATTTCATTTGAGAAATAAAGTTATTTTGTAACGTATCACAAGCAAACGTCGTAGTTCTGCGCATAGATTTATTATTAGTGTTTACGTGTGTAATAAATGATAAATGATTTTCGCGGAGATGATGCATTTCCTTCGGATTGTCTCTGAACAAGTGCGCCAAATTTGATAACGATCGCTACTCGAACTGTGATGTTTAGATCGTATCAAAGATTTTTGTAACAAACAGTAGAACATCACATGAACATTACCTCGAAGGGTTTATTTAAATCACTAATGGCCGAAGTATAATAACTAATAAGAATAACCCAGAGGTTCATGAAGCCTGAATGGTAACTAGCCAACTGCGCAAAATATGTAATCGCACACAAGAGTGCGCAAACTCAGATGCTTTCTTTGTTTATTGTTATTTACTTATTTATGTACTATTTCTTATTTACTTATTTAAAGAATTTTACAGTCTACACTCGTGAGGGCTACTGAGAAGTTCTGGTGAGAAAAACCTAATAACGTTTTGTAGACCTGACTTGATTTAAGCCTTGATTACTAAATATTTCTTTTGAGAAATACTTTGATACTTGATTTAAGCCCACAGCCTTAAATAAGTCAATAGCTAATAATAATTTTGTGGTTCTTACAGTTATAACCTCGAAAGACAGAGCGTGAAATAAGAGAATGCCAGAGCTGGGCATAGATGACGTAACGATTTTGTTTTATAAAGTCATAGGAATTGAAAACATTCTCACCAACGGGCGTTATGTCGGCATCCCGACATACATCCTATTAAATGACTAATTTTATTGCAAACACTGCTATGTTTTAATTTTTTTTTTAAAGGAAGTGAATTTCCCGTTTGGAGTAGCTGATAGACGTTCAACTAAATTATATCCAGCGCACGGGTGATATTATCTTCTCTTTTTAAATGATGTCACGATAATTAAATAATAATTTATACGCCAAGACACAAGCAAACGCCGACTAATATTTGTAATCCAAAAACCGAGCCTGTTATACAAGTAAAGAATAATATTCACGTGTAATACTGAACATAATAAATTAGGAGCGGGTTTAGAAATAAGAACGACTTCTATTCAGGTTTGAGCAAATTTGATCACGCCTCGGATTTTCGGCGTCAATTAAAGTGGCGCCGTATCCGTATTATATATTCGAAACCTTGCGTATATTTAATACACTATATACATGAACTTTTGTGGGCATCGTTGAAACCATTAGACGTGTATTTTAAAAATACATTTTTTGAAAATAATTTGTTCTTCTCGTCGCGAGTCTCCGCAACTCTCTTCCTGATTGCTTATTCATGTATAAACCTGAAACGAAATGTTTTTAAAATCCGGTAATTATCTACTTTCCTAGTAGTTATAAAGTATAATATTTTATTACTGTTATTTATTTTATTACTAATATATTACTTTCAAAATATTGTTCTTGCATCAAATTGTAATTTACAATATAAGAAAGACAGTTCCAAAAGCCTTTTATAAATATCAATAAGCGCTATTCGTTTTGTAGACGATTTTGGTTTTCGTTCAATGGGAGCTTATATATATATGAATATGTATTTAGTAGATAGGAGTAAATCGTATTAAATAGTACTTACGTATATGAAGTGATATTCTCTACATATAAAACAACAAAAGTTTTGGGGTTTTTCTATCAAGAAGTAGTCTGAAAAAACCATTCTGGCCGTGTCTTCAGAAGAACCAACAAGTAATGTTCCTGCATCTGACCTGTTCCCTTTCGTGACGGACTATGATGTTAGGGAATAGTAATAGTGTGTCTGTACATACACTTGTGCACTATATCTCCGCCGATGGGCCGTGGTGGATAAATTCGTTTCTTAGGCCATTACTAATATGTGTAGTTGTTCACTAATGCTGGAAGTGGGACCTATTACAGGTACTATACCGATCTGGATTGTAAGGTTTCGGTAAAAAAATTGTTACCATATATTAGGCATATAGGTAAAATTACCTTTTACTCTCTAATAACTCGATTCCATTACGGTCGGGGTTTTTTTTATTTGTTTTTATATGTACCTTTATAGGAATCCTGGATACGGGAATCTATGAATTTTTAAAATGGTTTCCACCGCTTTCCACAAGTGACAATCCGATTAAGATAATCCGGATTTGAGTACCGATATAACAAATTTAAGTAAGCTTTGGTGTGTTTTTTAGTTATGCCGTTTAGCGAGGCCATGCGATACCAATTTTCCGAGCTTCTTAAATTTCCTTCTCGTGCAGTCTGTGTAATATTACTTCGACGAAAATTATAATCGAAAACATTACGAAATTTAAAGTGGTCGTAGACCCGGCGACATCAATGAGTACTTATGATAGCCCACATAGCGATATCAAAACGTTTTTTTTTTAACTTTAGCTTGACAAAAAAATTGGTGGTTTGATACAAATGTGGTACAAGCTTAAACTTTGAAATAAAAAAGCGCGATGTATATCCGCAGTGCAGCCTTAGCCTAAAAAAACGGATACAAAATAAATGTTTTTTTTTTTTTAAGTAAGCCCTAACTGTATTATTGATATTTATTTAGTATATTGAATACCATGTTGAAAATTCTATGTTATAAAGCGGGAGATTCATAAATAAGGATATCCTATTATTGTTCATTACTCTCTGCATATATTTATCGCGTGTGTCATTAAAGATAATTAAAATATAATTTATTCAAGCAGGTTATTTACAAGCACTTTTGAAATTCTGTCATTTTACAACAATAGTCGTAAATTTAATTTAATCTGCAGATAATAACCTGCATACCGAAACGAACAGTAACTCATTTTCTATCGTCTATATAATATTTTATCGATTATTACGCTTTATTCATTAATGTTTCTTTAACATTATATTTAAATTTGTTTTATACATGTGTATATATATTTGTATCGCTTAACTGAACCTACACAATGAATCACTTTGAAATTATAATGGCTGATATTCTATGCGGCAACTTAAGTTTGCATTTTGATGTATCAAATCGATGTCTCGAATTTGTTATTCAATATACACGGAGAACGATCGCCCGGTAAATTCGTATTCGCCTCTCTGTCTGTCTGCTTGTCATCGGGATCCAGTGAAGTCGTATTATAGATGTCAGCTCGTTTGGGTCACTGCTATTCAGACATTATAACTCTAATTTATCTATATTTTGTAATGCTACGGAATTATTCTCCCTAATTCCTACTTCCCCTTTCCTTCACAAGTCTACGCGTGCTGGCTCTCGATGTCACCGACTAACAGTGACATCAATTCCATCGCGCACAAAGAAATTTGGCAACTCCTTTCTTTGTCGCACTTCAAAAAAATGGAATTCCTTACCAGCTCACGTATTCCCCTCCTCTTACGACCCGGGTTCCTTCAAACGAGGCGTGAAGAGGCATCTTGCGGACCGGCAAGGCGAGGGCGGCTAGTGCAGAACCTTCTTCCCGACTGTACTGGCCGTCCTCGCGTTTGGACTCTACTACCACTTAACATCGGGTGCAGTAGAGTCATTTGCCCTCCCGGCAAATATATATAAAAATGCTAAGTTTTCGTATAAAAGGTGAGCGACTCATTTAATTAAATCCGTAACGGATCTCAGCTCCCACGATTGGCGGAGTGTCGACGGTGTAAGGAATAGTTAACATTTCCCGGATGCTGATTGATGATGGTGGTGACCAATTTACATCAGTCGGTCCAGTAGGTAGTCTGCGTCCCAATCATAAATAAATGAATCGTGGCTAATACGATACCGTATGTGTAATAAAGTGCTATAAATTGAGTGGACGACAGACTTAAGCAGTTGAATGTATTCCAGGCCTTATTTTATCTTGAACTTGCCCTGACCTGAAGATCGATATATGAAATTGTAAATATCTCTGTAAATCATCTGTCTGTCGTGTCGTCTCGTGGGAAAGAGAATATAAAAAACCTCAGGCATAATGACCTTTGATTTAAAGTTTCGATGAATTTCTGATGATGTTTTTCAATAAGCTGTCCGACATATTGCTTAAACGAACGTGTTGTTTATGTCGTGCGTCGCGTATAACGTAGTTTTGTTTACGAAGAGCTTTTGTTATCGCTAAACTTTATTTAAACGAAAACAAAAGTGTCTGTGTTTTAAGTATCCGTTTTTGTATTGATGATTTATAAGAAACAACAACAGGCAAGGTCGAGTGACGCAGCGCCGATAGTATGTTCTATTCCAATCGCAATAGGAGAGGATAAAAACACTATTTTAAATTATAGGTAGGCGGACGATAGCATGGGCCACCTGATGGTAAGTGGTCACCAACGCCCATAGACATTGGCGTTGTAAGAAATGTTAACCATCCTTTACATCGCCAATGCGCCACCAACCTTTGAAATTAAGAAGTTATGTCCCTTGTGCCTGTAATTACACTGCCTCACTCACCCTTTAAACCGGAACACAAACAAAACCAAGTACTGCTGTTTTGCGGTAGAATATTCGATGAGTGGGTGGTACCTACCCAGACGAGCTAACACGAAGCCCTGTCACCTATATGAACCGTACGAAATTTTAGAAATTCCAAGTGATTAGCTGATAACTCCGCTATATTATGCACTACAAACAGTTCTTGATTAGTATATCGTCATTTGTAATACAACAATATTCCACTTGACTACTTAAATCCACTTTAATTTTACTTCCAAAGTTCCGAAAACAGTTTTGCCGACATTCAAGACGCCATTTTTCGATGAACTGATAATTAATATTAAGGTCTCGACCAAGGACGTTCGCTATAAGTATGGGGAACGAATAAATTTATATATATTTCATAATTTTTTTTTTAGTTTTTTTACAAATTTTAGATTTTTTAACATAAATATTTGGTGAATATTTTTATGTTATATGAAATATTTGTAATAAAACAGAAAGTTGCATTAACATCCGGTAAAGACGTTATTATCATGTAACGCAATATAACGAAAAAAATTAAATTTTTAAAAGTTTACAAAAAACTCAAAATATAGATTACTTTTATACATAGAAAATTAAATTTATAATTTTGAAAATAATACAAGAGTAAGACATTCGTCTCTGATCTTTCGTATAATGTAACGGGTGATTATTCGGAATTATTAAGTTTTCTATTACGACCTGGCTTTGTTTAAACGGACTGTGATTGAAACTGATTTTGTATTTACGACGTCTTGCTTTTGCCTACTGGCTTTTGTTTTGCCTTCAACGCGGACTAAGCTGATTGAACATAATTATTTCTATTAAAAACTTAGGATAAGTTGTTATTTTTAATTATATTTTTAATAATATATTTCAATATTGTTCATTTAAAGTTGATAGTCATTTTGACACTAAGGTCAAATGTGATTTCAATTCAAGGTCAACGTCGTTTATTTACCTTCTTCCCAATTCCCATTGGAATAGACTATAGTTTCCTTAAGTCACCGTCGTTACGGTAAGAAAAATAAAGTACTTCTGTCATCGTTAAGGCGCCGCTAACCAAGAATTTAAGATGTAGTCGCTTGTAGCTGTAATTACACCGACTATCACCGAGAAAAACCGACAGTCCGCATAGAGTAACGTGCCTTAAAAGGGTTTGAAATGAAGTATACATATTTACTGCCTTAGTTTCTTTCAAATATTTACTAGACAGTTTGGATATAACAAAATATTTTTAATTGTTTTTAAAATCTGAGCTAACGAACACTTATAAATGAGCACATAAAATATTTTTAATATTTTGTAAATTATTAAACACTTACTGACATGGACAGCAAAGGGTTGCGAAATTGTGGAAAGAGATTTAAAGTTATAGACAATAGTATGCGCCGGGCGAATATGACGAAATAAAAGCGTTTCGTTGTGGACCGGTTATCTACTCTCCGGACATTTATTTACTTTTACAAACATAACAAATAAAAGGCCTCCTTTTCTGAATACTACCATTTTACATTCGGTTTGGAGTTTGTTACTAAACTAGTTTTAGTTGAAACAAAAAATTAATGTGGACTGTCAGCCGTTTAAAAAGAGTTGAATTGCTGTAACCAGACACTTAACTGCCGACTTCAGTGTTATTGCATCAATCGAACAACTTTGAATACCTAAAACGACTTTTCGTTAACTTTGTTCTTGTTCTGGGCGAAGCGAGTTATTGCAGCTGTCCAAGTGTTTGCGTTCGTCGATAAATAAATAAAGAGATCTGGTCCATTTGCTAAGAACTCTTAATATTAGACGTTTTGAATAAACGATTTTCGGTTGATTTCATTATGGATAGGTATTTTACCGATTTATATTATTTATAATAGCAAATACGCGATTGTTTTAATCAAAATCGACCAGCGTTTAAAAATATGTTAATTATTTCATTGTCTTTATATTTTTTTATTGTAAAGTGTGAACCCCCCGCAGTTTTTTAAAACGGTACTGTCTATCATTTAAATAAATTGAAAGACCGATGGTCCAATGTACTGTGGGAACTAAGTTAGACCGGCCTACATGAAGCCTGACGACCTACAGGGATCAGTGGTCAGATTAGAATTTTAATCTTGTATATTTCAGCAAGTAATTCAATGTTATGACATTGCTGTAATGCAACGTTATTATACATGAAACACATTTCAGTTTTATTTGGTGCTGATGATGCAGCAGTTAAAAGTATAACGCCAGCGTCTCTAAATAGATTGCCGTGCATTAGCATACTATTATCGTAAACTACAACGACACTTATATTATTTTTTGTGAATATGTTTCTAGGCATACATATATATAATAGGTTATAATTCGGATTTAATTTACGTTAAGAAGTGATTTTTATTCTTTCTTAATTAATTGAGTTAATGAAATACTTTATTTAAGTAGCTACTACAAGTACTTTTGTATCATCAATTTACAACTTAAACAAAAGTTAAAGTTATAAAAACTAACAACATATAATATTATAATTATATGTTGTTAGTTAACAATTATAGCGTATATTGTATGTAACTCCATAGACGGAGAGACACTCAAGATAAACTTTCGTGGTTTTTGTAGTGCCATCATTTAATTGTTATTTGGTTGCTTATATTGTTCAATATATATAATTCCTTATTCGTCCATTTTATATTCATGTAATAAATATATACAATTATATTTATATACTATATATATAAATATATAAAGAAAGAAATATTTTCTGAAAAAAAAAATGGGTTTTTATTGAATATTCAAAATATATGATGTCATTCAGATAAGATAATAGAAGATAATTATAATGTGGTAAATTTACCACAATGAAAAAATGTAATTACATTTGACGAAGTAAAGCCAACGCCCGTTTTATTGTTTAACAAAGTGAGTCAAACCCGCTTTCATTCACGGTAAGGCGTACGGCTCATTTCAGTTCGACCATAATTGTGTAAACCGACCCGAGTGCATCATATTAATTGAAGGCATACGCACTATTAGTCCATATATCGGTATATAGGTATATTGAACTATTTTTATATCGACTACATTTTTTTTTACATATTATGTTGCTGATGGATATCTTTAACGAGGTTTGTGTTTGCATTTTGTGCTTTCAGTATGAGAATACTGAAAGTGTTAGTGGTTTGAAAACGACCCCAGTAGCAGATAAGGATTATAAAGAAATATATTTTGTTCATTGCCCGCTTATTGATTAAATTGATAATGGATTGATGTAGATTTTTTAAAATTAAACATAATGCACCGTTTCGATCCAAAAAAAACCGCACCACGCGTCGATAAATGAATAAAAATTCGCAAATTCACTAATGAATTCAGAATGTTTTGGTAAGAAATATGCATAAACCACATGAAATTAATCGTACGCATGATCGATGCATTAGTCACACGAGTAAGCGCTGCTATTGTTTCCTCTACAATCAACATTCAGCATAAAATTATTTCACATTTAAATGCGTTCAGGTTGAACATTACTTGAGAGTCATACTTTCCTCCTCCATCGTAGGACTCGGTAAAAGTTTTATAGAGAGATGACAATTACCCAATGAATACTAATTGAATCTACTTAAAACAATATTTTAAGTGTTCAGAAATGTACAATGTGTAGTTGATTTTCAAGTTTCTCTTCCTTCTTTGTAGAATTTACATCATCAGGATGTAAATTCTACAAAGATATTCTTCGTATTGCTATATACGCGTATTCTTAAGTTTTGAAGGCTAAGTTGCCAGTTGTTGAGAGCCAGTGTAATAAAAGACATAAAGAAAATGACCCATAGATAATCTATTTCTAGGACTACGTTCATAAAATAAAACAATTTACTATTAAAAACACATACACACACAGTATTATCACCGTTGAGTTGAGGATTATTTTTCTAATTGTTCTAAATTCAAGACGTCGTAATTTGACTCGTTAACCTTAGTCTTCTAATAAGAAGACTTCTCAAATAAACGCGCCGTCGAAGTCACTCGACAAACGGCAATGTGCAATTTACAATTAGACACAATTACAGCCCCCCGCTACCGAGGTAACTTCGTAGACAATTAAGTTTGTAGCTTTGCGTACTACGAGATTCGTAGCGCTGATGGTTCGTAGCATATAGAAGTTCGTTACTGGTATATATTGCAGTTTCAATTAATGTTGGGGTTAAGGAAGGGCTTTTGTTTTAGATGAAAGGTGAGACTCGATGAAAAGATACTGCTTGCTGTTTGTCGTGTTCGTTTTTAATTTTATAAGTTAAAATGATGTTTTCGAAACTAATTGAGTTTGAAATGATAGCCTGTAAGATCCCTTAACGAACAGTTGCTTTTAATACATTTGTACAATGCATGTTCGTATTGATCGAAATGTTCTATTACTTGTAGTATAAAGTTATCAGAGCGACCACTACTTACTGATTCTGGTACGTTTCAAGTCTGAAATTGAAGATTTCAGCAAGTTTATTATGATTGTATTATTCGATATCGTCTGAGGTATAACGTGTTGGTGTTCTTTGAAATTTGTTTCAGACAAATATCTCTCAACGATCATTAGCCCTGAAAGTTTTTCCCAACGAATCGCTTCGGCGGCACATATTCAATTCGCATGCAAATTTTTACCGGTAGATTTACCTGAGCTCGATTTAAAAAGGATTTATCTCGATGGCAGGTTGATAGGCTGACGGGTAAAAGGGGACGCACGGTTCTTAAACAGCCTTCTAAATTGTTATCTTTTGAAATCTTACTGTTTCGTAAAAAAAAACATTTAGAAATGACAGTTCTGTTTTTATTACTGATTATTGATTATCTTTATTATCGTTTTAAATAATTTTATTTTCAAAAGCGAATCTTTTTTTCTTCAACAATAAAATCTTCAACAATAAAATAATAACAAAGAATTCTTCAACAATAAAATATATAACATATACTTTATTAACAGCTTTTCACATTTTTTAATAGTGCTTAGTAAATACAGTTTTAAGATAATATGTAGTAAATACATATGTACAAAGTAATTAAAAAGTTTCCAAAAAACTTTGTGAACTACAACATATATGTATGTGTCCGTATTCTTTATAACGCTGAAGTTTTTTCGTGAGGAACAATCATTCCCGTGTAATTACAGAAGATAGGGACATAACGTCTTGGATTCTCATCTCCGTTCTCGGCGAAATATGTACGGTGTAAGGAATATATACTCCTTACAGTGCCGAAACCGTGTGGCGTAGGTGACCACATACCATTAAGTGGCCTATTTGGCTGCCCGCTTTAATAGGTAAAGGCGATCAGTCAGTCGTTCTGTGATAGACATTAATAAATTTTTCTGGGATTAATAAATATTTGTGGGATATTCTAGTACCTGTGGTTTATTTTCTGAATGCATATTAAATGATTTACAATAAGAATTGCTTCGACAGTATCGTCCGGCTGTTCGCACAAAACAAGGAAGACAAGAAACGCGTCGAGAAAGCGCTGAGCGAGTCTGGTTTGCCGACGGGGAAGAACGACACCATCAGCCAATCCAAGTTCCAGTTTGAGGATTTCTTTGCCTTCTACAAAAGCCTCACACAGCGTACTGAAGTTCAGAAGATCTTTAATAATCTGTAAGTTATTAAGGTTCCATTATTATACCGATACTGCCTGCCTATATTGCATACCGAGACTGCCTCCCGGTGTTAAATAAAACGATAATCGACTATTGCTTTAATCAATCAAGCCTAACAACTATGCACGCACAGCCCCATATTTCACAGCAGCGAACTTAGTTGCTTATTTTTTTTATTTATTCCTTTTCAAGATTCAGATTTAAAAAAATCATTAAGGAGAGATTGCGTTATATCTGAAATATTAAGGTTAAATTAAAGATTAGCCTCGTTTCCCTTTGCTAACAGCCCACCTGGCTCGCGGCGGGGCGTCGTCGCCGAGACTGATTAGACGTACGCTGCCTATATTTCATGATCTCGGGTCCGTCCGCTCCTCGGACGACAAAAGCCTGCCAAACGGCTCGTGATTACTTGTTTGCTATTGTTTTGTATAAAAAATACCTTTTGTGTGTTGATTAATATTTTATCTTAATAATATACCTGCTGCGGCTTCTAAATTAGAAACGCAAGCCGTCTACCGCTTTGTTAGTTATGGCAGAAAGTATTTATAATATTAATACTATAAATAAGTTTTTTTGTTACGTCTTAACTACTCAACCGATCATCATGATCTGATCTGATCTGAAATTTTGCATACACGTGATCAGGGAGTACTCAGCACGAGGGGAGCCTAACACCGCGCCGCGGGCGGAAAGATAATCTCTTTGTGCTGCGTCATTTTAAATTTCAAAACAGTCCGAAAGAATTATCAATTATGTAACGTGTTTGTTGCAGCACCGACGGGAAACCGTACTTGTCGGCTAACCAATTGGTCGATTTCCTCAACGAAGTACAAAGGGATCCACGTTTAAATGAAATTCTTCATCCTTACGCCGATATTCAACGAGCAAGAGATCTTATAAAGGCTTACGAGCACAACAAATACCACCAGCAGCGCTCGCAATTAACTTTCGACGGATTTTTAAGGTAAGTCTCTGTATTTTTACTAAATAAACAAGTTCAAATTTTCTTATTTTCTTAAATCAATATACGAAAACGAAAAAATATAGTAAGTACATACTGGTAGGCAACTGTTTCCATAAATTGTATTCAATTGTAAGACTATTGAAAATATTAACAGGTGGAAATTAATAAAATCTTTTAAAATGTGCTTTTTTCAAGTAAACTGTAATAAGCACTTTTCAACGTTCATACTATTCATAGTCATTTCACTTGATTTACTTAGCCTTTCAGCCAGCACCCTCGAAGCCACCCGCTCGAAATGTAGATTCAGCCGCGAAAAAAACCCAAGAGTTTAGAATTAACTAATAATTAGAGCTAAAAAATCTTACTTTGAAGAACGTAGTAACAATTGGTTTTCTAACTCGAAAACATAATACTAGTATAAGCCCAGATGGCCTAGTGGTTAGAGAACGTGAATCTTAACCGATTATAGTGGGTTAAAGTTAATGTGCTTTATTTGTGATTATAATTCATCTCGTGCTTGACGTCGAAGGATAACATCATGAGGAAACCTGCATGTGTCTAATTTCATTGAAATTATGTCACATGTGTTTTCTTGGATTCATTGGAGCAGCGTGGTGGAATTTGCTCTAAACCCTCCCTCAAAAAGGGAGAGGAGGCCTTAGTCCAGCAGTGGGACGTTAACAGACTGTTACTGTTAAATATATAAAAATACATATACGTAGATCGAATAAGCAATGTATAAAAATATAACTGGTTATAAGGTAAAGAAAAGGCCGTGAGTATCGCTCGGTGAGCGTTGCTTCAACTGTTAAGAAAACGTAAGTGATTCGTAAGTTTATGCACCAGCGTCGCGTCGCCGTCGGCCGCGGTGCAGCGGGACATGTACTCGTGTAATAATCATCTACTTATAATAATCCTCAATATATAATAAAATTTCTATCTGTAAATTATTTTTTCTAAAGTTAATTAAACTGTTCTCAACAACAATCTAGTTTTAATTTTATATATAAGTTAATGTATAACGTTTATTTAATTTTAACGGTGGTCATACTGTCTGTCAGTAAGTCTTATCCGACGTTACGACAAACTTAAACCCGTCGAGGCAATGAGTTGACATATACGTTAGTGAAGAAATCATATTTCTGAGAAAATATTATATAATGTATTGTGGCTCTGCTAAGCATCATGTGTAGTCTAAAACATACCATATACCAAAAGGACACCAGAACTTAAACAAATGCACTGCACCGAACATACCGATACATCAATCAAACGGTATGAAATGTAGATTATGACGAGCCTCACCGCCGCCGCCGCCGCCGCCGTCGGCAAAAGTAAGCAAGAATGTGGCAACATTGAATAAACAGCGCCGCTCGTATGTGGATACGGTATGGAAGTAGAACGTCGACTGATGTACATATAATGTACATACACACATATATACGAACACATTAAATATACAATCGGTACTCCGCCCTCGGTAGAGGTTTCCGTGCAATATCAGAAACGTAACATAATTTTTATCCGACAAAAGCGAAGCGTTCGTGATGGAAATATTATATGAGATACGCCTATTTATGTTGTCGGTATGTTCATCTGGATTACTCACTACGACCTGAGCTACAGTCGAAGTGTCGGTAACTTTATCTAAGAGGCACGCGTGTCGTGGCTCTTAGATTTTATTGTATTGAATTTTAACTTAGCGAAGAAACAAAACCGTGGACGTGTGTGCCAAAATCACATGACTCGTTCCTTGTATTATGAACAGCTGGTTCAGAAGGTTTTTAAAAATAAAACTATGACTAGAAAGGGCAGATACACCAAGAACGAAAAGTTTTGGCGTCGACTTCAAGAGATTAAATGAAGTCGTTATCGTGGTAACAGGGCTTAGTAGAATTGAAACGTGTTTTATTGTTTTTGATTCACATAACGTGTCAAGTCAATCAAGGTGTATGGTGTTTACGACACCATCGACCCGGATAGCTTTATGTGCGGAGGGCGTATAGCTTTCCGCGTGCGTTTGTTTACAGGCAGACACGGTGGTCGGTACGGCACGCCCCTCGCGTAGACCATCTTTTAGTAACCTACACCTACATATGTACTATTTTTATAAAAGTATTGGTAATCCTTTTAAGTCTTCTTTAAGGCAGATTGAAATGTGACGAGTAACGGTCAGTAATGTATTTGACTTGTTAAGAGTTTATTGATACCGTGATTGTAAGTGATTACATATTCAATTACAACCGATGATGTCGACTATATTAGTGACGTCAATTAGTTGCGGTTTATCAATAGTAATTGTGGCGTGTCCTATGCAAACATTATTCATAGTAAAAAAAAAGAGGAAATTATTTTTATTACATTTTTTTAAGACTGCTAGCAATGTTTGTATGTACTTCAATGCATTATTAATATATATATATATATATATATATATATATATATATATATTAAATAAATAAGCGTTAAGTTTGTGCTAGGAGGACAAGGAAATGTAACGAATCTCTATTAACGTAGACAGCCCGTGCATGGTTGAGCCGTTGTGGCTGTGACTTAACAAATGTAAGTCGTACTCCTTTGTAAATAGCGACGTCTTCTAGAATTCCTTCCGCAATAGTCAAATCTTCCTTCACCAAAATACTGCTTGTATTCACCAAAATGAAATACATGATAAATATATGTTCTTTTTCTGTTTTGAAATTGATGAGGATATGTTATATATATATATATATATATATATATATATATATATATAACATTATTTGAAAATATCTGCTAAACTTTAGCAGTTGTATTCCGAATTGGAGTAGCGTGGTGGAGTAAACTCCGAACCGTTCTTCTCGAAAGCAGAGGGGATTTTGAGGCAAATCGGATTTGATAAGCTCGGCTCCATCGTTTTGAATTTAATGATGATGATTATGTTATTTTACATCTGTCCACTAATATCTTTAAACCTTCTCTTAAAAATCTTTAATAAACATAAGGCATATTAGACACTACAAGATTATGTAGATGATAGAAAAGCGTCTATTTATTTAGTATTGATTTTACTGCAGAGCTGCTTATCGGATCTCGACAGGATCTACAATATGAATCGGTTATACAACAACCAATATAAATATAATCTTGTAAAATAGCGACTCCAAAGAGCTCTTAAGATTCTACTCGAATAAAGTATATTTCGATTCGATTTGAATAGTAAAATCTACTTGACAACTTGCATCTGCATTCAAAGGCAAGCATTTTAATCGTAATTGCAACTTGTAACTTGTATTTATCTAAAACATATCGTAATTTCTTAACAAGCTAAATTCTTACAGGTTTCTAATGTCGGAAGATAATCCAATAGTAGCGCCGAACAAACTGGACCTGTGCGACGACATGGACCAGCCGCTCGCCCACTACTTCATCAACAGCTCGCACAACACCTACCTCACGGGCCACCAGATCACGGGGAAGTCGAGTGTGGAGATTTACAGGCAGGGACTTTTAGCGGGGTGCAGGTAATTACGCAATTCTATATATCGGAGACGACATTGGTACATTTCAGAGCGAGAACAGTGTTCAGGGGTACATGGTAAAATGGGCCACCAGATGTAAGCGGCCGCCTTTGCATATATATGGACCCTGTAAGGAGTAATAACTTGTGTATAACTGTGCTTACGCGAAAGGACACCTGACACATCGATCAGGTGTGTGATGTGTTAAATACGATTTTGTTTCATTTTAGAGATTGGATTTGTCACGTATTTAATGAATAATAATATAAAATCCTATTAAGACTTTGTTGTGTGTTAGAGAATTAATAATAGTAATTAAATATAGTCTTAGTATTGACTCTTGTACGACTAATGGCAACACTGACACTGACATAGGACGCTTCGACATTTACATGACTTATCGTGAGTCAGTAGAGCGGGGCGCGAAATCATTGTATTGAGCCGCACGTGTACACTGACCATGTCGGACGAACAAACTGTACAAAATACCTCGGCTTATATATATATATATATATATATATATATATATATATATATATATATATATATTTTAAATAGGTAGAGGGTCACCAACGCCCATAGACATTGCCATTGTAAGAAATGTTAACCATCGCTAACATCGCCAATGCGCCACCAACCTCGGGAACTAAGATGTTATGTCCCTTGTGCCTGTAATTACACTGCCTCACTCACCCTTCAAACCGGAACACAACAATACCTGTTCTGCTGTTTTGCGGTAGAATATTTGATGAGCGGATGGTACCTACCAAGACGAGCTTGCACAAAGCCCTACCACCTGTAAATATGATGGACTATACTGTAATTTCTTGTAAACAATTATTAATCAAATTCGTCATCATCATCGTCAATTTTGCAAGAAAATTAAGCATTAAACGAGATAATTTGGTTCAAGTTACAAGCTGTCAAGGACGTTAACAATCGGCTGTTATGTAGTTTTTACACACCGGATCCCAATTTTCCAAACATTGCTTTAATAAATTACTATTACATCGTTGGAACCGTGTCGTTTTAACGACTCAAACGTTTAGATAAGAAATAACGAGTTTGTGTTTATATCGATGTTCGTCTGTCTGTACGAAATATTTTATTATTTTCACTGTCGGCGTCGTAGGTTTTTAGCCGTCATGATGGATTAATGCAATTACAGTAGATCACACGTAGGCGCGCTTGTACTGATATCACTCGCAATATTTTCTTCCGGCAATCATCAATACTTAGTTTTGCTGGGTTCGATATGTGTGAGCCAATGAAATAACATTATGGCATGTCACAGTTGCTGAGTGAAAATGACGGACTTAAAAGTTAGAAATGCGTTTATTTAAATATCTTCTATTATGCTTAAAAAACTCAAGTGTGACACTTAAGTGTGTCGTTACGTCGGTTGTTATTCCTAACAGATATTTCAATTAAATGTAATTTATTTTAATGAGGTTTTACACTGCGTGACAGAGACAAATACATTGAAATCGAATTAACGTTCATTTTATTCCATTTTTATTAAACGCAAATGGTTATTAAGGTTTTCATATAAAATACATATAAAAGTAAATAAAGAAAAGTGGCCGTCACGGGACGCTCGACACAAGTGTGCGCGCAAATACAATGACGACACTATCTCCTCACCCACATAATCCTATCGCATGGCAACTTGACACGATCGCACTGACAGCAGAAACAAGACCAACGACTTTACAGGATTTAAAATAAATAAATACAAATATTTAACTCGATCTCCAGCCCATGGCCGACCTGAAACTATGAACTGTCATAATGTAAGGGTTGCATATCAATCTGATCAGTAGTTTACGTGAATCCGTAAACAAACAAACGAACGAACAAAACCTTCTTCTTTATCGTATTAACGTTACGAGCATGTGCACATGTTCGCAGTCACGTTGTTTCCGTTATCAGTATAGTTATCGTTTAATTCTGTAACTTGCGAGATCTCGAATTGAATATAATGCGATTTTAATGTTGTAACGTATTAATATAAATACACGTTCGTCCGTCCGGTAACGGCGAGCCGCGGACGGCGGCGGTGTAAACATAAACACTGGCTCGCTTTATTCAATCGGTTTTGATGCGAGCGTTAACTGCTTGTCCGATATTATTTTTATCGTGTACCGATATTTATTGGTATCGTAACGTTTTTTTGATTTTAGAATATTAGCTTTTGATGGTTTAGCCGCGACCTCATGCTTCCCTTTGTGCTCGTTATTACATCGGAGGAATGCCATATTGTAAGAGTTTTATGAAATTTGCTTTTGATGGGTAGACGACGCTTTAGAGATGTCGTTTTATCCTTTTAGGACGAATTGTGTAACTGAAGCTTTTGGCTGAATTTAAATTCAATTTAAGAAAAATATTGGTATTTAACTCAAATTATTTGGAACGAAACTATTGGTTGGTCGGCATTGGTAAAGGAAGGCAAACCAAATTGCTTAAGATAACTACGTCACTATTATTTAAGTACTTAATCCAAATATACATGCTAGCAAAAAGTTATATTTATTATATAATATATATTTTAATCAATTAATTGCTTAAATATTTATCAATGTCATATAGCAAAAGTAATCAGCAGCATCTAATAACAATTATCTGAAAAAAATCCTCTGGCAAGAATAGATGTGAAATATGTTCGAAGGAATCAGTTGACTGTAGCCACCAGCCAACTCACACTGACAAGGCAGAATTATTAATTAACGTGTATCTTATCAAATTTATTTGTGATTAGTCTTGTTAACGTTTATTAAGTTTTGTTGAAATTATCAGTTGTTATGTGCTGCTAACTAACACAATTTATCGCACTAATATAATTAATAACTGAATATGCGGCTACGAAATTTCATATAACTTAAACCGGCATATAAAAATATTGCATAACGTATCCGGTATCCCATTCCCTCAAGCCTCATCTAGTTACATGTGATAATAATAACCCGTAAATTTACCTTAAAATATAGGAGGTGTAGCGTTCCAGCACAGGAGCTGCAAAACTAAACTCCATTTACGTGTATCATTAGTAAAGCTATACGGGGCGGTAAAGCCTAATTTTACATTGAAAACGATTCTAGTTTGGCAAATAGAGATAATATTGTTTAACATTGCTTCGAAACTATTTACTACGAAATTTCTTTTTATAAAATTGGTAGAAAAATCATTTGAAGAGGAAAATGTAACTACTAGAACATTTTTTAAAATTAATACATTGGGAATTTCTTTCAACTTGGCAAAATAAGTAACAGCCAATCTAAAGGATTTTAATCGAAATGTTGGAATTGGATGTTTGTAATACGAGCTGATACTTAGAAGTTGTCAATACACGTAACTCGTAGCTTGTCGGCGGTTGAATGGGGAACTTGAATGTCTATTTCATGACTTTTCGATATTCGATTTGGAACAGTTGTTTAGATGCTACGGGAATTTTCTCGTTTATCGTACCACGGGACACGACTGCGTCTGACATTTTGCCTCAGTGACAGCGAATTGGATGAACGCGGGCGCCTTCGTTAGGTTACGAGTTTATTTAAAAAATAAATAAAAAGTCGTATATTGATTTTGGTATTTATATAATTGATTGGAATAGCAAATATAGCTATGTCGATGTTTTTATTTGCAATGTATAATTTACAAATTTATACTTGCTTTTTATACTTTACAAATAAGTTACTGTAGGTAGAAAAAGAAAATCGTCGTTAGCTATCACTATCAAACATTTTTAGTAGATTAGCGTTTATGTATAATAATGAAAACGAGATATTTGTTACAAAACAACTTTAACTAAATTTAAATGTATAATATGTATATTAAAATTAAATGAAAACGCTAATAAATTAAAAACTTTAAATAGATTAATTATATTGCCAGGTGCGTGGAGCTGGACTTCTGGAATGGTAGAACCGAAGAGCCCGTCATCGTTCATGGCTACACATTCGTCCCTGAAATCAGCGCCAAAGAAGTGTTGGAAGCGATTGCCGAGAGCGCCTTCAAGACGTCCGACTATCCCGTCATACTGAGCTTCGAGAACCACTGCAACCCGCGCCAGCAGGCCAAAATCGCCAACTACTGTAGAGACATATTCGGAGAAATGCTGCTCGACAAAGCACTAGATTCACATCCACTTGAACCAGGTGAGATTTTAACAAAATATTTTGTAATTGTTTAGCCTCGATAAGAATTATAACATGGATAAATGTTATATGGCCAGTCTGTGCCATAAAAAAAACCGCCCTCACTCTGAAAATGGCGAAAAAGGACTTTAGCTATGCAGTAACGTGGCTGCTTCATAAGGAAGCAAAATGCGTTGTTACATTGTATCCTAAGCGCTTCGTAGCTGCGCTTGGTTACCTTTGTCTATATCTGAACAAGAAACAATTGATAGAATGTAAAGCAAAGTGCTTTCTCGTGAAGTGATAAAATACGAAAATGATTAACGTAATGTTGTACCACGACTGGAATTAACCAAATCGACGTAGTTAGTTCACCGTTGCTCGCGTAACGTTCGCTACGGACGTGCTGACGCGCGCGGACGCGGCGTGCGTGCGCAGAGCCACTTCAACTGCCTTATTATATTATTTAATTGCTCGCTACTGCGTATATTGGTATTAAGCCAAATTTTTATTTAGTTAATCGCAAATCTGAACGAATTTGTCCTACCTCATAGCTTTAGTGGCTTATAAAGCTGTAGATCGCGAGGTCCAAACTTCCAATAGAAAATTTTGGACGCGATATAAACTTACTTACTAACTTTGTGTTTTTCTATTAAGGAATTAGGAAGTTGCCAGTGTTACACTCTCGTATCACGGAAAGCGCGCTCTTGGTCGTATATCCGATCTATTTCCGGTCAAATCGAATGTCCCATCTGACTATGAAAGTGAAGAAATAGAGAGTTCTCTGTTCATAAACGCTTAATGTGGGTGTGCGTAATTTTTTACGGTTAAAGACATATTCAAATTTATTTTTACTTTCTAGTAATCAAAGTAAAACTATTATCGGTTTCGTGAAAAAAACACACTCAGTTCATGACGTCATGTTCGTTAACAACTTTTAATATATGATATAGAGTAGAGTTGGTTTCGTTCACAAGGCGTACTGTCATCTATAAACATACTTATAATAACTTCGTCCTTCGCCTTGTCTCCTTGAATAATTAATATTCATTTATATTGTGTGAACACATTGGGGGCCATAGGGGCATAGTGAATAGGAAAAGATAATCTAACGCTTAACACTGATGCTTTCGTAGTTGTCCAAAACATCGAATGTTAAATTTATCTTAACTTCTACATAATTATATACTTATTAGATTACGAGTTACAAGATATACGTTCGCCTACAGGGGGCGGGTATTATTAGATTATCATCAAACGCTATTAAAATTGCGAGCTCGTAAAACACCTTCACATTATGTCGTAAAATATTTTATTACAATTAGGCGGTTTATAAATTTTGAGTAAATATTTATTTCACGAAGCAATTTACACAGAGTATGTTTTATAATGTTTATATAAAGTCGGATTAAGATTTTCTAACAAACAACCACTCATCGTTTGTAGTCTATTCACCTTCTTTATGTATGTACTTAAATCATTATTATTCAACATCACAGGTTAGTAAAATAAAACAATAGTTTCAACATTAACTACTTGTTATAGAAAACTTTTGAAATTATTTTAATAGAACGAAGAATCTTTGAGAATAAACTCAAGGTTATAGATGTATACCGAAGTCGGTATCGAATACTCCGTTATATTGTCTGACTTCACACTTGACCTGTCCTGTTTACCGCGGTAAGTGGGCTTTAATCAGAATCGGGACCGTTAAAGGTGTGACATTTCTAATAATAGAAATCAATTTCGTCTCAACGCCATTAAAGCTCATTTTCTTTGAAATGTGCGTGTCCGCGCTGGCGTTTGGTCGAGCAATGAGTCATCGGAGACAGCCTGCGCCATGTGTCGCCATCTCGTGTAAACAGGGACACTTTAGTTTTGTTTTAACACCTACGTGTTTTGTGAGTTTACCTCTTGTATAATTTTATTATCTACAAGACTTTTATTGTTTTTAAATTTTGGTAAAATTAAAGATAAAATAGAAATAACACTGACAGACCGACTGACGGTCTGATTGATTTGAAATTTTGCGCAGTTACTCTTTTTTTTTTTTTTAAATGTATAGGCTAGCGCTTGACTGTATCACACCTGATGGAAAGTGAGATACAGTCTAAGATGGAGCGCGCTTGCCTAGAAGGTGCCTATTCACTCGAGACTTGAAGGTACCCATATTGTAGGTGGTGGGGAAAACGGAGTTCGGGAGGGTATTCCAGACCTTGGCGGTGCGTATCAGAAACGAGGAAGCAAATCGTTTCGTACGTGTCTTATATACGTCAATGTCAACCACGTACGGGTGCAGATCCTTTCGATGCCTCGCAGTTCTTTGGTAAAAAGGTGACGGGGGAACCAAATCAAATAGTTCCTGAGCACACTCGCCGAAATACATCTTGTAGATGATCGACGATGTTCTAAGGTCTGGAGTTTTGTAACCAGTGTCTGGTCGCCAATGAGTCTCTTAGCACGACGATCCACTGAATCCAAAGTATCAAGCTGGTACTTAGCAGAGCCGTCCCATAAATGGCTGCAGTACTCCATGCACGATCTGACTTGGGCTTGATATAGAGTCAGAAGCTGTTCTGGTGTGAAGTACTGTTTGACCTTATTGAGGATGCTAAGTTTTTTACCAGCAGTTTTAGCTTTGGATTCAATGTATTGTCCAAAGTTGAGTTTGGATGTTAATGTAACTCCTAGAAGCTGTCTGTCAAAAGAATACTGTCGGTGATGGGTACAGATACATTCCGGAAAGTCGGAGTCAGGTGGAATGGACTCCTCTTGGCAGTAAACAAACACGCTTGAGTCTTGGTAGGATTAAATTTGACTTTGTTATCATCGCCCCAATTTGAAACCTCTTCCAATCTCAAATTGATACGTTCTATCAAGGCCTCCCTGTGCTCTCGAGTTTCTGTTGCACTAGCTCGGGGACCGGATATGTATTTCTCCGTGACAGTGCTGTCGTCTGCGTACCCAAAGATACCGGGTTTCAGCAGATCGTTTATATGCAGCAGGAAGAGTGTGGCGGAGAGAATTGAACCCTGAGGAACACCGGCATTAATCGCCATTAGATCAGACGAGAAGCCATCTAGGACAACTCGAAACAATCGTCCACTCAGGAAATCTGATATCCAGTTGCAAAGGCCAACAGGTATCCCGTAGCTAATAAGCTTGCTAAGAAGGCCCGCATGCCAGACCCGGTCGAAAGCCTTGGACACGTCAAGTGAAACGGCTAACGCTTCACCATACTTGTCCATGGCCTCGCCCCAGATGTGAGTAGCGTACACTAAGAGATCTCCTGTTGATCGATTCCGACGAAAGCCGTACTGCTGGTCCGATAGGAGATCGTTTTCTTCGAGGTACGCCTGGAGTTTGTTATTCAATACACGCTCCAAACCTTTGCAAAGTATGGAGGTGATTGCTATGCGTAGTTGGCCAGGTCGGTACGGCTATTCTTCTTAGGTACTGGTTGTACGTTGGCAATCTTCCAGGCTTTAGGGACTTGAGCGGATTTAAGAGAGAGGCGGTACAAGCGTGTTAAAACAGGGGACAACTCAGGTGCACAATTCCTCAGGACTATTGCTGGAATCCCATCAGGGCCACTGGCCTTATTCACGTTCAAGGTGCGCAGAATTTTTAGGACCTCTCTATGGCGAATTCGTATCTCTGGCATCATTGAGTCGCAAGGTGGTATATTTGGCGGTGAGGCACTTCCTGCATCGAGACGCGAATTTTCGGCAAACAGGGCCGCTAATAAGTTAGCCTTTTCTGTTGCCGTAAAGGCCAAGGATCCGTCAGGCTTCAGCAGTGGAGGCAGCGATGGACGACAGAAGTTCGTCTCAACCGACTTGGACAGAGACCAGAATGCTTTACTACCACGGGGGTAGGAAGCTAATTTGGCTCCAAGACGTCTAGTTCGGTTGAAACGAGCCTTCTTGAGAACCTTCTTGTAGGCTTGGCAGCAGAGTTAAAGGCTCTCTTCTTAGTCGCAATGGGACCTTTGGTGCACCGGAGCTTTGGTGGTGCGGGCTGCTGCCCACGCTACAAACGCTGAGTTTTTACGGGCCTCAGCTGCGGCGCACTCAGCGCTGTACCACCTAGGGATCTTGCCATCCAGTGATACGTCAGCATATGGAATAAAGAACTCCATAGCCTGACATATCACTTCAGATATGGCTTGTTCGCAGCTCGACGGATCAGTGGAAGAGAAGCATATCTGGCGCCAAGGGTAGGATGCAAAAAAGTGTCGCAACTCCTTTCGAGACGTGGACGCACACTCAGTATTCACAAAAATCCTATCCACAATATTTTTTTCATCATCTACCCGTTCAAAGCCGAGGCGGTTTATGTATTTTTATATATTGTTAAAGTACCTGCCACGTCTGTCCGTATTTATGTTCGCGCTAATCATAAAAACTACCGATGGGAATGACGTTTTGCTTTTATTAATTCTTAGACAAAGTTGTAATTTTGTAGAAGTTAACTAAAGTTTTTATGATTAAGTTGGAAAAAATCATACCGCCTGAGAACTTTGCGATGAGGAAAATCAATTAAGTTATAAGAGAATGTTGTGCAAGTAGTGGTAATTATAGTTATTATATTAGATTTCCGCTCTAATTTGGCGCTAACTGGTCGCAGCCGGGACTGGTCGTTAGTAACAAGGGTTTTAAGCAACTTTAAAAAAATAATAAGTCAAATATTTGTCTGCCTTCGTCCGCATAATTAATTGTCTTAGATATTAACTTGGTAGAATTCTAGATGTAATGAAAACATATAATTGTGTTGATTAGAAAGAGCTTCCGATAAATTCTTGTTTACGAAATATAAAGTTTCAAACTAACGTCTCGTCGTTAACGAAGCTTGGTTTGAATATTTTATCATTGGTAAATTGAAATGAGTACAAATTCGCTTTCGTAGAACAAATCTAATACGAGAGTTAAATTAACATTTCAAAGTATCTAAACGTCGCCATTGTTGAAACTTTAATAAGAGTTTAATCAGATCATTATTTCGTTAGACGTACACAGTATGAGACCTGTGTGTCTCGTGTTGTGGGCAGATAAGGCTGTCGTATTCGATCACTAACAACATGTTATGTTTTTCTGTTAGGATTTTTTGTAGTACAAATAATTAAAATTATTTATGGTCATTGTTAGCCAATTCGCTGGGACTCTATCAGCGTTAGCGTTATATGTTTTATTGAGCTTTATTTGGTGGTAGGGCGTGTGCGTGTCCATCTGGGTAGGTACCATCCATTCATCAGATAATCTACTGTCAAACAGCAATAATTATTGTTGTGAAGGTTCAAAGGATGATTGAGCCAGTGTAATTACAGGCACAAGGGACATAACAGTTTTAGTTCCCAAGGTTGGCGGCGCATTGTCGATGTGAGGAGTGTTTAATATTTCTTACATCGCCAATGTCTATGTGCATTGGTGACCACTTACCACTAATCATCAGGTGGCCCATTTGCCCGTCCGCTTTCCTAAATTATAAAAAAGTGTCCCTCTGCAGCGTCATTGCCATTGCGCTTAACAATAACAATAATGGCGAGCCGTTACGAGCTACGTCTCGAGCTTTGTCTCGAACGGCGGACACCAGACACCATGCACAGACACTCTTATAAAAAAAGGTGTGAAAATGTGTGTGGTTCAATAACTTTAAATATATTAACTTTATAAATGCATTTTTTTTCTTTTCCGCTTTAGAGGGGTAGCTTACCGAATTATTTTCACACCGTCTTAGTCTAACTTACGGTTAGCCTTTTGCTGGTTAAATCTTAAAAAAATGTACTTAAAATGAACAATCAATTAATTATCTATTATTTATTATTCTTAACGCTCGCAGCATTACCATAGATAATGGAAAAGCAGACGTTAACACGGGACGGTCACATACTCCATGTATAATGAAAGTCATAATTATAATACGTAATAATTATCAAGTGTATTACTGCAAGATTGAATAGAGCATAACGAGTACAAGCCATATTAAAAGAAATGCATTTCCTTCGCAAGTCAGCCGTAAAGAAGCGTCGCCATACTTTCCGTAAATAGTTTAATGAAACCGCACGCAAATGGATCGTCATTATACACTCGTGTAGCGTGCCAGCCTTCAGCGACTACGCGTCTACTCGTTCAGACGAAATCGTCTTTCCTACGAGCTTAAAATATAATGCGTTTTATATGTATGACAGATAAAAATATATAAAGGCAGTTTAACAAGCAAATATGCCTTCTGATGGTAAACAGACACAAGCTCGAATATAAGTAACTTTTAACGTGAGTAAATAGTACCTATAATAAAATGCCTCCCGAATTTCGACCTTGGCACAACTGCGGCCTGCCTCTATTATAGTGCACAAGTGTGTGTGCAAACACGGGTGCTCTCTATTCGCTTTCATAATCCGATTGGACGGTGACCCGACCATTGAGTACAGAGTAAATAGTATGTAGTGTAGTTTATCAATATGCAATAATAATTAAAATAAATAAATAATCAGCTCAACAGCTATATGCTATTTTTTTTCGTAGGAGGAGAGCTACCACCGCCAGCGATGCTAAAGAACAAAATTATAATAAAGAACAAGAAGAAACATCACCACCATCACAAGAAAGAGGAGCCGGTGATCGAAGAGGGTGATAAGAGTGAAATAGTTCCTCAGGGTAATGGAGAGATTGCGCACGGACCGGTGAGAACTTCAAATGGATTATTATTATTTACAATACATTAGGTATTCGGTGAAATATGAGACAGTGATGCTGTTCGGTGAAAGGCGACTACCGTAATAGGAAAAGTGATTACAATTTTCCATATATTTTTGCCTCTTGATTAGTATATACCTACTCCTGACGTCACTCTTAAACAAGTATTTTCAAAGGCAGAGATCATCGCCTTATTGTATAAATTGAACGTTTTCGAAAGCGTTCCTCGTCTTCATCGAAGTCATTTGACGGTGACGGAGTTCGTTTCGCAACATTTCGACAACAACACAACAATAGGTTTAGTAGACTATAGCTGACCGCCTGCCTGACCCAAACCCTCCCTGGGAATACATATATTGGTGGGCTGTTGAGGCTCCTAATACTGATGGTATTTAATGCAAAGTAATCCCTCAGTCGGCTCCCACGTCACCGTCGGGCGGAGACGGCCGGCTCCATTGCACTGTGCTGTAATAACGTGTGTGGGCAGCTGGTCCGGCAGGGCTCGAAGGAGTCGTCGTCGTCGTCGGAGTCGGAGAGCTCGAGCGAGGAGGAGGGCGGCGCGGAGGCGGAGGGCGCGGCCGAGGAGGCGCGCGAGACGCACGCCGCCGCCGAGATCTCCGCGCTCGTCAACTACGTGCAGCCCGTGCACTTCTCGTCCTTCGAGAATGCCGAGAGTGAGCGCCCCGTACTACCCGCGGACACGCAGCGCTAGTAACATTCGCTAAACACGACCGCAGTGTCAGGTCGTTCGTTTCCCGGATCGGTCCCGTCGGTTTTACGCGTCAGAAGCGAATTTGAATTTCACTAGAAGTCTAAGCCCCAGATCGTAGTAAAGAAAGAGCTGCTGTGAAGTCTTTAATTTTAGTTCACTGTAATATGCAGTGTTTGAATTTTTTAAACACAACATAACGCATTTAATAATTGTTAAGTTATCCTGAACAGTGAACAAAAACGTTTCAGTTTTTATTTAAACGCTCGAGGATTTTTTTTCTTAAATAATAATTAATTATTTTCTATTTCTAAAATAATTAAGTAACTAAGTACGAGAACAAAATGAAAAATAAATATTTTTTTTTAGATTGTATATTTAAATTAATACATGACACAAAATCTGCTACAACGTTATATTATTCTGGACGTGAAGATTTTTCCAATTTATTCGATTTACCTCGCTCCGAGCTCGCTGTAACTTGATACTATCGTATGTCTTAATTAGCTTGTCTTGTAGAAACTCCGGAATTAGGTCGAGAGTTAGAGGAGTTTTAACTTTGCACAGGATATAAACGTCCCACGTCGCCGGATAACAAGCTGGAGATTTCGTTGTCGGTGTTGGACTTTACAAGTACATTTTGTGTCATGTGTTTCACTGTGATATAATATCTCGTCCCAACCGTATACTATAGTGACTGTCGTAATGTACTGAATTCAGAAAAGAACCGCTTCTACGAGATGTCATCGTTCGACGAGAAACAAGCGACGACGTTGCTCAAGGAGCGGCCGATAGAGTTCGTGAACTACAACAAGCACCAGCTGTCGCGCGTCTACCCCGCGGGGACGCGCTTCGACTCGTCCAACTTCATGCCGCAGGTTCGTGCGCACGAACTAGCTCACACGCAAATAGAAGAGTCCGCTCGGTAGAACGATTGAAGGTCGGAGCGGATATATAAGTTGAACTATATTTTATGAAAAAAGCCGAGATGGCCCAGTGGTAAGAACGCGTGAATCTTAACCGATGATCGTGGGTTCAAACCCGGGCAAGCACCACTGAATTTTATGTGCTTAATTTGGGATAATAATTCATCTCGTGCTTTTCGGTGAAGGAAAACATCGTGAGGAAACCTGCATGTGTCTAATTTCACTGAAATTCTGCCACATGTGTATTCCACCAACCCGCACTGGAGCAGCGTGGTGGAATAAGCTCCAAACCTTCTCCTCAAAAAGGGAGAGGAGGCCTTTAGCCCAGCAGTGGGACATTCACAGGCTGTTACGGTTATATTTTATGAACATATATGTATTTTATTAACATACATTCAATTGATAGAATGTACTCTCCTTAGCTTGAACATTATTTATTCTTGTAAAATGATGATTTAAAAGTGCTTTTCCGAACCAGCCTAAAATAATTAAGTATGTTTTTGATGAAAGTGTAATTCTTTAACTTCCGGAAGAGGAAGAAAAGATGTTTTGGTTTAATAGTTGAAATGTTTCTCGTTAGGTGTTCTGGAACGCAGGTTGTCAGCTAGTGGCACTCAATTATCAAACCTTAGATCTCGCGATGCAGCTAAATTTGGGAACATTTGAATACAACCGTCGATGTGGATATCTACTTAAACCGGAATTTATGAGAAGAAAGGTATTTATTGTCTCTAACATTTAAAACATATGCTCTCACAATTTAACACAAAACACGTTTAAAGTATGAGGCAAGTGCCTCTTTCGTCAATTAGCCAATTTTACGTGACGGGCTAATAAAACGTATAAGATTTTTTTATGTAGTTTCTTAGCCCGGCCCGCAGTTGCCCGGCCTCTCGGTAAGTGTCGGCTAGGCAGCGAGAGAGTGCCTGCGTTCGCGCCAATACACAGCAACAATAATCTCAAATCTCCTGCGAAGATCTTTAATATTAAGCCATGACCGAAATAATATAAAAAGCTGATTCTTTACACTCCTACACACATACACGACAGGTTGTCAAACGTATATTTCCGAATATTTCTGACGAACGCAGCCGACTGAAGGGATTCAGTCACCTCGAGATAAATTTTAAATACAATTTTATTATTGGACATTAAAAGTAAACAGTGATTCTTCAGTTCAGATCTCAATTAATAGCAAGTGTTATTATATTCGGTACGAGTTTTGGTGCTTACTTCATTACAACTACTCGACAGGATCGTCGCTTGGACCCGTTCGCGGAGAGTACAGTGGATGGAATAATCGCTGGCTCGCTCTCGGTGAGCGTGGTGTCCGGACAGCTGCTGACGGACAAGCGCACCGGGACGTATGTGGAAGTGGACATGTTCGGTCTACCGGCAGACACGGTCCGGAAGAAGTTTAGGACAAAGGTCGTTCCCAATAATGGAATTAATCCCGTGTACGGAGACGAGCCGTTTGTGTTCAAGAAAGTAAGTTTGTTATTATTATTGTTTACTTTAGAGATCAGACGACTATCCCCTAATGTTTGTCATAATTCCAAAAACCGACTCCATACGTGATTCAGCTCTTCTTCTTACACATTAAGTTCTTTGCTTCATTGGAAACGTATCCAGTAACAGAACTGAGACTGTGTTGAGGATAACTTTGTAGTTTTAAAGTCTTTTTGTTACAAATTACATTAACAGCGATTTAAACAACAAAGGGATGCAACTTTATTCATTTTTGCAAGAAAACAAAAATCTGTTTTACTTACGAATTCATAAGTTTAATGGTATGATCAGTTTGTACCCTTCAACATTTATACAATTAATATTGTTGCAAAACACTGTAGATGTAATAATTTAGTTTTCAAAGTTGTACCCCGACTGCTGTACAATCCGCGCGCGAATAGCTAATAAAGGCAGAAGCTCGGCCCGCCCGCAAACTTTGTTTAATATTGTGTTTGTCTGGGAGGACTTTCATCGGTATTGTAGCAGGTACACGACTTTACGTCGTCGTCGGAGTGCCTTTTAAAAGTTTCATATGAAGACAATTCCAGCATTTTAAAGCAACTTTAGCAACAAATGTTGGGTTTGAGTGTTTCTATATAACAATTAATAGCTAGCTCTAAAAATTTGCAATCGCCGAGTCTACTTTAAATATATTCTCGTCGTCGGCGTCAGGATTACACTCAGTCTAACAAGTGCGAGTACAACGCCTCGTCTAGAATCCTGTCGGAAGATGTAACCGTAGTGGACAGGTGAAGTTGTCTAGTAGCACCCTGTGCGGTGCGAGGCCGTCCCGTAAGCAGTGCGCGGCGCAGGTGGTGCTGCCGGAGCTGGCCATGCTGCGCATCGCGGCGCACGAGGACAGCGGGCGCCTGCTGGGCCACCGCGTGCTGCCCGTGCTGGGCCTGTGCCCCGGCTACCGCCACGTGGGGCTGCGCGCCGAGCTGGGCCTGCCGCTGGCCGCCAGCCTGCTGCTGCACGTGCGCGTCAAGGACTACGTGCCCGACCGCCTGTCCGAGCTGGCGGAGGCGCTGGCCAACCCCATCAAGTACCAGAGCGACATGGAGAAGCGCTCGCACCAGCTGGCCGTGCTGACGGACGACACGGACGAGCCCGCGCGCGCCGAGCCCGTGCGCCGCCCGCGCGACCCGCTCGGGGGCCCGCCCGGGGGCCCGCCCGGGGGCCCGCCCGGGGGCCCGCCCGCCGGACCTCCCGCCGGCCCGCCCGGACCGGTCAGTAGACTCAAACGTTCATCGTTACAACATTCGATGTTAACGGGTTTAAAAAATACTTTGCATTCGATACAAATTAAAGAAAAATAAAATTGTTTTGTTGAAACATTAGAAATTCGTTAATATACTTAAACTTCTATTTAGGACAAGGTACCAAATTAAATTTGTCCACACTTTAAATTAAACGTTTCTTGTGATCGACGGAAACGTTTTTAAATGAAATCATTTTATAACTACCGTTATAAAATTATTCGACATCTGCGCGACGTCGCCAGTCACTCAAAATCAAAATTACAGTAAACAATAAAACAATAAGTATATCATAGTCATATCATTTAAATACACTACAAGCACGTACACGAGTACTACACATGATGAGATACGTAAATACTTTATCGTACGAATTAGATTTATGATAGAAAATACTCTTGCGGATTGGAAAATACACTCTCGTGCTAATAAAGTGCAGCATCGAGTTCTCAGTCTCGCTCTATTAACGTCAAAGGAGTAAAAATGGAAGTGAGTAGAGTGGGGTGGGGTGGGCCAGGGGCACCCAATAAACGTTTCGTTTTGTAGACGCGACCGGACGGCAGCACGGACGGCAGTCCGAACAAGGCGAACACCAGCGGCGAGAAGATCCCGAACGAGACCGAGGGCGGCCAGCGGCCGACCGATCCCGAAAAGGACATTCAAGGGGAAAAGGGGGCAGGTACGGAATCATGTGGCGCTCTCTAATCGAGTGTGTCAAAAAGAGGAACGATTTCGGATCGACGGCCGGCAGCCCCGGGACCGCCGGGCCCGGCCGACTCGCGCTCGCTGAGGCTCCGAATCGAATTTCAGACGAGGCGGAGACGAAGTGGAACGGGAGCGGGACCGCCGAGGAGGACTCCGCCGAGGCGATCGACGCGCTGCTGAACAGCAAGCTGGTGCGCGACAAGCGCGCCGAGCTGGCGCGCAAGCTGGACGCGCTGCGGCGGCGCGGCGCGCGCCCGGCGGCCGCCAAGTTCTTCGCGGCGCGGCTGGCGGCGCGCCCCGCGCCCGGCGGCGAGCGCGAGCTGCGCCTCAGGTACGCGCCCCCCCGCGCCGCCCCCCGCGCCGCCCCCCGCGCCGCGCTCCCCGCGCCCCCGCCGCGCTAACGCCCGCTGTGTGCAGGTACCACCACGCCATCTACGCCGCGCTCGAGAAGGAGCTGCGCGCCGAGCAGCAGCAGCAGATGAAGGCTCTCACTGTAAGTTGCCGACCCTCCTCCCTCCCGATCCCTCGACTCGAAAGATGAGTCGGCCGGTGTGTGCGATTGGAGGCACTCGGAGCGTGACACCCTTGGTATTAATAGTAAAACTAGGTTTGTATATACAAAAAAATGTATCCATCTCGAGATGTTTCCTACAGCAGTCCTCATTCAAATTTTCTCCAAACAGCAGAAAAAGATCGTTCTTCTATTTTTGAGTACCCAACCTTGTTACCGTTACCATAATGGGGTAAGGGGGGAACGGAACTACCGTCTAATCCGACCCAATTGCCAACCTCACCTGCACGTGGTGCTCCCTGCTAGATAACAGACGAGGCCCTGGCGACCGATCAATGGCGGTATAAACATACGCATCCAACACAATGATTGGAAAAGGGAAGCAGCGACCTTGAGGTACAAGTGACCTCTAAAATGTCTGGTGCAGAAGGCAAGGGGAAACCACTGCACTATTATTCCCTAGTTATCGTCAGCTTTATGGAAAAGTCTAAAAAAGAAATGGCCCCGAGTTTCTGGCGTCCCTTAGATGGGACAGGGGTGCTAAGAATCCCCATGTGGAAAAAACAACAATTGAAGATAGGAACGTGGAACGTCAGAAGTTTGAAGACAGGACTCTTCAAAAAGTCTACAATGTCTGCAAAGAAATGAAACGAATGAATCATGGGACTAAGATAGGAAGATTAAGATCAGATGGATAGTCAAAGATAAACATCAAATAGATAATAACTACACCATGTATTACTCTGGTTCTGAGGATAGCTCCAACAAGTATGGAGTGGGAGTAATCATAAACACATTGCATGCACAAACAAATGCATTCATACACCTGTTAACTTAGTACGAAAATCAAACCGAACCATGTTTCTTCAAATAGAAGCCAAGCCAAGAAATATTAACATACTTCAAGTGTATGCTCCCACTACAGATGGGTCAGATCAAGAAGTTCAAAACTTTTATAAAAAAATAGAAGATCTGCTCCAAATGACAAAAAAATCACGAAATAAATATAGTGATTGGCGATTTTAATGCTAAAGTAGGGAAAGAAGAAATGCCAAAAGTAGCCCAGAAGTTCGGACTTGGGGAAAGGAATAAGAGAGGAGATGCCCTTGTACAATTCTGCCAAGAGAGTGATTTTGCTATCATAAAGACTTATTTTCAATTACCACCAAGGAGGTTGTATACATGGACGTCACCTAAGCATACCTAAGCATACTCAGCAAATTATAAGAAATCAGATAGATTACATTCTGATCAATAATCGCTTTCGTAATTGTGTCAAAAGTGCTAAGACCTATCCTGGGGCTGATATAATATCTGACCATAATCCAGTTGTAGCGACAATATCATGCAGAATCAAACAACTAAAGAAAAAAACACAGTACCACGCAATAGACGTGAGAAAACTTAAAGAGCTTAGCATCCAATATAAAGTGGCGAAAGAAATAAACGAGTGGGCAGCAGATGAGAAACATGGGATAACGCGTACGGTGGAGGAAAGGTGGTGTTCAATGAAGAACAAAATATTAAACATCAATAAGACACACTTGAAAAGAGATTGGATTCCTAAGCAGAGTTGGATGATAGAAAAAATATATAATCTTATCGAAGAAAGGAGAATCTACAAGAATTCTGACAATAGCAAGTATACTGAGATTGATAAGAAAATTCATTGTGAAGTTCGTTATGCTAGAGATGCTTAATATCAGTGCAAGTGTGATTTTGTGGAGGACCTTTCTGCTAAACATGATGCATTTAACCTGCATAAGGAAATAAAATCTTTCGTAGGGCATAAAAAGACCACTCACCAACTTAGGGACGAAAATAATATTCCCATATTAGATATATCAGGAAAAAATACCGATGGGAACAATACATTTCATCAATGTTTGCTGACGATTTTCGAAGCATAGCGGTAAATTGTGATCCAAATGAGGGATATCCTATCCTGAAAAATGAAGTCACAAACGCTATTAAATAAGCTAAAACGGGAAAATCAACCGGACCAGATAATGTTCACATAGAGGTACTCAAACTTATTGAAGACGAAAATATTGACTTCCTGGTTAAATTCTTTAATTTGGTATACGACTCTGGCCACTTACCCAAAGACTGGCTAACCTCAACTGTTATTACGCTTCCTAAGAATATCAACGCAAGAAGGTGCGAAGAGTTTCGAATGATTAGCCTTATGCGCCAAGTATTGAAACTATTTCTGAATATCATCCACGAGCGAATAAGAGCTAAAGGCGACGAACAACTCGCAGATAGTCAGTTTGGCTTTCGAACAGGAGTGGGCACGAAAGAGACTCTTTTTGCAATGCAGGTTCTCGTACAAAAATGCAGAGACATGCAACAAGACTTTTCCTTTGTTTCATCGATTAAGAAAAAGCCTTTGACAGAGTACTGCACGACTGTCTAATTGCAATATTATCCAGAATCTGTATTGGAACCAGAAGGCTACTGTACGAGTTGACAATGAGGAGACTGATGAGGTAGAAATAAAGAGAGGAGTCTGACAGGGCTGTATATTATCACCCACGCTATTTAATTTGTACTCGGAAAAAATAATAGCAGAAGCAATTGAAGACCTAGAATGTGGAGTCAAAATAAATGGCAGGTATATTAACGACATCAGATACGCTGATGATACAGTCTTAAGAGCATCATCTCCTAAAGAGCTGCAATTAATTATGAGCCGTGTTAATGAGTGCAGTGAAAACGCTGGTCTGAGGATTATGGTATTATCTAAACATAGCTTCGATGACATTGCTATCATTGGAGCAGGCCAAAAAATTGAGAGGGTGCGCAAGTACAAACATCTTGGGAAATGGCTTAATGACACCTAGAGCTGTGAACAGGAGGTAAAGACTCGCATCGAAATAGCTCGAAGTGCCTTCTGCACGTTGAAAAAAGTACTTTGCAATCGCAGCCTTAAGATCTCTGTGCGCATACGACTCCTACATTGTTACATCTGGCCTATACTTCTTTACGGATGCGAGGCGTAGACAATTAAAGAAGACCTCAAAAAACGTATAGAAGCTTTCGAGATGTGGCCATATAGACGTATGTTGGCCATTAATTGGACTCAAAAGGTCTCGAACGTGGAAGTTCTGCGACGCGTCAACCAAAAACGGCAACTTTTGGAGACTGTCAAGAAGAGAAAAGTTGCATATCTCGGACACGTGCTTAGGCATAAAAGATATGAACTTTTGCAACTCATTATGATGGGAAAAGTTGCCGAAAGGAGAGCTGTTGGGCACAAAAAAAGTCTTGGCTGTGCAACATCCGAGAATGGAAGGGAATCGCGAGTGCTGCCGCACTCTTTCGCCTCGCGAAGAACAAGAAGGAGTATTCAAAGCTGACTGCCAGCCTTCCCTAGTCGGAGTGGCACTCGAAGAAGAAGAAGAAGTATGTTATATGTGAATGAGGAATCTGCTAATGGTTTTTATTATTTATCTATAATTTTTTTAATAAATTTGATAAATTGAACGATAACTCGCATTTCGAAACAATTAAACATTTAAAAAAAATTTTATTTATAATTTTCAGGATCTATTAGAATCGGAAAAAAAGGAAATTTTGAACAAATTGGCAAACTCGCGGAAAGAAGACGTCAAGGCGCTGTCTAAAAAGACCAACAGAGATAAAGACGAGATACTGAGGATAAAGAGAGAAATCCACTCGCAGGTACGATCTGAACACGCAAATCTTTCCGTATCGCTTTAGACTTTATATCATCGTAAATGGTCTGTCTGCGATGGAAAGGGCTCACCGTCACCCAGAGATTTGGTGAAGCCTGGGTAGGTATCATCTACTTGAATTTTCGGGTTTGTAGGTTGACCGAGCCAGTGTATTAACAGACCTAAGGGAAGCACACTAGTAAGCGAGCTCGGTAAGCATTGGCGGTATATGGAGTGAGTCATGTTTTTTTTTAAATTATCGATGTATATACACAGTGTTTAACAAAAACCCTGTCCGACTGACCCTGTCCGAATATTTCTTTTCTTTTCTTAATTTTAAATGACAAAAGTCACACGGTAACCCAGGGGTAAGCGACAGCGCTCAGTAGGCACATACCTATCGGGTAGCGAGGACATGAGGTCACCTCCGTTGATCGTTTGGTAACAGTAGTAAGCTGAATTTTATGCTTAATATCTTCGAGTTGAGATCGCGTGTCAAATGATTCGATAAGGACGCCAATGCGATGGCTATGACAAAGGTATTGTTCCATGTGCTTACCGCCAACAGCGATACAGGTCTGGCACCATTGCACATAGTTGGCACGGTCGCGTTGTAGCACATTTGTGCCCGATTTAATTTGGTCAAAAGTCACTCCTACCCAGACACATTAATATATTGAGATACTCGTGATTAGATACGACATATAGTGGAACACAAGCACAGCTCCGCAACGACACTTGAAAGTAGTAGTAATACGCGCGGAACTGAGTGACTTCAGGACACATGTCACTAACAAAGAGAAATTTGTGCGAACGAAAAGTAATAAAATAAATGAAGTTTAGGGTAATGTCATATCACACTCATTAAATGTCTTATTTTTGACGGGCCGGGACGGATGTCCTTTTATAATTTGAGCGGCCGGTTGGCGTGGTTGCTAGACACTTGCCTTTCACGCCGAAAGTTTTGGGTTCGATTCCCACCCAGGACAGACATTTCTGATTCTGGGTGTAATAATCTATATAAGTATGTATTTAAAAAAGAAAAGTAGTATATCAGTTATCTGGTTTCCATAGTACAAGCTCTGCTTAATTTACATTACATTAAGATCAATATAAGTAGAATATGGTTGTCATAAAAGTAAGGGGAAAAGTATTTGCAGTTTAAAGAAAGTTTAAATATTTACAGATTTATAATTCTTTTCCCAATTTACATTTGTATTCACATTAAATGTGGAATGTGGAAAAACTGGATGTGGAGTCAATATAAACGGCGAGTACATCTCACACCTTCGATTTGCCGATGATATCATCATCATAGCAGAGTCGCTGGAACAACTAACCAAAATGCTGCGTAGCCTTAGTGAATCTTCCCGGCGTGTCGGTCTCGGTATGAACTTGGACAAGACCAAGGTCATGTTCAATAGGCATGTTGTGCCGGGACCGATATACGTCGAAGGGAAACCACTCGAAGTTGTTAGGGAATATACCTACCTAGGACAGGTTATACAAGTCGGTAGGAACAACTTCGAGAATGGAAGCCGATCGAAGAATTCGCTTGGGATGGGCAGCATTTGGCAACCTTCGTCAAGTCCTCACGTCGTCCATACCGCAATGTTTGAAGACGAAAGTCTTCAATCAATGCGTCTTACCTGCCATGACATACGGTGCCGAAACGTGGACACTAACTGCGGGACTAGTCCACAAATTCAAAGTCGCTCAGCGTGCTATGGAGCGAGCTATGCTCGGAGTATCTTTGAAGGATAAGATCAGAAATGAGATTATCCGGAAAAGAACCGGAGTCCCCGACATAGCTTGCAAAATTAGTAGGCTGAAGTGGCAGTGGGCTGGTCACGTATGTCGTAGGACCGATGGCCGTTGGAGCAGACGAGTCTTAGAGTGGAGACCGCGGATTGGCAAACGCAGCGTAGGGCGCCCTCCAGCCAGGTGGACCGATGACCTTAAGAAGGTGGCGGGCACCGACTGGATGCGGAAGGCGGAGGACAGGGAGCTTTGGCGCACCTTGGGAGAGGCCTATGTTCAGCAGTGGACAATGATTGGCTGTTGATATAAGATATATGATATCACATTTAAACTAAACCAACACAAACAGGGAATCTCTTACTTTCTCAGTTGGCGATGTCCCAGGATATTATTATAATATTTTTTTTTTTTTCGTTTTAATTTTTCGTTCTCTTTAAACTGTCTGGTTAATGTTATCCTTTATGTTTTAATAAGTCGCGGAAAGTTGTGTTATGTAAAAAAAAGTATTACTTATGAGTGTAAAATTACAGTGTGTTTCCCTGAAAAAGTTAATAAATAAATTACGCCTTAGTGTTCAAGTGGCTCAGACCGCTTACTGAGTGTGAGCTCGGTGATTTTTGGCCTTTTATATTAGCCAGCAGACTCTACGCCGCAGTGGTAGAGTCTGAGTTTAGTGCGAACGCACCCGAACACGTGTTAGCGGTTTATGCTGGGAATGGACGTTCGCTGCGACCTTAGTCCAAGGGATTACATCGAGGCTGTGATAAAAACAGCTTCACGGAAACTCGGAGTTCTGAACAAGGTGCGGCGTTTTTTCACGCCACAACAACTGTGCCTGCTGTACAAAACACAGGTACGGTCTTGCGTTGAATATTGCTCGCACCTTTGGGATGGCTCCGCTAAGTACCTACTTGAGGCCTAGGACCGGTTGCAGCGACGTGCGGTCCGCATTATTGGCGACGTAAAGGTCACTAACACCCTCGAGCCTTTACAATTGCGTCGAGAGATAGCTGCGCTGAGCGCTTTCTATCGACTTTATCACGGCGAATGTTCCGAGGAATTATTCTCCCTAATTCCTGCTTCCCCCTTCCTTCACAAGTCTACGCGTGCTGGCTCTCGATGTCACCGACTAACTGTGACATCAATTCCATCGCGCACAAAGAAATTTGGCAACTCCTTTCTTTGTCGCACTTCCAAGAAATGGAATTCCTTACCAGCTCACGTATTCCCCTCCTCTTACGACCCGGGTTCCTTCAAACGAGGCGTGAAGAGGCATCTTGCGGGCCGGTAAGGCGAGGGCGGCTAGTGCAGAACCTTCTTCCCGACTGTACTGGCCGTCCTCGCGTTTAGACTCTACTACCACTTAACATCAGGTGGAGTAGAGTCATTTGCCCTCCCGGCAAATATAAAAAAAAAAAAAAATTACGACTGCCGCCTGCCGACTCTGGGGTCATATTACGAATTAAGATTAAAAAAATGATCGATATTGGGGGGTTACAATATAATTTTCATATTAATGAATATTTAATTTGTAATATTTTTATAGCAATATTTGTAACATACCTATATGTCCCTTTCGGGTCGGACGGGTTTTTTTTCACACTGTATAGATGATGTCGGAGCTACCTATCACCGGATGGCACATTTGCTTTCTATTGTTTAAAAAAAAACCGATCGGCATCTGTTGCAGTCGGTGGAGCGCGGCGTGGCGGAGTGCTCGCGCCTGGAGCAGGCGCACGCGCGGCGCCGCGAGCAGCTGGCGCGCGAGCACGAGCGCCGCCACCACGCGCTGCTGCTGCGCCGCGACCAGGTGAGCCTCGCGGGAGGGGGGGGGGGGCGGTGGTGCTGCCGCGGCCGCTAACTGCGCTTCGTCCGCAGGAGCTGCTGGAGCTGGAGCGGCTGTGCGGCGGCGCGCCCGAGGGCTAGGCCGCGCGCGCGCCTCCCGCGTGTTCATTTCCTGTAGGAATCTGTGATATTACCACCTAAGGAGCGGAGCGGGGCCCGCTTCGCCGCCTGCCGCCTCCGCGATCTCGTAGCGCAGCCCGGAGCGCCGCGCCTCGCCGTGACGTCACCGCGCCCGACTGTAGCGCCTATACATATCTGAGCACGACCTGTTCTTTGATGTACTCTCGAGCACAAAATGTTGTTAGTATTAGTGGTTTGCTGAAAGGCGTTCTCGTGCCGAGGGGCCCGCGGGCCGCCGGCGGCCGCGCCTCTCGGGCTGGCACTAGGCGACTAATATTCCTTACTTAAAAGTCATTATTTCGAAATATTTTCCATTTTTATTTATTCATATTACAAAATTACTATAGTAGTAAATGATGTGATTTAAATATAATTTCGTAACCGTTATGTAAATATACACTCGGTTTGCACCAACCGGCGTCGGTAACCGTAGGTTGTAGATTAACATTCCAATGCTTAGTTAGTTCTCTACGCACAATAAAATCTAGTCTGCCCTAAAGATCTGATTGTTTTTCAAAAACAAACTTTAAGCTCAAACTAATAAGATTTATAATAAACGAGCGCTTGATCCGAATAGCTCGTCTGATAGATTCTATGAGTGATAATACCCTTTCGAATTTAGTGGAATCGCTTTAACCAATTTTATAAAACATCGCTTATTCTTATTCTTCATTCAGAGATCGGCCTCACCTGCGTCGGTGATGCCAGATGCGTCGTTGGGTCGCACAGATGTGACCGTAACTTTACAGATGTTCGCGTCGGTGTCACTTCTCTTAGTCCTGCGGTGTGGTCGATCCCTTTGTGTATTTATTACTCGATTCGCGTTATAAATAAATAAATAACTGCTTAAAAGCTTCCATAATTTAATAAGTAGGTCGAAACGTTCCATGTTTTTTCAATCACGCGAACACAGAGCAGGAAAGGAACCGGATTCGTTGGAGAACAGTTTGGGGAAACTCTAAACCATAGCAAATACAGAATAACATTTAACGTACTATTGGGCATTTTATTTTTGGGAACATTTTCTTTGTCCGGTACAAGAATGCACAGCAGATTTACGATGTCATTATGAAAGAACTAAGACTTTAAAATTAAAATATAATAATACTGATTTTAGTCAACTCGCATTTGTTCCAAAAGTTGAGTGCATAACTTGTCTACATAAAGAAAACCGAATGGCACCACATACTGGTACGTACCAGACACGAACCACACACACACATATACATAGTCGTGTGTGCCACGTTGCCCTCGCGAGCTCTAAGCCTGTAAGGAGAGTCCACCGTTCGCACAATAATACATGTTGATAACTTCCGGGTTGCAACAGTTGTTACTCAAATTGAAATCTGCTTTACGTATTGTATATAACTTAATACGTTCACTCGCCGCGGTGTAGTGGATTTTATAGTTTAATAAAGTAATATATGCATTGCTCAAATCCCTTAAATTGATAGGACGATATATCTTAAGTTTTATCTTTATAGAAAACTAATGTTCGTGCGCAAATATACCTTCAAGTATCGATGTGATCCTTAGTTAGTATGATGGCGAAATAACCTACGATTATATTGTATATACAGTATTATCATAATTATAATTGAATACATTTAGTTTAGTTAAAGTAACGTCCCCGACGTTGCGCTCACGTTTACGTTAGTCACAAATAATGGCCATCATACAGACGTCATGCTTTTTTATTAGTTAATAAAATATATACGTGTTTTGATGTAATAATTTGGCATCTCATCTTTAATATTAATTGAATTAAGTTAATTATTATAAACAGTGTTTCCAGAATGTTTACGATTTACCAATAATATCCGTCGTAAATGAAATGAAATATGGCAATATTAGGTATTAATACGAGGTCGACTTGTGTATATTGTAAGATTTTTGCAATACTTCAAGATTAGAAAATTAATTTTCACCTGCAATAATAGCTTATTATAACCGTACTCGTTCTACTATTGCGTCGTACGAGCGTAGCGATACAATTCATGAAGCGGAACGCTTTTATAATCGTTGTATGCACAATGTTGCCAGTGGGCTCATTAAGATCAATATTAGTAGAATATGGTTTTCATAAAAGTAAGGGGAAAATTCTTTCCCCAATTTACATTTGTATTCACATTTAAACTAAACCAACACAAACAGGGAATCTCTCACTTTCTCATAATCCGAGTGAAATGTTCTATTGCGTAGTTCATTTGTTACAACATCATGTTATCGTGTAGGTAGCGTTAGCAGAAACATTACGCGAGGCCTCGTATGGGGAGGCGTTTGAAACATTATCTCATACAAAAGGCTTTAAGGCAAAGATGGCTGCCTTTTCGAAAATATTTCTTATTATTTATTGTATGGTAATATATTCGCTAAATATATAAACGTACGCAACGCATTATAGTTTAGTAACAATACGGCCAAACGGCGGACAAAAGTAGAATCAGTCACGAATTCTTATTCTCACTCAAAACTTCACACAGGGTTCAAACTACTTTAAACTTTAGCGACGTATATTATCCATTTTATGAATTATATTCCGCTTTAACCGACGGACTCGCCGCTGCCTCGGCATGATCGCCGATAAACCCGAGAATCGTCATTTATAAAATGGGTTCATAATCCGTTATCATAGTCGTGCAGTGTGTATCAGTTCACTTAGGAGTTATGTGTTTTGTATAGAGTACAGACTCGAAAAACTTAAGAATCGTTTATCAATATAATCTAATTTATAAAATGTACAACTTATTATTGTTTTAACTGTCTTTTAGTCCAACTAGTATTCTCAAACTATATTTGTCTCAAGTTGTTTAGAGTGCAGTAAAAAGCAAAGAAAAAGGAAATAACGCTTAAAATATTTTTTGGCTTTATTTTATTTATTACTGTTATATTTATGTTGTGGGTTCATTTTATTATTTTATAGTTTTCTTTTTGCATTTTCAGATTGTAACGGCAGCCATGTTTTTAATATATTTTTAATATAGCACTTAGCGCTATCGACGCGTCACAAATATTTCGTTAGTGCGCCAACGCGTCGTGTAACAATTAGTGTAGCTAGCGAGTAATTAATGTTACGAGTAGTTTGGTCGAGTATGTACGCGACACACGTTCTTGCCTTGAATTAATATAATACTTGTCATTAGCTAAGTAGGTATTGTGTATCTTCTAATCGAAGTAAAATTACTGATACTGATATTGATAGTCTTCCCCTCCCTTTGTCAAATATATCGAAGGCCTAATTGACACCTTTAGTCTCTACTTTCTCTGTTAGTAACGCATTTGTACCTAAGCGATGATGTCTCGTGGAGCAATAATTAACTTATTAACATCAAAGCATCCTATAAGATCTTAAAAATAATTTTCTTCGATTTGTGCTTTTCGATTTAAGTTTCACTGTTAACTCTTTGTAGTTTGAATGAAAAAATTTTTCGCGTAATATTTGTAATATAGACCTTAAAGTGTTTACTGTTACGCAACATATTCGATTATAATATAAATTAATAATGCCAATGATAATAAATCGCGTTTAAAGACAAAACAAACTTATAGATATAATAATAATACAAAGTCTGTCGCGTCGCTACGCAAGTCTGTCATAATCTCACATTGTCGTGTAACTATTGCGAAATATCTAAGTACTTAATATTTTATAGCGTCGTATACTTCGCCAACTAGTGTGTAAGCGTTGTCTAGTAGGTTATCAGCTGCAGCTTCGATTTGCTCGTAATATATACACATACGTATTCTACGTGTAGGCGTCTAGCTCTACTCGCAAAGTGTTAGACTACATTTTGTAATTATTCATATTTTCCAATGTGATCGTAGAAATATTTCTTTCTTTGTTTGATAATGTGTATATGTCCACTATTATTTGAAACACGCTATAGGAATAAGATGGACAAGCATTATTAGTTCTGGGTCGTGACTGCTTATTGACCTCTCGACACGATATGTACTCACCGAGAGCATTCGCGAGTAATGCTACAAACTCACACGGTGTGATACCCGCGTTACCTCAGTCGAGTCAGTCGGCGGCGTGGCGCAGCTGTGGTGGGGTGACCGACTCGGCCGGCGGAGCACGAGTGCGCTTCCAGACAAAACTGGGAACCTTTTCATCATTAGAGGTTCAATTTTTTGTTAACAAGAATCGAATCAGTTAATGATTGCATTATGTCTTTAAAAGTATGAATAGTCATTGTCGAACTCATTAAACGTCTGGATAAAATATTTTATACCCTGACGCCGTTTACCCGAGTGTAACTGCGCAAAGCTCGCTCTCTCGCAGACACACCTGGGGGGCTCGTCGACGAAAATAATCCTGGGACGTATTGAAGCACCTAAAAAATGCAGATATTCCTTGAAAAATACAGAGAACATAGTGTTTTGGCATTCCATGGTATCATACCGAGGTATCACACCGTCGTAATGTAGTCGATGCGGACGTAACCGACGGTCGTGATGTGATGCCGGCACCTCGCCACAGTCGAGTCCCAAAGCCCCAGCGCTTCCGAACACGCCACCCGGTGAGTCCTCGAGCAGAGTCACCAGTTGTCAGGAGCGCCTCTTCGAACGTTAGATAATGATGTATCGGCAAATATATATTTATCTCTTTCGAAAATCACCTCTCTTATTAAGGGAAACAGTCTTTGTAATGTTTTATGCTAAAATATTTAATATAAAACGCGCGGAGAGATTGTATAGATATTTCATTTAGTTGGATTTGTGAGACCGTAACGTGACTAGAGGTTTATATTTTCACTGTCACATAATATTTCTCCACGTCGTACTGGAAAGTGTATTTCAGTAGTAGTTTGTTATTCGCTGCTGAAATGTGAAATCCTGAAGTTTTAATGTATGTACAAGAATACCTAATTGTATTATGATAAAGCCGGTTTGGTCAAGAGAAACAATATTTTAAGAAATCTCTCAAGAATGTGCGACCGCAGCACGAGAGTTAAAAATACTTATTTTAAATCTTTAACATATTTATTAACTTCTAGACTAATTAAAAACATTCAATAAAATTTTATTTTTTATTCGAAATTTGTAATATTGATAGCGATTTTTGGAAGTTTTTATAGCTCTTCTACAAAGCTTCTCTGTCCACTCTAGAACTGTTTGTGAAGATTGTAATCGTTTTAATAAAATATAGTTCTAAGGTTCGTCCGCTCCGCTTGTCTTTTGCGTGTTACAGTTACGACACATCTGGTCCGCGATATTCTGGGCTGATCACTAAGGCCACATTAGATTAGCCTTGCTCCTCTAGGCCGCCCGGGAGACTCCGCGAGCCCGGCTGACGGGAGCAAGCGAGCGGGTCATTCACATTGTCGGTCGGAGTTGATTTCGTTCGGAAAATAATTCTGACTGTAACACATAAACACTTCAATTGTTAAAGGAAAATCTTTTATTAATCTAACATGTTCTTAGTTTAGCATCTTTTTTGGAATAGAATAGTTATAAAAATTCTCTTCCAAAAGATAAATGTTAAACGTGACAAGCGGAGTGACTCTAGTGATTAACACACTTCTTATGATGTACTTGTAAGTATTCCGAGATGGGTTGTGAATATAAGAGTGCGTGCGAAGCTGCAGTCAGTCGTTAGGGAAACCGAAGCTTGAGCCGTGTTTCCACTGTCTACAAATCTATTATACGTAAGCTGTGTATGAAGTCAAGGTCGTTGATGTTAACGTTTTATTAGAAAATGAATCCTAACCTCTATATAATACGGTCACATTTGCAAAGTTACTGATGTACTGAATTATAAACATTAATTAATAATATATTTATTAACAATGATTGTAGAAATTTTAAAGTTGTCTTGCAAAACTAAAATACACTTGATATACCTCTCGTCATATTGCGCAGTGTTCTTACCTTATTAACGGTTAGGTCATAGACTTAGGTCACGTACCGACATAAATACTTGTTAATATATATTTAATAATGCTATATGGAAACTCGGCTTCACTCGTGCCGTCTAGCGCTTCAGATTAAAACAATATTATGTGAAAGGTTAACTTTATTTTTGATAAACACAAGTCTGTCAGCACAAATAACTCATAGTAAAATATGAACGGGCAATAGCTGCGGACACGTCATTGTTCCACGATTATGACGTCATTAACCCGTATATGCCTTTGGGGTCGTTTTCACTGAAATGAAAACACTTTATCAACTGAAAATTACTGAATGGATTACTCTAGTAGAATCCTAATTGTGGGCCTTTATTAAATGACGTGTAAAAATGATTTAAATCAGTGTAAACTAAAGTTCTAGACGTATATGGGTTAAGGGAATTGCCGCAAAGTGAATTTACAATAAAATGTTTTCAGGAATTATACGCACCGTTTATATTTTTTAAAATTAATTATGAGTACATAAATGTTATAAGTTTCTTGTATTGAAGTATTTATTGAAATAACAGCATTTAACTTTCGTGTGTTTGAAATATTGTTTATTACGTTTGTTATAATTTCATAGATTATTGTTATTTTTGTTGATTTTATTTAAATATCAAAAAGATTTTATATATATTTACCTGAAAATCGATAATGTAATATACATAAGACGTCTGTATTTCGTTAGTAAACATTGTCAACATATTTAAAAATTGAAAATTGTGTTGTTTTTCTTTAATATAATATATAACTCTAAAGATTTATAACTTGAGTATTACACTTTAAATATAAAATAAAACGATAAAGTTTCTGCAATAAGCGGTATTTGTTTATTAACTGCCATATTAACATTTAAACTGTACTTATTAAGGACATTGTTGTTATAATGCACTGAGCCACATTTGTCGCAGTATGCGATCTAAATGTTCAAATGACAAATAATAAGGTTGCAAGTTCATATAACAATATATTTTTGAAACTAATATAAAGAAAGTTAAAGTTGAACTATTCACTCTGACAGTCGTACAAACACGATCACTCACACCCACACAAAAACACACGTGCGTGGGCACACTCACGCACACACACACACGCAAGCAAACACACATACACACACACACGCGCACACACAAAAACGCACATACACCGAGAATGAGGGAATCGCATTATACACATATATACACAACACAATACAGCTACACAGAGAGTGAGTGATTGTCACGTGATCTTTATTGAACACAGTGCGAGGAATGAAACGTCGTCGTCGTGTCGTGTGTAACGAATTGAACGATTGCAATTATTTCCAAATTCAAAAATATAGATTATTTTGTACTTGCGCCGACGTTGTTTGTCCGTGTCGATTAACGTTGAGAAGTGAAGTCTAGGCGGCTCTCACACGGAATAGTTCTAGTCATTTTTAATTCCTGTGTTGTTGTACACACGATTGAGTATGCCTGTATATGGGTAGACAATATAATAATCGATATGAATGTTATGAATATATTATATAGGTGAAACTTATCTATTAAATTTGATGTCTGTTCTCTTGGCTATTTTATTTGTATTATCCCGAAATATATCTTTACGCAAGGCGTAGAACATATAATCATATATGTACGATCATCACCAATGTATCGAGTGACAAATTTAAGTCTCAATAAAAGATAGAGTATTTTAAAATGTCATAGATAACGTATTATCTATGACATTTTAAAATACTCTATCTTTTAAAAAAATCAAACGCTTAGTTTTGACGTCAATTTTGACAGCAGGTTTGCAACAAGAAGGTCGTTCTAAATAAGATTTTAATGAATACCTCTTATTCCACAGAAAGACGTAAGATGTTTTTGGCATTACTTGTCTAATTCCTATCAACAAAATGTTTGTCTAAAAATGCTTTATAAATAAAACAAAATAAAATATTCCATAATCATATTTTCAACCTTAAGAAATAGCAATAAACCATAATAATGTTCCGTCAAATATTAAGTAAAATCCGTCCAAACTGCCAAGTGGTGCCTAAAGCCACTTACCAAAACTACGTGATGTCGGACGTCTTAGCGCAGATGGAACGAGAATGCGAGAAGTTCTGCCCGGTTCCAAGATTTCCACCAAGAAAGGTTTGTTGGAATACAAATATGTAGCTACAACGAAATAATATACACGTGTACAAAAGGTCAACTTTTTGGGACATGACATTAAAAAAGCGGTAATGGGTAACGCTAATGGTAACTTTATCATTTATATAATATGAAACTATTCCGAGAGAGCTGAGACAGGCCAGTGGAAAGAATACATACAAGATACCTTAAATCTGGCCTACCAAACATCGGGAGTTCCAACTTGACAAGCACCACAACGTACAAAGCATCACGCTTTAATTTCTGTTTATTATTTAATTAATACTTAGCGGTGAAGGAAAATATGTGGCAACCATGTGTTAAACGAATATTTACCACGACGTGTATTCATTCTCCAACCAGTACCGCAGTAACTTGTACATAAGCAGCTCCTTGACGGTATACGAGGCCTTACTTAATGATTGTTACGAGCGGACAAGCTGTTACTTATCGACTATACATATATTTGATAATTTTAAGGTAAATAATAAGTTATTTTAATAACTAAAGATCGTCAAGTCAGCTTACCATGACAAATAACTCGAACAGGTTTCAGTAGTTGGCGCCGGCAGTGACGTAGGACGTATAGTTTCACTTTTTCTCAAACAACAAAAGATCATCAAGATTTTAGCTTTATACGACGATGAGCCAGAGCATAAAGTATTAGGCGTGGCCACTGACTTGGCGCACATGGACACGACTACGGAAGTGGAAGCCTACCAAGGACGAGTGTATTTACGAAATGCTCTTTATGTAATGTTTGCTTGTAACACTCTTTTCTTAAAATCTGAAAGTGAAAGTATCCTATTAAAGTAGACGTGACCGCTTCTTTGGTGTGGTCGTATTGGCTAGATATAAGGCCGTAGATTCCTAGGTCCTGGGTTCAAACCCCAGGACGGGTCAATAAAAAAGTTATTAGATTTTTCTGTCAAAAAATCTCGATATTAGTCAGTCAGTTGTGAGTACGCATCTGTGCCTCGCAAAAAAGCTACGTAAAGCCAGTAGTTCTGCGCCTGAACCGGATTATGAGGGTGAGAGAATAGAGAGTACGTCTATATTTGCGCATAAATGCCTAATTAATGTGTCCTGCGCAGTTGGCTCATTTCTCTTGAGATTGGCCGCAGTGGCCGTATAGGTAATTTTGTGACGAAACTTTATGATCTTCATGGAAGTAGATATCTCTTTTTCGAGTTTAAGTATGTGATAGCAAACGATCGCTACTTATATTAGTTATCCCAGCCTTTGACTCACAATTAGTATGTGTGCTGAAAACCATCAAGCTAAATGTGATTTTGGGCAATGTCATCACGCACCAACCTATGGATTGTGGTCGCTTAGTGAACCTTTTATCCAAAAGAAGCGGAGGCATGAGCTCAGCTGTGGGATATACAGGCTGTTATTAATAGGAATAAAAATAATAATTAATTTATCATATGTGATCACCTCGTGTCATTTAAAAGGATGCAGACGTAGTTCTCATCTGTGGCGGTCACTACGTGTTGCCTCCATGCTGTGATATTAGTGACAGAGAACTGTTCTTCGAGAACATGCAGCTTGTGCGCACGGTCAGTATCGCCTGCGCGCAGTTCTGTCCCCAAGCTATAGTCGCCATACAGACTCCGCCGGTCGATTGCAACTTCGCCTTATGCACCCACGTTAGTATTTTAATACGTTAATAAATTATTACTACTTTTTTTGTTTCTTGTAATATAGATAAGGTGGTCGGGCAAATGGGCCAACTGATGATAAATAGTCACCGCGCAAACACTAACCTTTTGAAACGAAGATGTTGTCCCTTGTGCCTGTAGTTTCACTGGCTCACTCATCCATCAAAGGGAAACACAACAATAATAAGTATTGCTGTTTGCCGGTAAAATTCGTGATGATTTGGTGGAACCTACCCAGGCGTGCTTGGACAAAGCCCAACCACCAAGTAGACGAAGTAGTAGTGTTATAAAAAAAATCCCCGTCCGCGTCTCTCTGTTTGAACGCGATAAACTCTAAAATAGATTTTCATATGAAGGGACTAATTCATTAAGGTTTTGTGTGAATCAGTTAAAATATGGCGATGATTGTTGGAGATGTCGAAAAAAAACCGTCCTGACTTGCGAGCGTCGCGTACACCAATAGACTTATTTATATTATAATATAATGTTTATATTTTTATTCATTATAAGTTTTATGTAATCGTAGACCCTTACTCAACGCTTGCAAATCCGGGACGGATGGCTTGTATACATATAATATCAGATTATATTATGTTTAAATTGTAATAATATAAAGCGAACATCAACATTGAGCCTCATTTAAAAAGAAATGCACGTGCAGGTGCATAATGTTTCACTCGTGTATGTATCTCAGACGCTACAATTAGCGCGGACGTACGATAAGCGTAAAGTCCTCGGAGTGAACGCAATCAACTCAATGCGGGCAAACCAGCTCTTCTGCTCCATCACGGGATCCGATCCTTCCAAGTCGCATACCCCTGTCGTCTGCGGCACGGGTCGCTGCACAAGGGTGCCAGTGTTCTCCGCTGCTAAAGCTGGGAATTTTCCTCAGGTTATGCCTAAACTGTTTATATCACAATTCATTCAAATATTTGGTGCATTGGTAAGTAATAGTCATAACCATTAGATAGATTGTTTACTATTAAGATTATCGTCCACGTCTAGAACAGGTGGCACGAAAGTTACCAATTAATTCGCGGTTTCTTTTCTATTCGTCAATAATTTTGTTAATGACTGATTATATGTAATATTTTTGATCGCTCCCCATTCTAGCTACGGCTCTGATGATTAATATATAACTAATATTTTATCGTGTACCTAATATATAATCTATTCCATATATACTTTAGATACAATATAATTTGTCTACAATATTAGACAAAATATTTTCTTTTATAATTAGCATAATATAAATTGTCTCTGGAATTTTGAATATTGGCATGATGAATTTGATAACCTATATTACTTTTATATTTTAGTTAATTAGGCAGAGTTCGATTTTTTAATTAGGTAGAGCGATAAGATTATTATGTATTGTTAAAAGTAAGTGTTTTTTTTAAGTAAATTACGACTAAGGGGTACTCATTTTGAGTACAAACCAAACGAAGTCATTTCCCTTGAGAACCGTCCGGTATCGAAATTCAATGTCAATTTAACATGCCTTGGCAATGAAATTAATTGGATTAGACGCGATTACGATGACGTGAGGCCTTTAGTCCGTAATGACTACAGAGATAATGAAGAGTGTATTCAATTTAGGTATCTCTGGTTGAGTGATTTATATAGATTATATTGCAATTTACTTAATGAAAAACAGCAATAAGTGTCATTAGACTCTACAATCCCCACCAGTAGCTTTACATTTGATTTGGCCTTCTAAATTGACGCCTAAGCCAAAATTTATTACAGTTTTCAGTTATTTATAAAGTTATAATAACATTAAAAGAGAAGGCAGTTTTTTTTACTTATTTTAAATATTTAGACTCAGGTAGATTGCCTCACGAGGTTGGTGCGAGAAGCGGACGACATCATCTGCAAGGTTAAATGCAATAACGAACAAGGACATTTGTCGTTGGGGTTTTCAACAGCCAGATTTGTTGTTAATATAATGAAAGGTTTGTTTTTGTTGCTTTCTAAATATAAAAAATGAGATATCTGTGTGTGTTGTGTGAGGACTTTGAAAAGTTTTTCTTTTTCATTCAAACGATAAAAACTAATAAATTTGTTACCTGCTGGTGGTAGGGCTTCATGCAAGCTCGTCTCGGTAGGTATCACCCACTCATCAGATATTCTACGGTTTGAAAAGTGAGTGAGCCAGTGTAATTTCACGCACAAGGGACATAACTTCTTAGTTCCCAGGTTGGTTGCTTATTGGCGATGTATTGATGGGCATCTGTACCCTACAACTGCAAAAAGTAGTGTCACGGGTCTTCAGGCTTCATTCACATATTCAAGGCTTTTCATTGCAACATGAGTAACATTATATAAAGACACTCCATCATTGTACAATTATGTTTATATTTATCACGGCGTTTTCTTGCCCGGCTGACTTCCTATAACAAACAAAATGTTATCACTTTTGGAATTAGTCTATGAAGTATATACGTATTGGGTACTGTATACATGAGGTAAGTATGCTATACACATTAATGATATTGAAGATGTTTTCGTACAGGTTTATTTGAGAAACCGACGTTCATAGACAGTGCGCTCGTCGAACAAGCCCATCCAGAAAAGTGTTACAACATGAGTATTTGTGCCACGCCGGTCACTATCGGCAAGGGCGGCGTGGTGGAGTATGCCGTGCCCAATCTTAATCAAACTGAAGCAAGAATATTAGAAGATAGCAAGTAAATATATGTTCATGCAAAATATAAATATTGGTTAAACTTACTCGGTGTGCCCTTCGGTGTCAACTCGCTTTAACTCAAAAGCTACATTTAATCAATATGAAGTAATAATTATTATAGTTAATTTACTTGGCTACGCACGCATATTTGGGGACACCTACTATGCACCACCAATTATTGCACTGGATGCTCCCTCGACGTTTAATTTCAAATGAAATGACGCCTTGATATCATGCAACATGGCTTTTTGTACTTTTTAATAGTTTGATGTTCAATGTTACAGATGTGATTTGGAAGACATGTTAAACCTTGGTCGATGTCATGCCATTGGTGAGGAGTACTGCCTCCATCCAGATAAAATATGTCCCTGCTGCGTGTGTCCCCCGTGCCAAACCTGCAGACCCTGCTATGAAAGCGAAACAAGACGAAAAAATAAATAAATACTAACTTAATAAATAAGTACTAGCATTGTTTATAAAACTACATCTGTTAATAAAATCTGTGAAAATAAATATATTTTATAATTAAGTACAGATTTTTATTATAATCGTATCTCATACCTTGTACTAAGAGTTTCTAGGGTTTTTGTCTTTTGAGAATCTGTTAGTAATATATATTTTAAACGTGACTTTAATGCATGTGTATCTATAATTGAAGTTTTATGCATTTGTTTAGCTGCTAGTTTTCAAACAATAGTTTGTAGATGACCACGAAAACCTGGGCTGAAATTTCAATCTATTTACAAGAAGGGTTTTTCACTTCATCATCGATTAAAGATGAATTGCATTAAACGATAATTACATATACGTGAGAAACCGCGGGGTCCTTGCCGGGATTTGAACCCGCGACCGTCCTTTTAACTGCCCACTGGAGCTATGCGATCTCGAGTCTACAACGTCACGTACAAACGTTACGTCGTAAAGTAAAGAACAGGTACGTAGGTTACGTAAGGTAGCTATATGTATGTACAGGTAGGTATGATTCGTGCATGTTGAACTTGCCACGTGACCTTGTGCTCCGCTCGTGGGAGGACGCGGTGGTTACTACGCCTGGATTACCGATAGTCGACGGACTGCGGTACCTCAGGTATTAAACGGCGAGCGTTTTGTTAAAAAACTGATTTCAATGATTAGTTGTTTTAATGAATTAGACACCTAAACTTTCCACATGAAAGTTCCGCCCATTGGTGATAACTATATGGAAATTTGATGATTCGAGGAAATTGAGATGCGGCGGGGCCACTTTATAATATGTAATGATAGTGAACTAAAAAAGCGGCTTTTTATCAAGATGTTAGTCGAAATAAATAATTTTTCGATATTCAATATATTTTAATATTCAAATATAAAGTATGACGCTACTGCTTACGACTTACACTTACGCCAGAGCTCCCGCCCTTCCTCGCTTCAATGTCAGGAGCAACCGATACTCGCAACATTAATTTAAACAATGGACTCAGTTTAATATTGTATTTTTAAATTTATTTTGCAAAATTTCAACGATTATGTAATAAGTAGGATATTTACTACTGATTATTAAATTGTTGAAGCACAAACATTGGCTATTGTTATTAAAAGGTAATTTTTAATATTCGCCATGTAAAATTCCCGATGAGCTTCATCAAGACTAATCCGAAGGACACTGTGTAGACGACGAGTATGTAATTTACTACCTTTTTGTTGTAAGTAAAGTAATAATAAGCGATCGTTCATTTATTATAAACAGACATATATAATATTATTATATGTATATATTCTTTATTTAAGCAGCGAAAACGACTAAGGCTAACTTAATAGACATAACACTTTCGGAGCGTAGCTTACGAACTTTAAGAACTACATAGATGTATAGTGTGTTATGTGTAATATTTAATAAATATTTACTGATTTATACCTATTACTTGAAAAGTAAGGTCTTTGTAACTTTTAATTAATTAGAATTTAGATACAGGCATCGATAATATATTATGGTTTAATAAAATAACATACATATATAATTTAGACAAACTGAAAAAAAGGACTTACAATATCGGCAGAATATCTCAGAACAGTCTCAACAATAGAGACATGTCCTGGGACCCTGTACGGTAGGTCACCCTAGCTTAAATAAAGTTGAAACCTTGACTTAATGGACTAATAGTAGTTTAATGAGATAATAATTCGTAATGGTCATTGTCAATTAATAAAGTTCATGACGCAAGCTTCGACCACCGTCTAAGAAACCTTTCCTAATTCTTTCTACTTGTTCCTCGACTGCGCTCTTCAGGTGTTTAAAACAACAGATCAATTCTTACGAAGAATATTTAAAATATTATAATTATATTTATTATATGTATAAAAGAGACTTTCTAACGCGTTACAATAACTTACAGTTAAAGAAACTAAATAGGAAAAATAAAATGTAGTAATTTATTTTATTGTAACGTTAAATATTAGATAAAAGAACTGAACTTATTGTATGGCCATTGAAAGTTACGAAATATTGTTTGATTTGTGAAGTATCATTAGCGGGCATTTTTTCTTATAAACAACATGAAAAATATAATTTTCTGTGCACGTGTATAATTGACAAGGCACGAGTTTAACGAAGGCGCAGTAACAGTGTGAGCGGGTTGAATACATGTGTATTGTAAAACTTAGTTAAAGGTTAAATTAGAAAAAAGTCAGTTATTTTTTAAATTTTAAACACTTGCAATAAACAAATTGCTAGCTTCAGTGTAAATTATGTTTTTCTATCGGTAGATCTTACAATAATAGACATACTTTAAAGGACTAGACCTGAAGTCCGCTCTTGCTTTCCATGTATCAAAATATACAATGATTACGCGGCTTATGTTTAAAGGTGACTGTGAAAAAATAGACTAAAATCATCTGTGGGGAAATCACCAACTGATTTTCCGAACAACCTATTATTAAATCGCATTAAATAAAACTCGCTTCAACATTGAATCTTAAGCGATATTCCCGCTCTCATTTCGACGCAAAGCTTAGCCTTGTGGAAGGTCGTGGGAGGGGGGTATGTTCGTAGCCCCTGAAGTCTATTATTTCAGTCGAATTTGCGCTGCTCACATGTTTAGAAGTTTGAAATTCATTTGCCACGAAACAATAACAAACGGTTTAATGTGTTTATGAATTGTTTAAGTCAATGTTTAGTTAATTTATTTATCGAGTGGAGTTTTAATCATTTATGTCCAGAACTTTCGTTGCTTAATATCAACAGGTGGAGTGTAATGTCTTAGTTGTATCTAGTAGGTTTGTAAATATTCTTTCTTTTTCACGGATATTAGTTTCAATTATTCAAGTTTTTTTTCAGTTTCTTTATACTATGGTAATATTAAACATAGTAACTGCATATTTTTATTCATCACCTCATATTAGAGATAATGTGTAATTTATGGCTACAAGATTTTAATACTAATCTTATGCATGAATATAATTCTTGTATCTGTGTAGGTTTACGTTACTAAATAAATAATGGCTTTTATTTACTCCTAATATAAATTACAATTTAAATATTTTTTGCTCGGATATTATTCTCCAAAGTAAAAAATGTGTGTTTGCAGTAAAAAAATAATTCAAATATTCTAGTCACAATGGCAGAATGCAAAACGAAGCTTTATCCAAATTGTGACAACAATGTCTGGTTGAGATCCTGCGAGGTGGAAGTGACTGAACCTGTTGAAGGTCTAATAACTGGTAAATTGGAGGTGGTTTTTTGGTTTTATTTTCATTGAGTCTACTCTACCGAGTTATTCGGTACAATATTATGTAGGCTTGAGATACACAGACACGTTCAAACGTGATCGTGACGTACTCACCAGCTTCAGGCGCAACAGTCCTAATATACCATACTAATGTTTCTTTAAATAACTTCATATATATGAACTGCTAATAGCAACAAGAACGTCTGATGAGGTGCCTGACGCATTTAACATAATTTTGTATGTTATATTACCGGTTATATTTTACTAACTATAACTCATCACCCGACCTCAACCGAAAAATGTTTCAGGGGAATTCCCGTCGTGGCTGCAAGGCACTCTGTTGAGGAATGGGCCCGGATCCCTTAACGTTGGTTCGATGAGGTTTAAGCATCTGTTTGACAGTGCAGCTCTACTGCACAGGTACAGAAATGTAACCACGGATCAGTACTATTATTACTGTGTATTACTCATCGAGAGCGCGTTCGTTTTGATTGTACTTATAAGCTATTTAGTTGATTCATACAAAACTTATTCCTCCCGTTTCAGATTTCACATTCACAACGGTCACGTGACCTATCAGTGTCGCTTCCTACAATCGAACACGTTTAAGAAAAATCGCGCCGCGAATCGCATCGTGGTCGCCGAGTTCGGCACCGCGGCTGTGCCGGATCCTTGTCACACCATATTCGATAGGTAGTGACCGAGTTAATATAAGACGACGAACTTTTACAATTGTCTTGAATTTGGAAGAGAGTCTAATGCGGTAAACCACTACACGATATAAACGATGATTATTTAAAATAAATTTACCAACCACTATGTAGGCTCGCGATGTAAGGTCCTTAACATATAACAGTTGGAAATTCTTTAAGGCATACCGTCTACGGTTATTGCTGGCAATCCATATTATCAATAAAAACTGGCTAACTAATTAAGGACACGCAGAGATTGCCTTTACTTGTACGCAACACCCTGACGTATACCGCGATAAGGTCCGCCTTGCACTCGACAGAACGCCTTGGTTTTCTTCATATTCAAATAGGAAGGAAACATTCATATTCAAATAGTTGAGAAACTATAACTACTTGGACTTAACGTGGTAGGGTAAGGCTCAGTGCTCAACTTCGCTCACTCATCACATATTCTACCGCCAAACGAAGAAAACATAATATCTTAGCTCCCAAGGTTGGTGGCGCTTTGGCGATGTAAGGAATGTTTAATGATTAATATATTGCCAATGTTTGTGAGTGGTGGTGACTATTTACCATCAAGTGACCCACTTGCCAGTCTGCGTATTTTACGATTTGGCGCCTTGGCACAAAGTAATTTCCACCGATTAAATTGTAGGAAGTATATGTATTATGTTGATTAAGTAGGTAGGTTCTTTAATTTCCTTTTGAAAAATCAAGTAAAAAAGTAACACCACGAGAAGACGTGCCACCCGGGTTCGTGTCCCCTTGGCCATAGGTAAGTACGCCACGGTTCGGAGGTAACCGCCTATTCCTTACAGAGTAAGGAATATGCGGCTAAAATTAACTCATCTGTTCTAATAACTATATTATATTATACATAAACTTTAAAAGATATATTCACGATATGTTTCGTTTCGTAGAATTGCTGCACTGTTTAATCCAGGAGAGTCCATATCGGACAACGCGATGATTTCACTCTATCCTTTCGGAGATGAAATATACGCTTTTACGGAAGGACCGGTAATTCATAGGTAATGTATTAGATGATTACGACCCAAGATAGGCACTGGGTAGAACGCGTAGAGTACATCTTTAAGTTATTTGCAAGTAATTTTTCTACTATAACTTATGATATATTTAAAAAGAAAATTATTATTCCGTACAGGATTGATCCAGTAACACTTGAAACAATGGAAAGGAAAAACCTAACGGAATGTGTAGCTCTCGTCAACCACACCTCCCACCCTCACGTCATGTCCAATGGTGAGCTACTAAAATATAATTTTATTAAATAAAAACAAAACTTTGCTTCAAGAGGCTGATGTGGCAGTATGTGGAAATGTGACTGTTAACCGGAAACCACGAGCTTAAATCTGGTCAAGCTTACTGAGAATTCACGTGGTTTTTTTCTACGTATAATTTATCTTTTCCTCGGCGGTGATGAGTAATCTCAAGGTCCAATTAGGTTATGGTCGATAGACTATACTCTAAGTTTTCTTTTGGAAGGATGGTGTTTGCTCAGCTTCGAAGCTTTGATGAATTGTTTCTAGTTACTACTATTTAATATAAATAATATAATGAATGATTCCAGGTGATGTTTACAATGTTGGTATGTCCGTTGTGCGAGGTCGATTGCGTCACGTTGTCGTTAAATTTCCCTTCACAGAAAAAGGTAAGATAATTTCTGATGTATATAATATAATCTACACAATGACTCACTACACTCAGTATATTGATATACGGTCGTATTACAATCTTAGTCAGTGATAAATAATGTTAAAATCAAAACTAATTACAATTAATTTAAATTATTCTTTTTGAATTTATAAGAAGTGTTTATGACATGTATATATGAACACTGCAGTGTTGCCACAGGAATCAATCTTTAATTGTCCTTGACTTTTTGTGTTCCAATTTAAGTAGTCATTAGTGTTTTTTTTTTAAATTTCTACCTTATTACAGATACATTTTTTTTACAAATAAATAAATAATTTATAAAATTATATTTGTTCTAGGAGATATGTTCGCTGAGGCGCATATCGTCGCCAGCTTGAAGCCACGACTATCGATGAATCCGGCATATATGCACACGTTTGGTGATTATACAATATACATAAAGCCATGAAACAAATTCCATTTACAAAAATCAATAATAGAAACGCCGCTATGGCGACTACATGAATTATATAAGTTATAAATCAAGTACAATTTATTTATCGTAAAAATATTATTATGTTTGTGTGTGCTTGTTTCTTTATAAAATAGGTAGGTGAACTTAAATGGGCCACCTGATGGTTAGTGGTCACCGCCGCTCATAAACGCGTGTAAGAATTGTTGTGTGTAAGAAATATTGGTCATTTCTTACAACGCTAATGCGTTACCATCTCTGGGAACTAAGATGATATGTTCCTTATGCTTGTAGTAACACTGGCTCACCATCCCTCCAACCAGAACACAATGATACCAACTATTGCTATTTTGCAATAGAATATCTGGTGAGTTACCTACCCAGATCACAGATGAGCACGCACTAAGCCCTACCACCAAGTAAAAGTATTTATACCTAAGATTTACCTATTTATACTTGTACTAGTTAGTGTCTAAGCTACTGAAGCGTTAACAGCACTTTTATTAGGAGTCACGGAGAATTACTTCGTGATACTGGAACAACCGCTATCGGTGTCCCTCGTCGGTCTGGTACGGAGCCAAATTACCAACCGGCCTCTTTCTTCAAGTCTGCACTGGTACCCGGAACAAGAGGTGAGACTAAAGCGATATAAACGGAAAAAGCTAATGGATATTTTGAATATAGATATTGGTATCGTGCAAAACATTATAAGATAATGAAAACAAATATATAATCGGTCAATATCTACTATATTTCATATTCAGCTGGTGATATGCGATTACGTAGAAGATAATTTGATTACACTTTAATTGAAAAATCCAATGTAGTGAAATTCCAATTACTGGTCTTATAGAGTAGTACAGTAACAGCCTGTTAATGTCCCACTGCTGGGCTAAGGCCTCCTCTCCCTTTTGAGGAGAAGGTCTAGAGCTTATTCCACCACGCTGCTCCAATGCGGGTTGGTAGAATGGTTGGTTTGGTCTTATATTCTTAATAAGTAAATTATCACTTTTCCTTAAGTGTAGATCAAAGAAAAAAAAGGATTAATTAAAAATAGAACATTATATGTTTAACCGAATAGACGTTAAAACTTCACATTACATCAAATGGCAACAACGTTTTCGTCGCAGCATGCTATAATATGTATACTAACTATATGTATAACGTACATTAACACCGGACAAATAATTGAAATTAATCTATTTTCAGACTCACGTTGTATTATTAGGTAGGGAAAGCGGCAAAGAAGAAAAGCGATATCGAACGGAGACACTGTTTTTCCTCCATATAATAAACTGTTTTGAGGAAGACGGTAACGTTGTGGTCGACGTGTGCGCATACAAAGACGCTAAAGTTATAGATGCAATGTATATTCATGCGATCGAAGTAAGTGACGAAAGTAAACGTTTTATTTAAATGCCTAATACTTGTCCCGATTGATATTTTCCACATCATTTTTCTGTTGATACATTGTTGTTTATAACGGTGACGCAAATTACTGGCACTATAGAAATTATTTATATTTTTTCAAAATAGCGTCTCGCCATGTCTTTATGGCATTGAAAGTTACGTAGTTAACAAATATAAAATACACAAAAAATAAACATGAACCGTTTTACTCAATAAGAACCTGGAATAACCGCGTGAATGTGACCTGAACTTTCTAGACTTCTCGCAGCTTTATAAGAATATATTCTTTAAGAAATAAAAAACATATGGCCAGAAATTTTACGACAAATTATCAACTCTGGAAGTCAACATTAAAAAGTTATCATTTTCAAATTCTAATGGGACGAAACTTCATGACCCAAGTGTATAGTATAGAAAAAACTAACCGTAGTTTTTCAATTTACATGTTGTAGCTGAACCAAATAGGGCCATTACTTTTGCGCCACCCAGTATTATATAAGCAAATATTAATTTTTATTAACCAATTAACATGAACTTCACCGCACGCATCAAGTTAATTGGAAGTTATTGCATTATCTCAAACTATCTGTACAAATCGAATATTGTTAAGGATTAAAGTTTTATAAATATTGTAGTCAATGCAAAGTAATGCTGATTACGCTGGATGGTTTCGCGGGAGACCCAAGCGCCTCGAGTTGAGCCTCGTCGCCGCTCCGCTGACTAGGGTAGAACCCAAGCTGCTGGCAGATCTAGGTTGCGAAACCCCTAGAATACACTACGATTCGCATAACGGTATAAAAAAGGTTTCACTTAATAAAACAGCGACTTATAATGTAGTTCAATTTCTGCATTTATTATAATTGAAAGTAATATTAACCTACTCAAATTTTAATTGGCTCATTTTTTACTTTTTACTACTTTTAAAGAAGTGAATCAACAATTAGCATTTCTCCTTATAATGCATCTGTATTGCAATGCATACAGTGCATTATATTTGCGGGATCAGTTTTGGATAAAGATCGTGACAGGTATACATACAATAGACATATATATATATAATAGACACTTAGATTATGTTTGTACCATTAGACGATAAATTAAACTAATATTGTAGCAATTGAACAAGAACCTTCACTAACAGTTAAAATTTAAAACTTTTTCATTTATTTTCTAGGCCGCCCATATAGATATTTCTACGCTATCAGTTCGGATGTTGATGCAGAAAATCCAGGATCGGTAAGCTTGCCTTAGTTAGATGTAATTTTTTGTGTATGAGCTTTCACATTTTATTTTTTATTATAGTTTGCTTAAATCATTGCTTTATATATAATTTGAAAACTCGTTATTATTTAGTATCATCAGAAGAAACTGAAATGGCCTTTTTATGTGTGAAAAAACATTTCTAAAATACTACGCAGTTTGTTTTCCTTAAGTAAAAAATCATAGCTATATGTATATACGTATACATTATGTATTAAATAGAAACGAATTATATGAATTGTATAAATTATCCCCGAGTCTGTCCACATCAGCAGACACATTCTCTCCTCCTGCCGTACTGCGTTCCTTCTGTGCATGAAGCACCGACGCAGATAAGTCGTCACATGTCCGACTTGCCCTTAGACTTGACTTTATACTGACCTAACTAAGTACTGACTTAGATATTATAGTCATCAACACTTCGGTGTGACATGATTCATGTTATAATTATTTGAAAATATTCCAGATTGTCAAAGTTGACACCGTGACAGGCGAGACGAAGTCGTGGTGGGACAAAGACTGTTACCCCAGTGAGCCCGTCTTTGTCCCTAGCCCTCAGGCTGAGGTATTGAATACTTAATTTTCACCAACTAGTCTAACACCTAACTAACGCCTGGCGTTCGTTGCAAAGCAATTTTACTTGACATTGAACTAAAGCGTAGCTACTGCAGGAGGAAGACGAGGGCGTGGTGCTGAGCGCGCTGGTGTCGAGCGCGGACGAGCGCGCGGTGTGCCTGGTGCTGCTGGACGCGCGCGAGCTGCGGGAGCGGGCGCGCGCACACTTCCGCACGCCCTCGCCCGCGCCCAAGTGCCTGCACGGCTGGTTCCTGCCACGTGAGCCTGGACTGTGCTGACCACTTACTCTGTAATCAAATACCCAAAGAGAATATTGTGTTATATTTAGTAGCAGTAACTAGCCAACTGCACATATGTTTACTTACATAGTACAGTTGTTTAGTAATTTCGAATGTATTTATGTTTTACAGATATTTTACAACTTAACACAATTATAATTTTTATCAATAAGGGCGACAAGAACGGTAAAATAAAAACGTCATTTTGTATTATTATTCAACTCAAATGTTAGTATCGTCTATAATTATTGAGAAATAATAGCCCGCTAATCGTAATCTAAGACATTAAAGCAGGTTGTCGTATTTGATTACTACTTTTTATAATTCTATTATTCTGTATGTTATGTTTTTTTGGAAAATAAAGTCGTGTAATCATCATCAAATCTATTACTAGAATTATATCAGCTTAGTTGTTACCACGTTTAAAGCAAAATTGATGTCAATCTCTGGACAATGCAATATTCCGTTAATTTAGTAGACGATCGATACTAAATTACGCTAAGCATTTTAACTGAGATTTATGAAAAAAGGTTCAATTTTGATTGTTTTTTATTTTTATTTATTTATTTGGGAAACAAACAATTTTAAAAACACTGTAATATAAAACAAAAATAACAAAAATCACAAATCAATCAAGTTTCCACTTAAAGCTAATACACAAAAAAATAACAAATTGAATTAAATTAAATTAAAATTGAAAGTAAAACAAAAATAAAAACTGCAAATACATTATCACTTTAGGTAAAAGAGTTAAAAACAATTAGCATTTTAAGATATCACGAACTGCTCTTTTATAAACACCAATTTTTGGGCAAAAAATATCTAAGTTTTGGAGGTTATTATTATAATTTAGGCAAGAACGGTACAAAAACACATTCTTTGTAAATTTATTTTTACATGAGGGTACAAAGAACAAAGAATTATTTCTAGCACTAAGACGAGGACATTTAAATAATATGTTACTTAGAAGATATTTAGAGTCAACCATGTTATTAATTATTTTATACAAATATATTTGGTCTCTTAATTATCTACGCACAGTTAATGGGACTATTCTAGAGATATCTTTGTTATCAGATAAACCAGCTCTAAATCGCAAATTTTTTAAGAACTTATTTTGTAATCTTTCTAATTTATCTACGTAGATGTTATAATTGGGATTCCAAACTGTGGAACAATATTCAAGTATGGACCTAACATATGCGTTGAATAAAAGAATAAGGGTGGAGCAATGTGTAAATTCTTTACTCAATCTTAAGATGAACCCAAACATACGATAAGCCTTAGAAGTAATATACTCGATATGACAAGTAAACGATAACTTGTGGTCTAAAAGTACACCCAGATCCCTAACCTCTGATATTCTGGCTAATAAGGTATCCTGCAGTGAGTAATTATATACTATAGGTTTCTTTTTCCTTGTGAACGTTATTATGTTACATTTATTTATATTTAGATATAAGAGATTTTTAACGCTAAGTTGCTTAAGTTATTAAGGTCAGATTGAAGTGATACACAGCCTTGAGTCGAGTTTATAGTTTTAAAAAATTTCATGTCATGCGCATAGAGTAAAATATTGCAATTAGAAATGATTTGGGTAATGTCATTAATAAAAATATTGAATAATAAAGGCCCAAGATGAGACCCTTGTGGTACACCCGACGTGACGGGCACAAATGATGAACAAAACCCTTTAACAGCAACAGCTTGACTGCGGTCTCTTAAATATGATTCAAGCCAGCGAAGCAGATCACCGTGTATACCTAATAAATGAAGCTTTCTGATTAATAAGGAATGTGAAATCTTATCAAACGCTTTTGAGTAGTCCGTGTACACTACATCCACCTGACCACCACTATCCAACACAGCTACAAGTTGATGAGTAAATTCACATAAATTAGATTCAGTCGACCTACCAATATAATAAACCCATGTTGTTGGTCAATAATAACCGGTCTTAAAATAGGGTATAAATGGTCATAAACAATTTTCTCGAACAACTTAGCAATAGTATTCAATTTAGAGATAGGCCTATAATTTTGTATATTATGCTTATCACCAGACTTATGAATGGGTACCACATACGATTGTTTCCACACTTTAGGAATTCTTCCACTACGAAGAGATATGTTAAATAGCATGCAAAAGGGTAGTGCTAAGCTATTATAGCAGGTTTTCAAAAAAATCGGAGGGATTTTATCAGGACCACTACATTTGCTAATGTCAATATTTCTCAAATATTTTCTAACTAGATCAACAGATACATCAATTGTACCTATATACACAGACACAGAATTTAAAGAATGGTCCAAAGGCAATGAAGATACATTGCTAGTATCTGGTTCGAAAGCAGACTGAAAGTGAGTGTTGAAGAGGTGACAAATTTCATTGCCGTCCGATGATTGAATAGTATTATAAAACATCAAATCAGGTATATCAGATGTAGCATTCTTGGATTTTACGAAAGACCAGAAGATCTTACTGTTACGTTTAATGTTATTTTCAGCATTTCAATTATAAAATAACATAGTAAATATACTTAATAAAATATGTAGGCAATAAGTTTAGAAGTAAACGAATTATTTTGGTAATTTATTTACATATACATAATAATGAATATGTAGTATAATAATACTTATCATTCATTATTTATAATTACGGTAATTTATTAGTTCGTAAACTGACTTCTGATTACTTTTGTATAAAGTGGGTAGGACGCGCCAAAGGAGCGCAATCGTTTTAAATAATTCCGGGCACAAGGTCACGCTGTCTGAATATTATAAATTGAGTGTATTAATTATTGGACTGTCTTTCATTTAAAACCCACAAGTGTTAACATACTACCCACATAGTGATTGACAATGTAAAAATTAAAAAACCAAAGGATCTTACGGCTGACACCTACGTTTTGTGTGTTATTGTCTATCCATGTCCAGCTAAATTTGGCAAACGTTAAGCACATTTAGTACTTATACCTTCGTGACTAAATTTAACGTTGAACTTTATTTAATATTTGTGCGCTATATAACAGCTAGTGGCGCTAGTGTCGGCTTGAAAGTATAAGGAAAATATATACTCTTTTAATTTTTTTTTATTTGATCTTATCGACTAAATGAAGATTTTTTTTTACACTTGATAGGCAAGCGTTTTACCGTTGACTTGCCTGATCTTAAGCATCGACACGGTCTCAGATGTAGCACGCTTGCCTAAAAGAAACCTGTTCAATCTGGATTTAAAGACACCAACGTTGTACCCATCAGGAAATAGGGACTCAGGCAAAGCATTCTACAGTTTCGCAGTGCGAATAATGACTGTGGATTTAAAGCGCTTCGTACGTAGGCTGGGAATTTCCACTGTGTACCTATGGCGCTTTGGTCGCGTTTGCCTGGCCGTTCGATAATAAAAGGGGGCGGAAGGAATTAGGTCATGCAATTCCTGCGCACTTTCTCCGAAATGTATTCGATAGAAGATTGAAAGTGATGCAAACACACGTCGATGTTCGAGACTTTGGAGTCTAGACTCGACCAATGTGTCGTCTCCTATCAGCCTCCTGGCACGCTTCTCAATCAACTCTAGAGCCCGAAGGTGGTGCATAGCAGAGCCGTGCTAAAGGTGAGAGCAGTACTCCATACAAGACCTCATTTGTGCTTTGTATAAGTTGAGCAGTTGTTCTAGAGTAAAGTAACGTCTCACCTTGGAGAGGATACCAAGCTTTCAGACGGCTATTTGAGCTTTGGACTTAATAAAACAGCCGAAATTTAGAGTTGACGTGAGAATAACGCCAAAAGTTCAAGGTGGTCAGTTATAGGTACGGACAGATTTCGGAAGGAGGGAGGTGGCTGTAATTCCCTCTTTTTGGCGAAAAACAAACACTCCTGCGTCTTACTTGCATTGAACATGACCTATTTGGTATCGCCCCAATCAGACACTGCTAAGGGTCACGCTTAGGCGCTCAACCATGGCCTCTCTCCGAGCCTAAATCTGGGCCTTACTAGCTCGCGCGTTGGACTTGTAGCTCTCGACAACTGTGCAATCATCTGCGTACCCATGGATACCGGGCATCAGCTGATCATTGATGTGCAGCAGAAATAGTGTAGCCGAGAGCACTGAACCCTGGGGAACACCGGTCTTTATAGCCATTTGATCCGACGACTGGCCATCAACCACCACTCGTAACGATCGATTCCTCAGAAAGTCTAAAATCCATGCACAAAGGCTAGCTCGCAGGCCATATGCAGGAAGCTTGCTGATAAAGCTATCATGCCAAACCCTGTCAAAGGCCTTCGAGATATCCAATAAAACAGCAAGTGTCTCCCCATGTTTCTCGATGGCCTCACTCCAGATATGTGTGACGTACACCAGAAGATCACCAGTGGACCGATTTCGTCGAAATCCGTACTGTCGATCACTGATAAGATCATTGGCTTCTAGGAACGTCAGGAGCCTAGTATTAAGGACACGTTCCATTGTCTTGCACATAATTGAAGTAACCGAGATTGGCCTGTAATTGGTAGGGTCAGCTCGACTACCTTTTTTAGGCACGGGCTGCACGTTAGCAAACTTCCAAGACTTAGGCACCTGACCAGTCTTAAGAGAGAGGCGAAACAGACGCGTCGGGATAGGAGACAGTTCAGGCGCACAGTTTCTCAGGACAATTGCTGGAATGCCATCAGGTTCGCTAGCCTTGTTCACGTCTAGACTGCTTAGCATTTTGCGAACTTCCTTTTGCCGAATGTGTATGTCACTCATATAAGTGTCCGTGCTAGGTGTTGCTAGAGGTGTCGCGCTACCAGCGTCAGGTTTGCCTTCTCTTCAGCGATGTGAGCTAGCGTCCCGTCAAGCCAGTTTATTCCCTATTCGACTAATGTGATCGAAGCGTGACTTTGCAAAGCTTTCTTGCATGACTTGGCGGCTGTATTAAAGGCTCTGTTTTTTTGGCGTATGTCCCTCGCTTTGCGGTTACGAGAATCAGTCCAGGCCAGGTACGCTCGATGCTTCAACGCTTCTGCGCGTCCACATTCAGGCCCGACCCAAGGCTGTGCTTTGGTGGACATTGGCATGTCTGAAAACGGAATAAAATATTCCATAGCCAGACGCAGCAAATCAGTCACACTTTGCGCACTAATCGAGGGATCACCAGAAGAGAAGCACACAAGCCAAGATGCAAAGGATAGCATGCAAAGAAAGAGCGCATTCCTTCCCAATCTGCAGACTTGTATCGCCACACCCGCCAAGTTCCAGTGGGGCTGGGGTTGGGCGGGGAGTAGACAGATACAGATTCACCAGATAGTCGTCGAAGTTACCTAACGGTGCAGAGATCGATACCGAGTAACGGTCCGGATGAGTTGTCAGCAGAAGGTCCAAACAATATGCTTTATGCGAGTCAACTTCAGGTACCCGCGTAGCACCAATGACCAGCTGGGTAAGATCTAACGCTAAGGCTAGCCTTCGCGTCTCTAATCCAGCATGGTCAGTGTCCTGGTATGGAAATAGACACTCCTTGTGGTGGGCATTAAAATCCCCCAGAAATACTAATTGGGCTATGGGGTACATCTGTTGAGCCGCGTCAGCCGCCTCACTGAGGTATTCTGTGAGCCTTGTCTTCTGATTCCCGCTGTGCGATCGGTAGACACAGGCATACAGGATTTTCTCCATACCCGTGTCCACCAACGCCCAAAGTACCGAGAATGTGGTGTCTTCAAATCGTCGGAGTCGCCGAAAGCAGATGTCATTCCGGACGTAAACTTGTTTAAAGGAAATTAACACAATTCAATAAAATAACGACAGCAAATAGAAATAGTGGCGAAAGAACTTACAGTGCACAGCTTCGAAACCAACTACTTTACCATCGACGACTGAGCAGCGAATGAATCGACATTCGACAGAGCGCTTGCTTTTATAGACAGTGGTGGGGTCGATGCTGCCCACAGTAGGTTTTGCTTATATATATTTTTTATGGAATTGTGGTTAGCAATTTTTGGTATTTTAGTATTATAAAAATATTGTGTTATATGTTATAAGTAATACAAAAAAAGTGTATTGTATCTTAAAATGCATGCTGTGGCCGTCGAAGAGTCGCACATTTTTTGTTAAGTTTGAATGTGTTTTTATTATTACATGTGTAAGTATTGTACTGCTGATGGTCCTTAATAAAATAAAATAAATATCGGAACGGCGCTCCACAATATGTTATTACACAATAGATCTATACAATAATCTTAAAAATCACATACCTAATAACAATTTATCAATATTTATCGAAACGTGTTTAGAACATACTTATGTATTTGTACTTGTTCACAACCTTCATTAAAAATAGTAATCCATCATTACATTATTTAAATCCTTATAGGCCTGATAATATTTTTAGATAATCATTGCGTTTGCCGTTTACGTTAATTGAGGTATTGATTATATTAAATGAATATTTAATTATATCATACAATTGCGTGTAATTTTTGTATAAAACATTTGAATAACTTGTCTTCCTTCATCTTGTGTTCGAATGAAATTCTTGAAATTTAAAATAAAATTAAGGATGTTTTTAATTTCAATTTCAAATTTGAATATGTTTTTTTAGAACGTTTTATTGGAAATGGTTATATCATAAGAAAGTGTTTGCAGTGAATAGGTTTTTTCCTCAACAATGGCGGAATGCGGAACGAAGTTTTATCCGAACTGTGATGGCAACGTCTGGTTGAGATCCTGTGAGGTGGAAGTGACTGACCCTCTCGAAGGTCTAATAACTGGTAAATATACTTGTTGATACATAAAACGGTACTTAAAAACGATAAGATTATTTGAAGACTTACTCTCGTTTGGTAGCGTAACGGTAGAAGGTTTATAGTACATACCAGTTTCACAACTTTTCAAGATTGGAAACAGAAGTGATCCCAGTGATTCCAGGCATATGTCTATAGTACAGCTGTTTAATTAAATATTTCAAAAATGATAATAGATGAACGCATGAAGTTTGAAGAATAATTGTGTGTACCGGTTAAATTAAGTTTGACTATGTAAAGGCGTTTTTATCCTCACCACGTGTTGATGTAAATTTTATTAATTTTAAATATTTTGTTTATCTTTCAGGGGAATTCCCGTCGTGGCTGCAAGGCACTCTGTTGAGGAATGGGCCCGGATCCCTTAACGTTGGTTCGATGAGGTTTAAGCATCTGTTTGACAGTGCAGCTCTACTGCACAGGTACAGAAATGTTACTACGGATCAGTACTATTATTACTGTGTATTACTCATCGAGAGCGCGTTCGTTTTGATTGTACTTATAAGCTTTTTAGTTGATTCATACAAAACTTATTCCTCCCGTTTCAGATTTCACATTCACAACGGTCACGTGACCTATCAGTGTCGCTTCCTACAATCGAACACGTTTAAGAAAAATCGCGCCGCGAATCGTATCGTGGTCGCCGAGTTCGGCACCGCGGCTGTGCCGGATCCTTGTCACACCATATTCGATAGGTAGTGTCCGAGTTAATATAAGACGACGAACTTTTACAATTGTCTTGAATTTGGAAGAGAGTCTAATGCGGTAAACCACTCCACGATATAAACGATGATTATTTAAAATAAATTTACCAACCACTATGTAGGCTCGCGATGTAAGGCCCCTTACATACTTTTTTTTTATATTTGCCGGGAGGGCAAATGACTCTACTCCACCTGATGTTAAGTGGTAGTAGAGTCCAAACGCGAGGACGGCCAGTACAGTCGGGAAGAAGGTTCTGCACTAGCCGCCCTCGCCTTGCCGGCCCGCAAGATTCCTCTTCATGCCTCGTTTGAAGGAACCCGGGAACTTCAACAGAACTGCAATGTCCACGTGAGCGCTGGTGTCCCTTTACCATCACGATACCCATTTGCCAGTCTGCCTACCTATTATATTAAAAAGTGACAACATTGATTTGCCTTCGGAGGCAGTAGCGTATTTTAGGATTTGGCGCCTTGGCACAAAGTAATTTCGACCGATTAAATTGTAGGAAGTATATTTAATATGGTTAATTTTATTATTTAGGAAACTAATAATGAGCTGAGAGCTCTTGCATTATGTTGATTAAGTAGGTTTCTCAATTTCCTTTTGAAAAATCAAATAAAAGCTCTTAAATAACTCTTTGCGCTTCATCTTCTGTCTTCGTAAGTTCGATAATATTTCTCAATATCGTGATAAGTTAAAATGGTTTACTATTCGACAACTTCCGATTACTATATTCTCTTTTCTTTATTCTCTTTGACTCTCTCTCTCCTAATTATTTGAAAGGGAGGCTCAAATTTTTGTGTGATTATCACAATCGTCAGCTGCGCTCTAACAATTCTTACCTTCTTTCTGTTCCTATTCACACTTCTGGTTTTGTTTCTAATTCTTACTCCGTTCAAGCTGCCCGATTATGGAACAAAGTACCTGAGCATATAAGGAAAGCCACCTCCAAACTTATTTTCAGGTCTCGTCTCCGTGAGCATATCTTGTCAGAAAGCTCCTAGTTCTCTTCATTTTTTCTCCTAGTTCTCTTTATCCGTGCAGTGACGGAGAAAGAATACATTTTACTGCCCCTTTTCCATGGGTGTCGTAAGAGGCGACTAAGGGATATCTGAGCGACCATCTGCTCATCTGGTGGTAGGATGATAAACATCCGCCTGGCTTGTTACCACCGTACGCATGGTGAAAATCTCGTGAAGTGGCTTGCAGCCGCGTTTCGAGGTCAGCCAGCGTACAGCCAGTGCCCGAGCGAGCATTGCCGCGATGGGTGTTAGTCCAGTGGAGACGGCTGCTGAACCAATGCCGGGGGAAACTGTATTGCCCTGCCGGACAGGGAGACCCGAAGAAACGGCTATTCCGCTGGCCGCCCGTGGCATAGTACAGGGGCCCAAGCGTGCCTAACCAGCACGCGAGGCTGCCCCACCAGGCCACGCATAATCTCGGGGTGGACCGTCGTGCCGGTTGGTGACCGGAAGGTGGGGTCCCGGCGGCCACTTCCGGGGGGGTTCGGGGGCCCTTCCGTCCGGTGGGTCAGTGTAGTTTCCCTTTTGGCTACCACTTGGGGAAACACGCCTCCACACTTTGCCCATCCCTGTCGTGGCAATACGTCGCTCGCTTCACGTCTCTTTTCCACTCTTTTTTCCCATATGGTAGCGCATCAAAGCAGGAATGACGGTCGTACAGCGGTGCACACCCCCACCATACCCACGCTGTTTGAGGTCGAGTTCACTAACATCCGTGGACTCCACGCTAACCTCAACGCTGTCCACCACCATCTCGAGACAGCACGGCCAGCAATGTTGTTTCTAACGGAGACACAAATACTCCGTCCTGCCGATACCAGCTACCTTAATTATCCCGGCTACATGCTTGAAGAATCCTTCAAAGCGAAAGCCGGAGTATGCTTGTTCGTCAGGACGGATGTTTGCTGACACCGACTGCGCTGCTTGGAAGACCCCTCCTTCTCCATGTTGGTGGTACGTGTGGATCTGGTTCGTCAGAGTCGGGTCTACGTGTGCCTCTACAGATCCCACAATGGTGACTTGGAGACAAGCCGATTATTCGACCACCTTAGTCGGGTGGCAGATGCTGCGCAAGAGCAGTTTCCTAACGCGGAATTGGTGTTTTTGGGGGATTTTAATGCTCACCACGAATCATGGTTGAAATCCCTCAAAACTGACCATGCTGGGAGGACTGCTCATGCTTTTGCTCTCACACATGACTTGACCCAACTGGTTGATCAGCCCACCAGAATCCCAGACATTGATGGGCAAGCGCCTTCTCTACTGGACCTTCTGCTGACTTCTCACCCGGTGGAATATCAGGTTGTGGTTCAAGCTCCACTTGGTTCTTCGGATCACAGCCTCATATCTACCAAAGTGCCACAGGCCAAGCTGCCGCCACCAGCGGTATGCAAACGTCGCGTTTGGCACTACAAGTCGGCAGATTGGGACGGTATGCGCGATTACTATGCGTCAGTCCCTTGGAAGGAACGTTGCTTCAGTGGGAATGACCCGACAGCTAGTGCCGCTGCTGTTGCTGACGAGATCATGTTGGGAATGAAATACTACATTCCTAGCTCAGATCTCGACAGTAGAGGTGCGCGTAACCGTTGGTTCACTCGCGAATGTGTCGACGCTGTATCATCTAAGCAGGCGGCATATCGCGAGTGGATCAACGGCTGCATTAGCGGGGCATCTAACATTGACTCACTGATCTACAATAAAAACTCCAAGTCCTGTAGGAAGGCTTACACGAGAGCGGACGCACAGCGCATTGTACAGATTGGTCATGACCTTATTTCACATCCTCGGGGCTCCCGTAGCTTCTGGCGTCTGACCAAGTCTGTGCAAAACAATTTCTGCCAACCTTCGCTGCCACCGCTCAGAAGGCCGGACGGATCGCTAGCTCACAGTCCGCAAGAGAAAGCTGATCTCCTGGCTAAACTCTTTGCCGACAACTCCGTCATCGATGATTGTAGTGCTCTGCCACCAGTAATACCTTCTTGTGGCCACACGATGCCTGACATCAAAATCAGGCAGCGTGATGTGCGAGCGGAGCTGCAATCACTTGATGTACGGAAAGCTGGCGGTCCCGATGGAATACCAGCCATAGTGCTGAAGAAGTGCGCGGCGGAGCTGTCTCCCGTGTTAACGCGCCTGTTCCAACTTTCTCTTTCTTCGGGATGTGTGCCGGAGGCTTGGAGAAGAGCTAATGTGCAAGCGGTTCCCAAAAAAGGGGATCGGTCTGACCCGGCAAATTATCAGCCAATAGCTATCACCTCAGTACTTTGTAAGGTGATGGAACGGATTCTTAACAACCAACTGATCCATTACCTAGAAGATCACTGTTTGATTAATGATCGTCAGTACGGATTTCGACCAAAACGGTCTACAGGTGATCTTCTAGCGTACGTAACACACCTCTGGGGTGAAGCTATCGACAAGCATGGGGAATCGTTGGCTGTCAGCCTCGATATCTCCAAGGCTTTCGACAGGGTCTGGCACAGAGGTCTTCTCTCCAAGCTGCCGGCATATGGTCTTGTAGCGGCGTTGTGAATGATGTTGTAGATGAGGTTTGATTAAAACAAAGTTTCTTCCACTACTAATTTATTTCTTGTAGAAATAATAAACACAAAGATAGGCACAGCACAGCACAGAGTAGAATGAGAAGAACGAAGTATGAAGGAAAGTTTAGATGCAAGAAGGAAGTATGACTTATTACAAAGAATTAAGGTGCAAAATCGTGTAGCAAATTACAAGCGAGAAGCGACGTGCGTTCAGTACGAGATCTAGGATTCGACTGCTTGGCGGAAGGCGGCCGACCGCCGAGCCGATGCGCTTACGTTTCTTTGTTCAAAGTAACGGTATTTCATTTAGAATAGACATTTCTATTATACGATCGCGCGGCGACTGCCTTCCGACATTACATAAATTATTATATTATATTTTAATTATTTATATGATTTTAAAGTGTAAATATTTATATTGTGTATTACATGTATATGTTATAATATATAATATGTATTTATTATATAATTTATATAAGTATATAAAGTATTATAGTATATATAGTATAGTTATATGTACATATGTTATAGTAATATTTGTATTTATGTTACATTTATTATTTTATGTATGAAAATATATAAGATATTATGTGATTATATATATAATGTTTTATTTATATAAGTTATATAGGTTGTAGGGATCTGGTAAGTGTCGCGTTCGCCACAGTCTGCCTGCTCAGCTTTGCACCTGGATTGCCAGCTTCCTACACAAGCGCAGCCTTCGTGTTTTAGTTGATGGTTGCGCTTCACAATTCTATGTAGTGAATGCTGGGGTCCCCCAGGTATCTGTGCTATCTCCCACTCTGTTTCTTTTGCATATCAATGATATGCTCTCTCTCGGGAACATTCATTGCTATGCAGATAGTACAGTGCATGGTGGATACCACGGACGCGCAGTGGCTGGGCGAGCGGAAATTCAGGAGAGGCGGGAGGATCTTGTCATTGAACTCAATAGGACGTTAGAGCTTATCGCCAAATGGGGCTCAGATAATCTTGTTGAGTTTAATGCCAAGAAAACACAGGTATGCGCTCTCACAGCAAAAAAGTCACCATTTTCCCCTCTTCCCTCCCTCTGTGGCACTCCGCTGGTGATACAAAGCAAAATCGCCATGCTGGGGATGGACGTTCGCTGCGACCTTAGTCCAAGGGATTACATCGAGGCTGTGATAAAAACAGCTTCACGGAAACTCGGAGTTCTGAACAAGGTGCGGCGTTTTTTCACGCCACAACAACTGTGCCTGCTGTACAAAACACAGGTACGGTCTTGCGTTGAATATTGCTCGCACCTTTGGGATGGCTCCGCTAAGTACCTACTTGAGGCCTTGGACCGGTTGCAGCGACGTGCGGTCCGCATTATTGGCGACGTAAATGTCACTAACACCCTCGAGCCTTTACAATTGCGTCGAGAGATAGCTGCGCTGAGCGCTTTCTATCGACTGTATCATGGCGAGTGTTCCGAGGAATTATTTTCCCTAATTCCTGCTTCCCCCTTCCTTCACAAGTCTACGCGTGCTGGCTCTCGATGTCACCGACTAACTGTGACATCAATTCCATCGCGCACAAAGAAACTTGGCAACTCCTTTCTTTGTCGCACTTCCAAGAAATGGAATTCCTTACCAGCTCACGTATTCCCCTCCTCTTACGACCCGGGTTCCTTCAAACGAGGCGTGAAGAGGCATCTTGCGGGCCGGCAAGGCGAGGGCGGCTAGTGCAGAACCTTCTTCCCGACTGTACTGGCCGTCCTCGCGTTTGGACTCTACTACCACTTAACATCAGGTGGAGTAGAGTTATTTGCCCTCCCGGCTAATATAAAAAAAAAATAAAAAAATCTTTGACATCTATAATGCATTATTATTCATATAACAAATATAACAACAAGAAAGAATATATTAATAATATATATATATATATATATATATATATATATATATATATATATATATATATATATATACATATACATACATATATATTCTTTTTTGTTGTTATATTTGTATGTATGTATATTTTCGACTATAAATTACCGCCTTCACGAATTTCCGCTTAGCCTAAAGGTTGACTGGTAGAGAATGCCTTTGGGCATTAAGTCCGCCTTTTGTCATACTACTCAATGTGATGGGCAAAAAAAAATAGATACGGGCAATATAAAAAAATAAAAAAGTAACACCACTAGAAGACGTACCGCCCGGGGTCGTGCCCCCTTGGCCATTGGTAAGTACGCCCCCGTTCGGAGGTAACCTTTGTAAGGAATATGCGACTAAAATTAACTCGTCTGTTCTAATAACTATATTATATTATACATAAACTTTAAAAGATATATTCACGATATGTTTCGTTTCGTAGAATTGCTGCACTGTTTAATCCAGGAGAGTCCATATCGGACAACGCGATGATTTCACTCTATCCTTTCGGAGATGAAATATACGCTTTTACGGAAGGACCAGTAATTCATAGGTAATGTATTAGATGATTACGACTCAAGATAGGCACTGGGTAGAACGCGTAGAGTACATCTTTGAGTTATCTGCAAGTATTTTTTCTACTATACCTTATGATATATTTAAAAAGAGAATTATTATTCCGTGCAGGATTGATCCAGTAACACTTGAAACAATGGAAAGGAAAAACCTAACGGAATGTGTAGCTCTCGTCAACCACACCTCCCACCCTCACGTCATGTCCGATGGTGAGCTACTAAAATATAACTTTATTAAATAAAAACAAAACTTTGCTTCAAGAGGCTGATATGGCCCAGTATTTAGAAATGTTACTCAGGTTATGGTAAATAGACTATACTCTAAGTTTTCTCTTTTGGAAGGGTGGTGGAAACTCAGCATCGAAGCTTTGATGAATTGCTTCTAGATACTACTATTTAATATAAATAATATAATGAATGATTCCAGGTGATGTTTACAATGTTGGTATGTCCGTTGTGCGAGGTCGATTGCAACACGTTGTTGTTAAATTTCCCTTCACAGAGAAAGGTAAGAGGTTTTTATCTGGTATTGATTTCAATTAGTTGAAGCTACGAGATGGAAAATTCGCATAAAAATGCTTACGACGTATTAAGAAAAATAAATATTACAGCAGTAGAATAGATAGTAAAGCGGATTCCCGGATTCCCGAATCAACTTATTCTGAAAATAATAGTTTTGAAATCTGTACATCTGTACACATTTCAAAGTCCCGTTTGGTAATACTATAAGGCTGTCAAAATAATAAATCTTGTTTGACTATTATGTCTCGCAAAGAAGCGTTTCTTTCTAAATAAATCGTGTCATATTGAACGTAATAAGTAATCTCTAATTATAGTTTTTTAACTTGTTTTTTTTTCACTTGTCTGTATTTTTGACGTGAAACGTCTTTCACTTAGATCATTGGTTCAATTACCGAAACCAAACTTAACGAAATATGTAACCACAAGATCACTTAATTATTACTTAGTTAGTAAGCACCCGCCAGCGTTATCTATCACCATTATTCATTATTTAGAGGATAGACTGCCTCGTTGGTCTAGTGGCTAGATGTAAGGCCGCAGACCCGGAGGTTCTGGGTTCGATTCCCAGGTCGGGCCAATAAAAAAATGTCATTGAGTTTTTCTGTCAGAAAATTCTCAGTAGCAGCCTGGAGACTGAAAGTTGGGTGTGTACACTCCCGTGCCTCGGAAAGCACGTAAGGCCACCTCTCCGTCCTGCACCTGAATCCTTTCGGGACGTGTCGGATTGCCGTCCCATCGAATTATGAGTGTTCGGGAATAGAGAGTGCACTTGTTTCCGTACACACTTGTGCATTATAATATCGGCCACCGTGGCTGAAATCATTCTGGAGGACATTATTATTATTTAGAGGATAGAAGTCATTACTTGATAGTAGGCAAGTGACTTTGATATATATGGCGCTGTAATCGCGCACCGCACGCAGCAGTTCGCAGGCGCGTTCTTAAGAACTTGGCTTAAGAAGACTGTTACGTAATGTTTGAATAATAAATGTAAATAAATGTTACTCGTGAATGTATATTTCCCTTTAATAACATTATCTACTCACTAGTTTTTATTACACACTCTCTATGTCATGTCTATGCACAAGATGTTGCCCGTAATCCACTGCGGCAACATCTCTCTCCTGATCCGCCTACCCGATGTGTTTTTAGTTTGTATAAATTAGTTAACTAACATAATGATAGTAAATAAAGTTTTAATGGTTCTAGGAGATATGTTCGCGGCGGCGCATATCGTTGCCAGCGTTAAGCCACGATGGTCAATGAATCCGGCGTACATGCATACATTTGGTAATTATACACTAACTTCTACCTGTGTGTGTGGGTAGATAAAATTATAAGATTAAATCAATGAAAGTTATTTAATCTTAAAAATATGTTTGCGTTTGTCTCTATATTTTATCGAGCCACGATGGCTACGCTTCACGATTATTGTTTCCATATCAATTAGTTATCATCGATGATCCAAACAGAAGCTTTACAATGTCCCCGACTATAAAAGTACAATGTAAGACATTGTTTATGACAAAGATTTATGTATTGTTAGTAGTACTACTAATAATTAAGCATTTGAAGCCTTAATAAATATATAGGAATGACGGAGAATTACTTCGTGTTACTGGAGCAACCGTTATCAGTGTCCCTCGTCGGTCTGGTACGGAGCCAATTAACCAACCAACCTATTTCTTCAATTCTGCACTGGTATCCGGAACAAGAGGTGTGTTTGATTCCGCAAACCTATTCCCTTTTTCTCTTTTATTTACGAATACTTTTCGACACGTATCCGAGAGGGTGCGGGATCGTTTTCTCAAAGTTTCACATTTGTTGCCCTTCCCACACTGCTCTGCTTATTTAGATTGGAAATATCAGAATAGCGAGATCTAAGATTTTAGTCAAACATAACTTCATATTTAATATTATTTTACCTTAAATGAATCGTCAAAAAGTTAATAATAAAATGGGTGTTTGTTTAATCGAACATATATTAAGTAATTTTCATCACAGGATGCTATAGCTAACTATATGTATATCGTACATTAACACCGGACAAATAATTGTAATTAATCTATTTTCAGACTCACGTTGTATTATTAGGCAGGGAAAGCGGCAAAGAAGAAAAACGATATCGAACGGAGACACTGTTTTTCCTCCATATAATAAACTGTTTTGAGGAAGACGGTAACGTTGTGGTCGACGTGTGCGCGTACAAAGACGCTAAAGTTATAGATGCAATGTACATTCATGCGATCGAAGTAAGTAAATCAAGTCTCCTCTATAAATAAGAACGTAAACATTGACGAATGTACGAAATCAATGTACGTTAAACTTGTTGCTATTGTTTTTGCCACATAATACTTGTGTATCCTTATAAAATGAAATACTTTTAACCGATTAGCATCAATTTCACCGAACGCACAAAGTCATTTTTTCTATTATGATTATTTTAATTTCTTGTAATATCTAAAAAAAGATATGATGTATGAAGACGGACAAATTGTGTAAAGAGTTAGTAGTTGTGTAAAGACAATGAAGTTAATATTATTTATTTTGGAAAGTATTAAAAACATATAGACTTTTAGTCAATGCAAAGTAATGCTGATTACGCTGGATGGTTTCGCGGGAGACCCAAGCGCCTCGAGTTGAGCCTCGTCGCCCCTCCGCTGACTAGGGTAGAACCCAAGCTGCTGGCAGATCTAGGTTGCGAAACCCCTAGAATACACTACGATTCGCATAACGGTATAAAAAAGGTTTCACTTAATAAAAAAGCGCCTTATAACTTGTTTCATATTGCGCATTCATAATAATTGAAAGAAAATTAACATACTGAAATTCAAATTGGCTCATTTTTTACTTTTAGCTTGGAATGTTTAAATATTTTTTTTCATTGCTTTTTAATATAATTTGAGAAAATTCAAAACAATTTTATTATAGGATCCGATTTAGTTTATTCTGACACATCATACTTTTGGACAATATCTACCCAAATTAATATTTTGGTAATTCAACAAAAATCGGTTATGACAATAAAAATCAAAATATTTTCTATTCAAATAGAATCTTACAAGTAGTTATGAATCATCAAGCGCAACCAATAACAATTAAAACGATTTTCATTATATTCTAGGCCGACCATATAGATATTTCTACGCTATCAGCTCGGATGTTGACGCTGAAAATCCCGGTTCGGTGAGGTCATATTTAAGTAGTATTTAATATAATAAAAAAACAATTTTAATTCACTGTTTGAAGCGTCACTCAGCATCAATCGTTTCTATACGTTATATGTATAATTAAATTATTGCATGATTAATGTTTTCTTTTAATTATTTGAATATATTCCAGATAATCAAAGTTGATACCGTGACAGGCGAGACGAAGTCGTGGTGGGACAAAGACTGTTACCCCAGTGAGCCCGTCTTTGTCCCTAGCCCTCAGGCTGAGGTATTGAATACTTAATTTTCACCAACTAGTCTAACACCTAACTAACGCCTGGCGTTCGTTGCAAAGCAATTTTACTTGACATTGAACTAAAGCGTAGCTACTGCAGGAGGAAGACGAGGGCGTGGTGCTGAGTGCGCTGGTGTCGAGCGCGGACGAGCGCGCGGTGTGCCTGGTGCTGCTGGACGCGCGCGAGCTACGGGAGCGGGCGCGCGCATACTTCCGCACGCCCTCGCCCGCGCCCAAGTGCCTGCACGGCTGGTTCCTGCCACGCGAGCCCGGACTGTGCTGACCACTTACTCTGTAATCAAATACTCAAAGAGAATATTGTGTTATATTTAGTAGCAGTAACTAGCCGAGAGCACATATGTTTACTTATATAGTACAGTTGTTTAGTAATTTCGAATGTATTTATGTTTTACTGGTTTTTATCCTGTACCTGTATGACGAATTAGACACTATTCGCTTAAAGAATACATACCTTTAGTGTTCTTTCTTCTTCATGAAGAGTTAACATAATAATACAACAAGAACAAGTATGACGCTAGATATCCAAGGTTTGCATAACATTTTTTCTATACAAGTATGATGAGTCGGTAAAATATCAATAATCGTGTAATTTTGCTAATAATGCCATTAATAATCAAAGTTTTACATAGTCTGGAATAGGGCAATTCGTATTAACCAACAGAGCTGAGCCTACCTACTCGAGATGATAAGCGGGCGCTCTACTTGAGCTTAGAGTTCAAGATAATTCCCAAAAATTTGGTGAAATTGTAGTAAATCTATGTTTTTATAAAAAATATAAGCTAGGTGAGAGGGATCTATTTTGATAATTATATTTCTAATTTCATTTACAGAAACAAACCATAAATCACCGGTTCTTTTGTTATTCAGAAATTCAAAAGTTTTTATAAGATATATAAGAGTAAAATTACTGCTTCGAAACCTCACGGGCAAAACAAATGGTGCACACAGATTGCTTACACTTTTTTTACGCAGTGGAAACCTTCAGAAAGGTACCCAGCTGTCATTTTGAAATGGGTTATGTGGGATTCTTACCCACTAAAACCACTGCGATGGCCGTCCTCGGCACGGATCGGAGAGGCTGCGGGATCGTGTTGATATAACGAATCCGCGGCCTCTCCCGTGCTGTGCTCCGCTCGTGGCTCGGCGGAGCTCTCCTCAGGGGGCGAAGGTTATCTCGCCCCCCCACACTCCTCGCTAGTGCGTACGGCAGCGCGAGACCATCCCGGCTGCCGTCCTCCTCAGGGCCGTCTGAAATAAGACACGCGAGGCCTCCACCTCACGCATCCACGGCCCCAGGGTTACGCCCTATCTTTTAAGCCCCGGGCGTCGGGGCTGTGGGAGGGCCAAGACGACGCCGACGTCGTCTCCGCCGAGCAGGATCGACCCTTTCCCGTTCCCGCTCCGCCGTCTCCTTCTGGACCATGACGGTCTTACAGAAGGAAGCCTCCTTCTGTAAGACCGTCACGACCGATACGGTCTTCCACGCCGATTCCTTGCGGAGCATCGCCGACACGACTGCTCGCAGGGAGTGGTCTTGTCCGATTTCGCGGACCAGGATCTCCCTCTCCGCATTCCACGCGGGGCACGCCTCCAGCGTATGCTGAGCGAGCAACACGAGCCTGCAACGGGTAGAGCTAAGTGTAGATCGTTTACACTTAGTTCTACCCGTTGCAGGCTCGTGTGTTGTTAACGAATTATAAGTTTCGTAGTCATTAGCGATTCGAATGTAACGGTATTTTGTAAGATTAATTTTAATCAACTTTTCTTTTTGTTTGCAAAACAATGAAACTAAAGTATATATGCCTTGGTAATGACGAAGTTAGTAACTTATCTTCAAATACATTTGCTTATAGCTGGATGTTTACCAATTTTATAAGATTATTGTAGTACTGTAGTCAAGGAATTAGAGGATCAGTAGTGGAAGGGCTTTGTGCGTGCTCGTTTGGTTAGGTACCACCTGCTCATCAGATATTTTATTGCAAAACAGCAACACTTGGTATTGTTGTGTTTCAGTTTAAAGGGTGAGTGAGCCAGTGAAATTACAGGCACAAGGGACATAATATCCTAGTTCTTGGTTGGTGGCGAATTGGCAATGTAAGCGATGGTTAACATTTCTTACAATGCCAATGGGTGTTGGTGACCACTTACCATCAGGTGGCCTATCGGCATCGGCCGGGTGGCTCGTCCGTAATAAAAAAAGGAAAGATATACTTATAACACCGACTTGTTACCGATTTTGCTAAGTTAATAAATCCTCACGGTTGTTGTTTCCATTATGAGATACCACCGTTATTTTATGCTTTGCTTATTAATAAATTTAAGTCTTATTCTTCCCTTTAGGTAGCATTAGGTAGCTTTAGGTAGAATTCGATATGTAACAGGACAATTCTCAAGAGCCCTCATAAGCCTACTTAAATAATTTTTTTTTTGATTTGAGATACGTACACAGTGTAAGTAAGAAGTGTTTTCTTTCTTGAAGAAAAGGGTTTTAAATTGCAATTATAAATTATTTTAATTATGATTGTTTTTAATTATTAGTTAAGAAGTCGATTCTATACCCATGCTGCATTCATAATGTTATAGATGCCATAAGCTTGACGGGCCATCTGAAACAAACGTAACAAATATTACGGTTAAAATATTGAGTCGAATAATTGTGTGAATGTTGAATGTGAAAAAGAAACTTGATGTACAAATAAATTAATAAATAAATAAGCCTTTATTTAGACACATTTTGCTACATTTTACATTACTAAAATTATCACTCTAGTGAATTGATATCGACAACTTAGTCTGTTAGCCAAATTTGGCAATGGCCTTCTCCATTACTTTCCACTCTATTTTATGTGCGGTCCTGGTCCATGTATTCTCTGCTGTTTTATTTCATCCTCCCACCTTCGAAACGGTCTTCCACATATCTTTTAGCGTTTCCGGGATACCAAAAAACCAAAGTTTTGTTCCATTTCTCAGTACCTCTTATTATATGACCTGCCCATTTCCAATTGAGTTTCCGAATTCTAGTTATTACGTCGCGTACTTTCGTGCGCTTTCTAATGGTTCTGTTTTGTATTCTGTCGCTTTTCCTGACATTCAACATGCTCCTCTCCATCGCTGTTTGGTATGTCTTAATTTTTTCATTTTGCGCTTTGGTGAGTGCCCAAATTTGACAGCCATAAGTGAGTATTGGCAGCACACAGGTGTTATATAGCTTCTACTTAACAAACATCTTAGTTTCTTTACTTTTCATAACTTCTTTTAGTCTCCAATAACTTTTCCATGCGGTACCTATTCTTGTGTCTATTTCTTTTGACATTGAATTCGTTGATGAGATGAGTTGGCCTAAGTAAGTGTACTCTTTTACGTATTCGATGGGTTCAGCATTTTATACATTAGGGTCTTCGGTCGCGTTTGTCAATACTTTGGTTTTAAAGGTATTCATAGTTAGACCAACTCTGCGGCTTTCTATATCCAGATCCGTTAGCATATTTTGAAGATGGGCACTTGGTACAGCGAATATAATAATATCGTCAGCAAATCGTAGGTGGGTAAGCTGTTTTCCATTTATGTTTAAACCATAGTGGTCCCATTTAACTTTGCGAAAGACGTTTTCATAAACCGCAGTAAATAATTTGGGAGATAGGGGGTCTCCTTGGAGTACGCCTCTGTTAATTTTTATTTCTTTTCCCTGTTTTTCTAACTTTATTTTAGCTGTACTGTTTGCGTATATATTTTTAAAATTCTTATGTATTTATGTTCAACTCCTTGGTTTTTTAGGCTTAACCAGATGCTTTCATGTTTAATTGAATTGAAAGCCTTGTTGTAATCTATGAAGCAACAATACAATGGTACATTATATTCTCTATTCTTTTCAAAGACTTGCCTTACAACGTGTAAGTGGTCTAGTGTTGAGAACCCCGCCCTAAATCCGGCTTGTTCTCTAGGTTGGTTCTCGTCTAGAGTTCTAGTTATTCGGCGGAGAACAACCTTTGCAAATACTTTATATATATTGGACATTAGGCTGATAGGTCTATAGTTATTTATTTGACTAATATCACCCTTTTTATGGAGAAGTATTATCGTAGAATTCTTCCACTGAGATGGTATTGTTTCGGTTTGTAGTATGTCGTTATAAATAACTTTTAGTATAGGTACAACAACTTTTTTACAGTCGATTAGTAGTTCATTGCTGATGTGGTCGGGTCCAGGGGCTTTGTCTGTTTTCTGTGTTTCAATGGCTTTGATTATTTCCTCTTCTAGGATAGGTGGCACACCGTCGCTACTAGTTAGATCGGTTTCGTCTAGGTTATTTTTCCTGGAATATAAGTTTTCGTAGAATTTAGTAGCTTTTGACAATATATCTGGTATTTTAGTCTTTTCCATAGAATATTGGTCTTTAATTTTGGGTATCCAGTTTGTCTTATCCTTTAACAGCTTAACAGCTCTCTTGATGCCTCCATTCTTGATGATGTTTCTCAAAAACCACACGTCTAAGGCGTTCTCTGTCTTTCTTAATTTGTGTTTTTGTTTCTTTACTTACTATGCTTATTTCTTCCCTGATACTTTTTGTTTTGTTTGTAATATTAATCAATTTCAACCTTTTTTCTAGAAGTTCATTAGTTTTATAAGACAAGTTTTTCTTCTCGTTCGGTTCGCCTTTGTTATTCTCTGATTTTGTTGTTAGTATTTCGTGTTGTACATTATATTTTTGTTGAGTGTTTAGGTATTGAATAGATGTTTCCTGCAGAGAGTTAAGCTTTTTTGTAATCGTGGCTATCGATGCATTGTTTGGAGTTTGGGATTTTATTTTGAAGGGCCGACTTAATTTTGATTTGTATGCTATGTTGAGATATGCTCGGAGCATTCTGTGGTTGCTGTTGAAGTTGAGGTTAGCGATGGTACTGCAATCATCAAAATAATTAATTTGGTTCATAACAATATAATCAATTTCATTCCTATACCGTCCGTTCGGTGATATCCATGACCATTTCCTTGATGCCCTTTTTTTGAATTTACTGTTTAGTATTTTCAGATTATTTTCCAAAGCGAATTCCATTAACTTTTGCCCATTCCTTGTCCTTTTGCCTTTACTATGAGAGCCCAGGACGATATCTTCCCCATTCAGTGGAGAACCAACTTGAGCGTTAAAGTCCCCCATTACTATGCAGTTTTTGTGCGTATATTTTTGATAGCACTATTAAATCTATCTCAGAAACGGTAGATTGCTCTGTCGGGGAGTATATTTGGACAATAGACCATCTTTCTTTCTTAGGGGGTATTGTTATATTCAATACAGCAATTCTTTCCGAAATGCCGACTATTTCTTCTAAAAAGCTTGCCAGCTCTTTCTTTATTAAGAATCCTACACCATGTCTTCCTGGTGTTTCTCCTATGTAGTATAATATGAATTGATTGTACTCTTCAATTGCCTCGCCGTTTCTTCTTACTTCACTTAAGCCAATAATATCCCATTTAATATGTTGAATAGCATGTGTTAATTCTTGTAGGTTCTCTTCTGATCTCAAAGAAAGTGTATTATACGTTGCTATGTGGTATACTCGTTTCCGATTAAGTTTCTCGTTTTCAAATTTACCTATTGTAGGTGTTAAATTATTTGAAGGGTAGTGCTCGCTTTTCCCCGCGGTGACCGGCCGTCTTGGGGTGGTTGCTCTGGTTGTTTCGTTCGGTAGGTACGTTTTGTTAGTTTGTTTTCGTTTCCGGTTGTCGATGTCTATTAGTGGTTTTTTGAAGTTGATGGCAGTGTTAGTGGCGTAGATCTACTCCTCGCCACATAATCCAGCATGTTTTTTTACTAACCTTCTTTGGAGCGGGCGTAGTTAAGCGGTGTGGTGATTTAATTGGAGAATCTGTGCGGTCTCTTTTCTTTTTGTCCCTTTGGTCTTCTTTCGGGTCTTTGGTAACCAATTTATCTCTTATGAGATAACAGATTTTGCCCTTCGCTCTTTCTTCCTTCATTTGAGGTAGAAGCTGTTTTCCCTTTTCCAGAAATTCTTTAATAAAATCCTCTTTAATATAAATATCTGACTTTAATTTCTTTTTGTTTTTAAGGATTTCCTTTTTTCTCCGATTTGTTGTAAAACTTACGAGAATAGGACGGATTTTGTTATCACTCTTTTCGCCCAATGTGTAGGCGTTGTTTATTTCGTGTGGGTTGATATGGATGTTAACCTCCTTTCCAAGCAATTTTAAAATAGAATCGATCTGGGACTCACTGCGATATTCTTCTTTTACCCCAAAGAAAATTAGGCTATTTCTTCTTTTTTTATTTTATCTTGCAAGTCTTGATGTACAAATACATATCTTTAATTCCTCATTCTCTGTATTTATCATCAACTTTACATGGTGCTTGAAAATTCACGTAAAGAAAGTATTTATTTTTATTTATTTAGTATTTGTAATTTTGAAGAATTAAATTTAATTGATGATTTAACTGGGGATGCAGAGAATTTACCAAGCTCGATTATCATGCCTTTTTGCATGAGTCCTTTTCGTCCGATTACTGTCACCATTGTTAGGGCATACGTCGGTGCGTTATGTTTCATGCCCATTTCCTCAACGTATATGTATCGATGAATATATATTGATAAATAGATACTAAGAAATATAGGTCCCACTATATTAATATTTTTATTTTAGCATTAAATATGAATATAATTCTTTCGTTATGGTTTAAAGATAACTATCGGATGAAAGTTTTATCCAGCGCCACTACGACAACTGATTGTAATGTAATAAAAGTTTTCTACCACGAAAATTTCATCTTTCCTAAATCAAATAAGACAGCATGTATAGCAAAAGCAATGTTTTTGTACTTATTACATTTTATTAAATTATGAATTTGGCAGTTTATCTACTTTTAATAGTTATATTTTTTATTCAATGAGTCAGCGTGTAATGTTTATATGAAGGAGCGAAATAATAATATTAATAACAAGTTATTTTTTTTAGTAATGTAAATTGAATACAAATACCTCCGCAAATGTATCTAAGCATATGGGATAGAACACAGTTTTTATGACAAGCGGCGCAGAAGTTCTCGTGAGCATAAGCAAAATTGTCTTGCGAATTTGTAAATCAGACTCCATTTCCCATCCACAGGCGTAAATAGCTTGGCGAAGTGACTCGCTCTGTAACGAAGAGCAAATAAGATGATGAGAGACGGCAATTGGTATGTCCGCGAATAACTGCCAGAATTATACATAAACTTTTTTTTATAGAACAGGAAGGCGGACGAGCATATGGGCCACCTGATGGTAAGTGGTCACCAAACGCCCTTAGACATTAGGACTGTAAGAAATGTTAACCATCGCTTACATTGCCAATGCGCCACCACCCTTGGGAACTAAGATTCCACGTCCCTTGTGCCTGTAATTATACTGGCTCACTCATCCTTCAAACCGGAACACAACAATAAACCAAGTACTGCTGTTTTGCGGTAGAATATCATCACCAAACTTATGAGGGCTTATTCATTTTAGTAGGTTTTTTGCGTTTTAGTTAAGCTTTACTCACCTTTACCATCAAGAGATTACTGTAGTAGCAAGGGACATAGAAGTGTAATATTGCGCCGAAGAAAAATGAAATAAATTCTATTGTAATTTCCTTATTGCGTAACGACTGAAACAGTGTAAGTAAGTTAATTTTGAGTTATTACATAAAAGTACATTACATAGAAAACAAATAATATTACCTCCACTATTTGAAAAGCAGAAAATGGTATGAGAAAAGTTGTTGTTTTCATATTAAATTCGTAGAGTATAACGAAGATTTTTTGCACATTTTTTACAAATCTGTAAATTAAGAATTCTCTATACAACTTCACTATCTGCAAGAATATACAAATAACAACTTTACTCATCTTTCAAACCTGTATATTTCAACAAGCTTAAGGTTAATGCGTTTTAAATTATCATTTTTTTCTTGAGTGGTCGATGCTTCCTTGAGTGCTTTGGATAAATTTCTGCTAAGTAAATCCAGTTGTCCACAAGTATGTAACATAAAAATAGGCACCAGAGGATCGAAGCCGATATAAACGGACATAGAATATAAATCGAACGAGATGCACATAAGGAACGTGGCGCAGAAAACAGACAATATGTCTTTGTATTCGTTGATAGCTTTCGGGTATGTAAAATCAAACATTGGAATCAACACACATTCGTCTTTCAAACAGTGTTGTGCCATCAAAACGAGCGCCTTTATCGGGAACATTAAACTCGTGAGCCCAGCAGCGACTAACCAAAAACGACAGATTTGGACTCCCTTCTCTACGTAATATAAAATGATAGTTTTTTCTTCACTAGATAAAGCTTCCGCTAGTTTGTAATCTCTATCGATCAACTTAATGAGATCCTTTATTGCACGATGACGATGTACGAGTATACCATGCTTGAAGGTCACCGTCACTGCTACTATTGCCATTATACCGTTCTTAATGGCCTCAGTATACTTTTTCCCTTTAACATCGTGACATATTATGGAATTTAGAAGGAAAATGAAGCAAACTAATGCGATGAAGCGGAATAAAATAACTTTTATTAACCAAAACTTGTTTCGATCAGCGATGAATGGGTGAGAACAATTTAAACGCATAGATCTTGTGGATATTTTGTACACGTCCTCAAAAATAAGAGGCCACCGAGCCATTTTGCGCAAACCTACTGGAGTTCTGATTACGAATAGCTCGAAGTGCCTAATCAGTATGTCAACGATACGGTGTGGGAGCATACGACTGCAAGCGACGTTCCAATCACAACAAACATCAGTAATTGTGGAAAATTGTAATGAAAGACTAGCTCTTTATGTTAATTCACGGTCTGCGTCTACGAGTGGTATAAACTTCAAACGAAATGAAATCAAATCTCTGATATTAACTGAAATTGATTTTATAATCGACGTCATAACAGATTGGACAGAGTTAAACAGAATACATATAAGTTATTTCAATTGTAATATTTGGTTTACTTTGTTCTTTATTGGTTAGATATACCGACTAAAGATCGTCATGCGTCAACCAAAATTTGCGTCAATTTTATTTATATAATAGTAAGTGATAATAATACATGATAAAACGAAATGTTGATTATTTCTTACTAAATAAATCTCTGAGGTATTTTTAAATGGTCCACACTATGTTAATCCTCACACCGATGGTTCCGTATCGCATGAGGTTTTGTTGTTGTATTTTACTTTGTTTAATTACATAAAATATTATTTTTAATGTCGAGTAGATAAAAAACTCGACCTGTTTCACGGTTAATAATCATTTCTGTTGCTATGGGACTTTAAGTCAAATTAAAAATTGTTATTCATAAATATGCGTTTAAATAAAAATAAATTAAGCACTTTATTCCGGTGTGTAATTATCGCAGGTATTAAGGAGTAACTAGTATTAACCTTTAGAAAAAAATAAAAATCGCTTAGACTTTGCCTTTTATATACATATGTTACAATACCATATTTGAATAAACTCGTGAAAAAGGCGTGTCTTGTGCGATGGACTGGAATAGTACTGACTACTTAAAAAAACAGTTATGTATAATGAGAGTTGTTACTGAATGTACAAAATCCTCTATTGGAATATTTGAATTATGACGTACGTTTTATACTGGCAGGAACTTCCTATGTTATATACTGTATGTACACATGGAAAACTCCTGCTATAATATTTGTTTACATAGTATATTTTCAATATATTTGAAAACACCGTAAGGTAAAAACTTAATTTCACTATAAGTAGGAAATATAAATATTAGGAATTTGTACAGCATCGATGGAATACATATACAAATAAATTATCATTATAGTAACGACACTTACAATAGGATTTATATAATTTGTCTGGTTGATACAGAAGCGCTTGTCTTCATAAAGATAATTATAATTTAATTGATGCTTCGTCTGCGTTATCTTCCTTTGTCGGTGTGCGTGTTGGGACAAGGTTTTCCCTTGTTTGTGTTTCTATGTATAACTCGAAACTAAAATTATATCACTGTAGGAAGTAGAGGTGATTGGGAAACAAATTCTATCTTATTCCAACTTGAATAACCGATGAGAACGCGTTACCGCCTGAGTTATACAAAGAAGATACAACGACCACATCAAACTCTTGTCTTTCCTATGCTTGTTAGTTTTATAACAAATACAAAACATATTGAGAAGTTACAGTAACCATACACAAGTAAACAATCATTTAAGCAATTATTACAACCACGTGAAAATATTAAAGGTCCTTGGTATTATTATTTTCATGTCAAAATCAATATTACCAATACCAATAGGCCTCACGGCCTTATTTGAATTTTGAATCAACAACTTTATTTCGCAGCTGGAATCGTTTCAGTTGTGTCCCTTACGAATATTGTCAGTCAATGTTCGACGGTTATTCGAAACCTATATTTCAAAATTACTTAATTCAGTGCGTCAGAAGTTGATCACGTTACATATCGTATACCTCATAACATTTTGCCGTTTCTAAAAACTAGTTAGACAATCGCTGTGTGTCTCTGTCTGAGCCCGCAGATCACTACAATGAAGTTTTCCATGTGTATTGTTATTTGCAGCTGTACTCTTGCGTAGTGTTTGTCTCTTGTGTAGTGTAATCGTAATATGTGTAAATCTCATAGATAAAAAAATTAACTAATACACAGATAAATGTCTGATAAAAATCGAGAGCTATCGCAACAATTAGACACAGATTACACAATTTATAATATTATAGATATCCTGAGTACCGTGAACCGATTAACCCAGCGTAGAAATATATCTCAACTCTAACCTTATTTGAGATGTAGATAATTGGTACAATTCGAATTATAATATTCATTCGTTTTTTTTTGTTTTCAAGATTGTGATTTAATCGCCGTTTTTCAAATCAATCTCATTAATAGGTACTTTTGAATTGTCATTTTACACAACAATGTAACTTGTATTTACCACCGGCTCAGAATGTAGATTCTACCGCGAACTAGACTGACCTGGCTAGGAGGATGTTAATACCCAGTAATATATTAATAACGAAGTAGTATTGTTATAATGGTTGCGTGTTAAGTGCTCGCGGGGGCGGCCTTTGTTTTTGTCATTTTCACATTTGATGAATCAGTTGCATTTTTTTTGGGTTCTTATATTTATACAGCGTACTTGGTTAATTGCGGCCAATCTCAAAGACTAGCAAATCGCACAGAACACCAGCGAGTGAACAAGCACAAGCAGTGCATTTTTATTATCTTCTCTCTCACTCATAAGGGACGTTCGCGACAGCAATCCGACACGGCTAGGGGGGATAAGTCGCACCGTGTAGGGCCAACAGCTCAGCACGTGCAAGGCGCGGTTTATACTTCCAATTTCTTAACTCCAGTCTGATTTTCGGGATACCTTGCCAAAACAAAAATCTATTAACATGCATGTCACATAAGTTAGGCACCAGAGAGATAACGAGGCGGATACTTCCTATTATGTCATAATTAATATAGTGGGTAAGTAAATTACGCGATGCCTTACAAGATTTTCTTATGAATCTTTTGTAAATTATAATTTAAAATTTGTACAACTACTTTATGGCTGAATGAGAAACGCATTACAACGCTGAAATAGTTGTGAGAGCATTCGCGCCAGATGTATTTTTGGACGGTGTTCACATGCGTGAACCGCCAGTCACTCACCGGCCAATAGTAAACACGCACATCGACTGTGTGACTGTTGACCTTACACCGAGGAAGGATAATGTTTATTTTTCTGTTCTAAATTAAACGGTTAGTTTAAAAAAAACAGTTTAATTATAACAGTACAATAAAAACTCTCAAAATCACCTCAAGTGCGCTACATGTAAAACTAGATGTGACGTCATTGTTTACATTCGTAAATATACAGAGTGACAGGTAAGGTTTTACTTCAAGGAAACATAAAAAACTTATTGAAACGATTAAGTTAAGCAATGCAAGGTGTTACAATATCTACTCGTGTTATGTTTTTAATACAATCATTTTATATAAAAAATCTTGTTTAAATAATATCAAATTATTAAAATTATATTTATTGTGTTTTAAATGTCAATTATCAAATTCATTAACAAATCAAATTATTATATTTTAAAGTAAGTAATTATTAGTAGATTATACTTGCACCATATATTGTGTAAAGTGTATTCTTTTGTTTACTTACAACAAGTACGCCTGCAGTTGGCCAGTTTCTAGGACACGGAGGTGTTAGCGTTCAGTCAGCGAGCGACTCACTCTGCAGCAGTCGGATACATCTGATAACCAATTTCAAAGATGACGGAGATGAAAAAACTGTACCCTAATTATGATATGAACATTTGGTTCAGGACTTGCGACGAGGAGGTCAACGAACCCCTGGAAGGGAAGACAACAGGTATACACTTGTTTTTATTTCATTTGTTTCGACTTTAGTTTTTTTAATCAATTAAAATTATATCAAAATTATTTTCATTTTCATAATTAGCAGTATTTAAAAATTATTGTTAATTTTATATAGCTTTAATATTATTGGAAATTACAATTTATTTTTTATAATCAAAGCTTAATGTGACTATAATCGCGAGTACCACTAGGAAGAGATCAAATGTTGTAAGTTGAACGTACTATTATCAAACTGTCATAAGTTTACTATAGTAGTTAATGCTCTTGTATATCCTTCTTATTTATTATTCCGGTTTAAATTGTTACGGGAATACTTCGGTCCCTGCATCGTGGAGCGGACGCGTCGAATTTACACCACCCACGGATCGCGGCCGAAGGGTGAACTAACTGTTTCAACTAAATTAGTACGAATTGTCAACATAATAACTCGCAACGATCTAAACCTATTTTTTTCTCAATTTGACATTGAATAAAAAGATAACTGTGTCATGGCCACAGACCAAGGCCGTTTGTCAACGTAATAAAATCGAAGAACATTCGGTAGTCAACCTAAGTACGAAGGTAATTAAATTAATTTTATAATAATCAAAAATTGCATGAGTCATTAATTTATATTTCGAAAGTTTATTTTATATTTCGTTTTGAAAAAATACTTATTAAATAATCATACGAATATTTGATATTATTTTTCTTTATTCTTCTTCTTCATTAAGAACAAACTTTCAAATTATAATTAAATTAAAAACGAAGTAAATAAATTCGTATTTTTTAAGATCTAAACGTGTTGTACTAATTCATTTTGAATTTCTCAACCATTTGTTTTGGTTGAGGTATTTCTTTTTCACATCTGCTGTTCGCTGATAAATAATTGACATGACGTCCGACGCACTTAAATTGTCAAATAAATTTATTTAACACAGGCATTCGTCTGTTAAAAACAGCGAGTATTTTTTAATTAAATGTCATCACATTTAATATTGCTTTGGATATGGAAATACTGTCCGAGTTCTCTACGCGCTTATTAGCGATCGCATCTGACCGCAAGTGATACAACATTCTGTAGGATGAAACGCGCCTGTGATAATAAATACGCGTATGTGACTCGAGTACTAGGTAAGTATTTCGTCGTTTTATCGCACTCTCAGATAACAGAACAGTAGGTATGAATAAAAAAAAACACTTTTTTTCGATACTCTTCAAGTAACAGTCAGTATTTTTTTCACTAATCAAACTCTGACGTCATGCAGTCGAAGGTCAAAAAAGCTTATTCACCTTTTTTTGCGTTATAAAATATAATATCAAGGTCACGACTATCGACATCACCGACGTGTTCATTGTTGTAACTCAATGTTATTGCTATGCGTCCGTATGTTTTACTCAAAGTTATGATGTTTTTTGTAATTTAAAGATTCGTACTTTTCTCGTTGGAAAATATAAATATATTTTAAGGTGTCTATGGCCGGAGGTGGCCACTTACCTTCAAGAGCCATAAGAAAACTATTGGAAAAAATCTGCTCTAGTGCGGTTTCGTGGATTACAAACAAACATTACTTCGACATACTGTAATATAATCAGTTAAAGTATGTTCCATATTAATGGTACTTGTTTCGAGCCCGCGACCTACCGGTGCAAATCCGTTCTGACCACTGAGCCGACTTGATTTATCAATATAACAACACGTATCGTTAAAATGAACGGTGATGGTGTTAAAGTGGTGTAAGAATATTATATCGAGTAAGGTATAATGTAGAGTTGCATTCTAGGTGTGATTCCGTCGTGGGTACGAGGAACCCTGCTGAGGAATGGTCCTGGCTGCAATAAAATTGGTTCATATCAATATGATCACGTTTTTGACGGCTTAGCACTCATACATAGGTAAATATTACAAAAAAATGTTTAAATACAGCAACAGTATTAAGCTTATTACACCACGCCAATTCAGGTGGACAACAAAATTTCCCTCGTCACATGCAGGTCCTTACAATATTTGCCGTTTTTCTTGCTCGGCGGAAGCACGAGATAGTTAAAACATATCTTAAGCACATCAAAAAGCACAGGCAATATTCCGTTGAGGGCTTTATCTCCAATACATTAAGTCAACTCACCTCTTATATACCTATACATACATGTAATGATAAATTTCAACATTTTGATTAGCTTCTGTAATCAATCGTTTTATTATTATACATTTATATGATTATGTATATTGATGTCGTACGAGTATATCGTCGTTTTACTCGTGTTGAGTACTTTGTGTACCCAACACGAGGTGGCATTGCTCATCACGGTTCGTAAAATGAAATTGAAGTAATATTTGGGTTTCAAAAGGCATTTAATGTATTTGCGTTGAATTCTTAATTCTGTAGTCATTTAATATTAAAAACAAAAAAAGAGCCAGAGGGCAGCGCAGTTTTTATACTTGGACATGGAAAACCAGCTCTTTGGCCACACAATATTTCAGTTAATTAGTTTTTCTTTATATTTACTATATTTGTATTAATATAACAAACAAAAATATTTTACACTTATTTGAGTAAGTTTATATAGCTACGTATAATGTGCTAATTTTATTGAAGGTTTTGCATTAAGGATGCGAAGGTGACCTACCAATGCCGTTTCGTTCGTTCAGAGACGTATAAAAAAAATACTACAGCGAAACGCATCGTGGTGACAGAGTTCGGGACCAAGGCTGTTCCCGACCCCTGCAGGACTATATTTGACCGGTGAGAATTCCCTTTTCTTTTTTCTTTAATTTAATTATCGAGTATTGGCATACAAGCTAACAATTAAGTTTTGGTTTGACACATCGGTATATGTTAACATCATATCGGTTCGGTTCCGATCCGACCAAATATAGAATGTTCAAAGTTGGATTGGAATTGAATCGGGAACGTATCATAATCGTTATATATTAGTAGAAGTGACCCCATGTTGCCAACTTAAAAATATTAAAATGACAGTTACCTTTCAACAGACAGACGAAAATACTAACAATCATTGTTTTGGGTTCTATTGCGTTGATAAAGGCCTCCGGTTATAGTTTTACTCGTATATCTCCCATGTACAGTTGATCAGTTACATAGCGACCAATTACAATTGATTTATCATATGTATAGACTTGTTAAAGGAATAGAACGAATATACAAAAACGCGTCACCCCTCTGTATACGGGCTCAGCGGCGAGCGGAAAGTAGCGTGTCAGAAAGTAAAAAATATTTTACTTATAAATTAATATAATTCATTCAAACTAGTCGCAAGGCTGTTTCTTAAAAGCTATATATAAAAAATATGGAACCTATTAAAAAACAAACCCTCAATGGTTTGTAGTTTTTCTGATTCTTCTCAGGTTGTCACTTCTCCGGAACGGTTGTAGTTTATGCTTTCACTATTAGTAAAGTAGTGTGATGATTCAGTTTGTAATTTCTAGAATCTCGTCAATGTTTAACTTCGCTATGGAACAGACGGACAACACGGCCGTCTCGGTGTACCCGTTCGGAGATCAAATCTACGCCATGACTGAAGTGCCTGTCTTGTATAAGTAAGTATGATCTGAATATCGAAATTACCATTCACAGGAATCATGCTGGATTTCTTCAACCACGATTAAACTGTTATTATAACTACATTATGATAATCTCAAAGTCGATTATCTGCGCTTCGTTACGTAAAAATTGGACTAATTGCAGTGCAGAGTATTTTGTAGTGCTAATTAATTTTAGGATTTGTATACGTTGACATAAATCCTAGTAGTTACTGTATTACTATTGTGTAAAGTAACGTAAATGATTACGAAGACATACGAGTTTACCAGGTCTTTTCATTACATTCTGTCAAATACATAGTTTTATGTTAGAAGTTTTTAGAAAAACACTCTTACTCTTATAAATATAGAGACAATATTCGATAATTATTTGTAAAAGTCATCTCATTCAGTCAGCTTCAGTAACTTTTTTTTGTAATAACTCAGAATCGACCCGGTGACCCTCGAGACCGTGGGTAAGGAGAGACTCGCTGACTCGTTGGTCGTGTGTCACACGGCTCACCCGCACGTCATGCCCAACGGTTAGTACGTCACCATTACATAAGGTGTCAGCTGCTTGAGCTATACCGTTAATCTTTATAAATATATATTCCCTATTATAAATTAGCTTTTCGTAAATTTTCTTTTAATAAAATATACTGAAAAATGAAAAATAAAATTATTTGTTTATATAGTGTTTGATATATTTAGCGTAATATAATTAAGCTGTTATCAGCTGTTATCAGCAACACTATCTGAAACTATCAAACATCAATGAACTACTGCGATTTACAAAATATAAAATTTTATTTAAGTAAAGATCCGCCAGACCTAACAACTCGTGCACGTTTTCATTACTTACAATAACATTAATGCATTGTTCTATATAATCTCAATTTGTCAATAATTATATTTTTAATATTGAAAACAAACGAATAAACAATAAATATTACATTTATATCAAAAAGTTGATAAAATTAACGATATAAAAAATCAACATTCTTTGTAGTCATTTTTTTATTAGCTCAGCTCCACAATCCTCTTTTATATTTACATTTTACACGAGCAATAGTACGTAATAGTACGTAGAAGTAGTTTATAATTGTTTTCTTACATGAAATACTCATTAATTGTTCAACAGAATAGAATTGTATTTATAAACGTATAATTTAATTTAAATAATGTTGTAATTAATTATTGTTAATATCACAAAACAAGAGAAAAATTATAACGAGTCTCGCAAGGTCACGTTTGTGGTTAACGATAAGGAGACTACGTAGAATGTTATTTACAATTGAAACATGAATAAGTTATTATATTTGTTTGGCACTACTATAAAATAAACCAAAGAAATCTACAAAAATAATACGTTGTTAAAAAATGCGATAATTCTGTGGCTTAACAGGAAAGAGGGAAGTATGTCTTGATGTTTATTACTATTTTATTTTAAAGGTGATGTTTACAACGTGGGCTTGAGTACTGCGAAAGGGGACTTACGTCACGTGGTTGTGAAGTTTCCTTACAGCGATAAAGGTATTTTAACTTTAACAAAGAAAAATAAAAAAAGAATTGCGCGCGCAGCACCGGACACGTGATAGAAGTAAAACTTCTTGATATAAGTAGGTATATAGCTCTCTTTCTCTCTCATGTAACAAAATGCGCCAATTCAATTTCAATTCTCGTCCATCTATTGATTATTGAAACGAAATTTGAATGAGAAAAGTAAACAATATATAGACAAAAGAAATTAAAGGTTTATCTAGAAAAAGTAAAAAAGGTTTTCGTATACATCCTATCTCATCCATATGTGAATGAGTTAAACTCGTTAAATATTGCGATTTATTTCAGGGGACATGTTCGAGGCAGCCGAGATTGTAGGCAGCTCGAAGCCAAGATGGCGCTTCAATCCTGCGTACATGCATTCATTTGGTACACTTATATAATATTTTGTTAAAAAATATTTAATTCTAACAAACTACACAAGCACGAGAGCAAAAAGTCTCTTGACAATATCCTCCGTAGTCGACATAACGTGACGTCAAAAATAGCCATAAGCTTTTCCTTAGTTTGAATCTAGATCTATATATAATTGTACCCAAGTTATTTGAAATTTTGTATTTTGTAAAATTGTTACACAAGCAACGTTGCAGGTGTAACGGAGAACTACTACGTGATAATCGAGCAGCCGTTGGTGATATCTGTGCTGAATTTGATGCGCCGGCGCTACATCTTCACGGAGCCCTTCGCCTCCACTCTGGTCAGCTACCCGGAATACGAGGTAGCGCGTCCTTCGTACAACGGAATATACTATTTGATTATAACGCTATAAATCTCATAGGACCAGGTGGCTATTAATTTCATTATAAATTAAATTCTACTCCAAATGTAATCGTCAGTTAACTCTTATTAGAAGAATATTAAATAAAATTTTCTATAAACACTAAAATTGTCAATGTATTAAACTTCTCTTTTCTTCTTAATTTGATAAACGTTAAGTTAATATTGAAAATTCAATAATCAATCATGAATACATAAGTATATTATAATGTTGTGTGTTCCCAGACGAACGTAGTTCTCATACATCGAGTGACGGGCGAGGAGAAGCGTTACCCGACGGACACGATATATTTCATGCACGTCATCAACTGCTTCGAAAGGGACGGCGCGCTGAACGTCGACGTGTGCTCGTACAAAGATGGAAACATACTCAACGCCATGTACGTCTCGGCGATAAAGGTAAGAAACAAATACATAATCAAAATATAATTTGAGTTTTTTTGTATCTCAATTCATTGTCGTGATAAGAATAGTGCCCGAACAAAGGTTTATTTTTGACCATAAAGGTTAAACCATTCCATTGATATTATATCTTGAGATTCTAGATTAGATTTATTATTTCGAGCGTTTCTGAACTAAAACTTAATATTATTTTAATTGTTTTTCAAAATTATTTATTTAGGGAGTAGACGTTGATGCTAACATAAGAAAAATCAGAAAATATAATATCTAAAGTGTTACCAAAATGTTTTTGAGCAGGATATGCACAGCAACCCCGACTACGGCCAATGGTGTCAATGTCGCCCCAAGCGGATCGAAGTCCCCCTCGAAGCGCCGCCCCTCACTAGAGTCGAGTCACGTCTACTCGCAGACGTAGGTGTCGAGACGCCGATGATCAACTATAAATTATGCAATGGTAATCATTCCTAAGTAAACAACTATATATTATTATTATCGACATCGCACTATTTACTTTAGTATAGTATACAGTCTTACTGTTGTTTTGCCGAAAATCATTGAGAGCAGTTTTTATTATAATACAAAATATTGCTCATCGCGTTATATAAATATCTGTACTGATATTTTTTTACATAGAAAATTAATTTTGTTGTCATTTTAGGAAAACCGTACCGGTATTTTTACGGAATCGGATCAGACGTCGACAGCGGTGACGCCGGATCGGTAATTATTTTATTTTGAGAATGATTTATTCTTACATCTATAATATTATAAAATTGCGCGTATAAAGTATTTAATTATAATTTCATTAACAAAACGTTACATGATAATTACTTGGCACTTGGATAATTATAATGAATTTATACAAAATATGGTTAGGAACCCTATCTAGGCGTCACGCCAGTGTCACGATATTCTAAATTCTTTCATTAATATACATACATACTTACACAGCCCAAATACATTCAATTTCTGTACAAAATACAACTAAATGTTATTCTATAACCACTGTTTGTAATACTTTGCAATATAACTATACACATTTATTTTATTCGTTTATATAAACAACACGTAAGAGTGAAACAAAAATATCGCCAGTAACACCTCATACGATCATACGCAATTCGTTAGTTTTCACAGCTGAACAATCTTGGTTCTGGTAGTAGAGTAGTATGATCTGATATACAGCAGGCGGCCCGCGATAACGTAACAGGTTTTGACGACATGAAAATGATTTCAGAACAATTTCAGAAAACAAAAAATATACTAAATATTAGTGACTGTAACACCTGGAGTTTGTTTTTGTGAATTCCATAATTCAGCCAATATTTTTTTACACTCTAATCATCCAAAATAACATCTGACTATCCATTACAATAAATGACTTATGTGAACTGACGCCCGTATGAGTATGTACCGTCAACAAAGCTCTACAAACACCTTAGTGTTTGTTTTTTAATAAATGTTTGATCCATTTTGACTAAAACAGTTCAGTTTCGTTCTCGAAAAATACTAATGAAAGTTTGGTCTGCTGTAAGTAGGGTCGATAAAATAGATGATTAATGTTTGAGTAATATAAATTTTACCATTATCGAAATAAAAAGAGAAGGGAGATGACATTATGTTATACACTTTTTTCTTTTCCTTTGTAATTTTTTTCTTATATTTTGAGTATCATTTTAATAATATGTTCTTCTAATTTCAAGATTGACACATAGGACAAAAATGTGTTTTGGATTAATTTTATTTCATTCATTCGATTGCTTTCCCTAAATGTTATTATATTTAATTACTTTTGCTGACTCTACATGTACTCACTGCCGACAATACGTACAATCAGGACTTAGAACATAATAATTACAAACAGCCTTCTCACTGTGCGTAGTACCTGGTTTTGTTGTAAGTAAAGGTAATTGCAAAGACCTTGAACATTGTTTAATTTTCAGATTGTTAAAATAGACACGAATACTGGCGATGTGTCATATTGGAGAGAGCCCCAGTGCTATCCCAGCGAACCTATTTTTATTGCGAATCCGGACAGCCAGGTCAGTACAGCGGATACAAACATTGTATTGTTGTTTAATATCATTTAAGTTATTGAATATAAATGGACTAAATGATACGTTGATTGTTAGTGTATTTACTATACGCAACAGGATTCGTCAAAACAAACCAAATTAGCACAAACTTGAAATATTTATTAGCATTGAACAGTTCCACAAGTAAATACTTGTAAACTGGCAAAACATGATAAAAAAAACCCGCTGAGGTTCTTCTAAGATTAGGGTATTTATTTTCCGAACTTAAAAATCCAACTTTCTACATACAAATGATCTTAGTATGAAACGTGTGATAACCGATGTTGTGCATATTAGCTCACCGAAGTTGCGTTTTGTGTTTCAGGACGAAGACGACGGCGTGCTGCTCAGCGCCGTGCTGTGGAGCCGAGACGACCGCGCCATCACGCTCTTAGTCTTAAACGCTAAAAACCTGCAAGAAATCGCACGAACACATTTCACGACACCGTCACAAACTACAAAATGTTTTCATGGATGGTTCTTGCCGGATTAAATGAAATTAATCAACCTTGTTTAAATTGTAATTATGGATTATTGTTAGTATCGTTAATTATTAAAATTAGTGCTTGTGTATATACGTGTGTAATACGAGTACAGAGAGCGGTCTTATGTCTAATTAGCTACGAGTATCTGTTCGTGGCAGTCCATCGCAGAGAGAATTAATTACGGAATCTTAGTAGGTGATGTTAGACTATACTGATGTGATGAGATATTTCCAGGCCACTGCTTACTCCTTGTAAGCAATAGCTTGGAAATATCTCATTGATGGACAAAACGCCTTTTCTCTCGCTGATCTACTGCAAGTTAGTGGATTTACAGAATTTCATCCTTTGTAATTATTTATGTTTCCTCACGATGTTTTATTTCATCACCACCATTACATGGATGTGTTGAGTATTTCGAAATTACCTTGGGAGAACCCCCTGAGGAGAGCTCCGCCGAGCCACGAGCGGAGCACAGCACGGGAGAGGTCGCGGATGCGTTATATCAACACGATCCCCCAACATCTCCGATCTGTGCCGAGGATGGCCGTCGCAGTGGATGCGTAAAAAAAGTATAGTATTTTCATAATCAATAATACTTTATTAAAATTAATTAGCTAAAAACATGATGAATTACATGATATATTCTCAATTAAATTTATCAGTATAATGTGTACGTTATCGTGTCCATTTTTACACATCAATATTGAACTCATTAACAAAACTTTACATTGCCAATGTATTGTCATATATAGGAACGAATACGCTACATAACGCGGTTCTCTATTCATTTATGAAAATGAAATAAAGTGTCATATAAAGTCTAAAACATTTTTGTTTGAAATTATTTATTTTCCATACACATATTCATCATCCAAACAAACTGTCACGGCTTACGGGTACCAAGAATAACAAAAAACGTTAATAATTTTGTTGGAATGAATAAAATACAATAAAATATGAAACATAAAAAGTCGAATCTTGTTGTCAAAAATAAGAAAATTACTTAGGACTAACGTTAGATAGCAACTTAACATGGAATCCACACATACAACTCATCCATAGAAAACCATCGTCACTGGTAGGCTCTTTACATAAAATAATTGGATATATTCCGAAAAAAGTTCGACTCTTAATTTACAATACCCTAGTAAAGCCTCATTTACTGTACCTTCGATGAGGTAAGTTTGGTAAGGAGTTCGGAGTAACGCCACACAAACAAATTGAAAACCAATCCAAACTCTACAAAATATCTTTAACTACGACTACAACTACGACTTTTTAACATCTTCTAAAATTATTTACAAAGAAACAAAAATACTGAACATTAAGCAACTATTCACGTATAACACACGTATCCTTATATATAAGATAACTCATAAACTAATTCATTCTCACATAGCATTTACTACAAACAATACTATAAACAAATATAAAACACGTCGAGCCAGTCACTTCACATTACTTACCGTAAGAACGAATTATGGCAAGAATAATTTAACATTTAGAGGAGCGCAATTATACAATAAACTTCCGAAATATGTAAAGGAAGCAAGATCTCTCAATAGTTTTAAAAATAAACTATTAACTTATATTTATAATAATGAAACACTGTATTAAGAACTCTTTTAACTTGGACCGGCGCCTTACAACAACAATGGACTTGCTTCTTAGTTGATAGCCGATACTTAAACTAACTTTGCATTCCTTACCTTAGTTTTATTTTCTATCTACCCGCACCGTGTAAATATTAACTCATTATATTGTTGTTCTCATATAAGTGACTAGTCTTAATGAGAAATAAAGTTCTTTACACCAAAATCTTATTAAACAAAGATAGGTCAAAATATTATACTTGAAAACACAATCTGTTTGTCGGTCTAAGCCTTACACTGGACCTTACTAAGAGTTATGAGATTATTATCTATGTATAGTCAGCTTCCAATATAAATATTTCCAATAAATTAGGTTCAATACCACCAATACTTGTAATAGAATTTATAATTTCGAAATTGAAAGATGTCTGGTGCGCAACATCAAGGAGTCTACCTTAAATATTAACTGTTACTATATTTAAAATCAACTCACACAACCGTGTGAAGTACTTAAAATGTATTGCGATAAGGTTTGTTTTCAGTGTTTCATATTTTTGAATACTTTGGACGTTTATAAGCCACTAGCGCTTTTATTGTTACTATTTTGATTTAACTTATGTATTTGACGATATTCGCGCTTCGATATATTTAAACATAATGGATGATTTAAATAATTTAATGACTGGTGCTAAGGATGTTACTGGTCACGTTAGATATTTCAATGTATTTGATAATGAATGAATCTGTTACATTATATATGAAGCTGACTGTACATATGCACACACGTGTAGGAAGGTATATTCTACAGCTCAGTCCAAAAGTCAGAATCTCTGTACTTGATAATTACTTGTTGTTGCAAGTAACATTTTCCTGTTTATATTTTTGCAACAAATATATTATTATAAAGATAGTTTTTAATATATATTACAGCCCGAACGTCTCCAGGATGTTTTTGTTAATGTAATAGAAACATCATTTACTTATCGGTAATATAATAATTAATGAAGGCAATCTGTTGATATTCTAAGACTAAATCGTCATTATTTATATAGTCACAGTACTTACTTCTATATAATTTTCTGTATTAATATTCTTTTCATATAGACTATAAGATATCGTTACAAAAAATGGTTTTGAGAAGCAACCATTACGGAATTGAAAATTAAACGGACTATTGAAAATGCAGAATAAAGCTAACGGGAATAACGCGAATTAAATATTATTGTCCACATATTGTTATAATTCTCTGAATTACCGCAAACTTGTTAGTGTTTTTCCTCGCTCGATTTGAACTAGACCATGATGTGGGTGGTATTTATTGTAATTATATTTATTATTATAAGTTTTCATCTATATTTAAAACTAAGTATAAAAAAATGTGTTTGCAAAACTTCAATGGTACGCAAGGTTGTCATTGTTACGGGAGCCAGCAGTGGGATAGGATTTCATACTGCTAAAAAACTGGCGCAGCAAGGAGCTCGAACGATACTCGCATGTCGGAGTGTACAGCGTGGCCGTGCCGCTCAACATTCTATAATTGCATCGACCGGAAATCAGCAAGTCATATTGAAACAAATAGATTTATGTGATCTTGCTTCGATAAGAAGTTTTGCAAGTGATATTCTAGACACAGAAGACCGTCTTGACGTCCTCGTGAACAATGCAGGAGCGTGCTCCTTTGCTGATAGATACACGACGGATGGACTGATTGAAGGTATGCAAGTTAACCACTATGGGCCATTTCTGCTCACCATGCTACTGCTGCCGCTTTTGAAGACGTCACGGCCGAGTAGAATCGTCAATGTCAGCTCTATGATATATTTGTTTGGATTTGTAGACTTAGACACAATTAATAAAGCAAAATGTAATAGAGTAGTTATGTATGCTAATAGTAAGCTATGTAACTTGGCGATACATCAAGAGCTCGCAAAACGGCTAGATAAGTCTGGAGTTGTAGTGAATTCTGTACATCCTGGAATAATTCTCACAAATATTTTGAATGAAGGCAACTTCCTCTTCAGAATGTTCTTCAAAGTATTGTGCTCGTTTAACAGTAGAACAGCTGAGGATGGCTCACAGACGGTGGTGCACGTGTCGATAGCCAAGGAGTGCGAGAGCGTCACAGGAAAACTGTTTGTAGATTGCAGAGAGCGAGCTGTGCTGTTAAAGGTTAATAATACAGTGATAGCTGATCTTTGGCGCGTTACTGAAAAGTTCGTGGGATATAAAGGAGAATAAAATAAATGGACCTAGTAATAAAAGTGAAAAATAGTCCCTTTTTATGGAAAAAAACAGAAGGCTACCAGGTTAAAAAATTATGATGGTAATTTTTACGCGTTTACGTAAATATCTCGCAATATTTTTAAAACTACTGGTTGGAACTGCAAAGTGTACAATGCAATATTTGTCCAGTTAGTTTTTCACGTTTCAAATGATGGTGTTATTTTTTTTTGTTATTTTTTTGATTAATACCTTGACAATTGAACTACTAGTTATTTATTTCCCTTTCCTAACAAATGATTACTGTAAGCTATTTAAAATAGATATATATGTATATAGATATAGATACATATATATGCTATCACTGAATTTTTTAGAAATTTAGATATCTTTCATACATGCTGTGAGCAATGCACTGGTTTATTGTATATATAAAGATTATAAATACACCAAATGTAATGTTACACATACATAACACTTCTCTCAAATAGTTAAGGTAACAATATAAATATACTAAATAATATATTCGAAACACTATACGCATATTATAAAACAAAGTCACACCGCCGTATGTTTAGCTGCTTGAACCAGATAAACTTAAAACTACCAAAAGGACGCTCATAAGATTTTCATCAAAGGACGGACGGACTGATGCATAAGGAAAGTTCAGATGTATATTTCAATAAAATGGAATTTGTGTAAATTGGAGCTTTACTGGCATACGCCGAGTAAACTAATAGAGTTACATGATGTTTTACGATACAAACCCTTTGTGAAGACCCTGATTGTCAGCCCGCGGGAAGCCGGGACGGGAAGCTAATATAATATAACTTTTATTATTTTGAATTTGTTGATCCAGACTCGTTTTCTACAATATTATCACAAACGAATATTACTTTACACAAACGAATATTCTTCTTTCGTTACTTTTTTGTGTGGAAACCAAAAAATAAAGAATCAAGCCTCTTTATAATATGAGTGCGTTACAACGATCGCATCGGTAATAAACTTAATACATGACAATATTCTGTTCTGATTAAGAGATGTTAATATTGAACGCAATAAAATAATTGTTTAATTTAGCACATATGTAGCCCTCCATTTTTTTCCTTCTAGAATATACCGCCAAATAGTAATATTTATTGTTGTGTTCCGGATTGAAGAGTGAGTAAACCAGTGTAACTGTGTGTAAAGACACATGAGGCAGTTCCCAAGGTTGATGGCGCATTGGCGATGGAACAGATGGTTAATATTTCTTACATTGCCAATTTCTTTGGTCATATCAGGTGGTCCATTACTGGGAATACCAGGCTGCCCACTTAACAAAATAACAGTTATTATGCTAAGATCTGGCGAAAATGCCTGTGAAATAACACCGCATGATTTTTATTTTCCGGTTTAAATAACCACCGAATCGCATCTGATAATAAATAATAATATGTTATTTAAATTTGAACATTTGTGTTATTTTATTTGTAATTATAAAGTATTTATCCATCAATCGAACCTGTTTGCGCTACGATCAGTCCTGTACTGCACAGCAAAAGCATTCTCACAGCCACATAAGCACCTCGCACAGACAGTCTGTTCATCAAGCCGGCCAGTGGGGCAGACGGTCATAATACAAGAAATATGCTTACCGTAATACGTTACACGTTTAATAAGTAATTATTTTTCTACCTATTTCCATAAACTAGCGATAGTTATTACACTTAATGTTTCAAGTATTTATTGAATTTTATAAAGTCCTAAATTCTTACAAATACAAATGCACAATAAAATACCCAGAAGCGTATTCGTAAGCGTTATAGCTGTATTATATTTATGCAGATTAATACGTCTTAAAGATTATACTATCAGGACTTAAAATATACATTTTTATTCTTAATCATAATTAATAGACTGAACAGATATTGTTCTAATGATTAATAATTCATTTGCCATATTTTTTAGATAAATGGGCCTGTAGGTATTATAATAATCGCAAGGATATTCTGCTCTATTCATTTCAAATTTAAATTAAATGTATGGTACCTAGATGATGGAACCATAGGAGGTATTTATTGTCCTTAAAGAGTTTTTAGAGATAATTCTTAATTTATCTATTGTTGAGTGTTCCTGGACCCAAGTTACACTTCCCATCGGCGTAAGGAAAATTTCAAGTGTTGCCCAATCAGTCCAGCTTTTTTCTATTCGCTACATATCATTTCAGGCATTTGATTACAAATTTTAATATCAAATACAGTCGAAATTACACAGGCGATAAAACTGGATGGTGTCTTAATGACGATTTCCTTAGGAAGTTACCAGACAAAAAAAAGTAGCTTTCTGGCATGGGTCCAGATGATGTTGGAGTCATCTACAATGCTACACCGGGAGTACATTTTTCCATCCGCTAGTATCGTCTGAGAGTTATGAAGAAAATATTGTCTACCAGATCTATAGAGTTTGTGACCATAATGGCTACAAACTCTATAGATCTCTCTTTCTCTATCGATCTATTATTATTATTATTGTTTTATCCAAAAAAAGAAGCTAACGACACGTTCCTTCATTTTTTAAATAATTACTCATTATGTATCAGTGTAATCGTATTAACGTTATCTGTCATTATAATTTAATTAACTATGACTTAAATTTCATACTCACATTCAGACCTATTACGAGCACAAGTTTACTACACCTTGTTCAAAAACAAGCAGCCGAAGTTTTATTTTCAGCGAGGTGAATACAAGGTAAGTTGCTTAATACTTTTTAAACCTTTAAAACTGCCTCGTAAAAATTGTTGATTCGGCTAAAATCTAAGAACATATTGTGTTTATAATGCAAAGTAAAATAACTGCTCGTATATATCCCGCTGCTAGACTAAGAGCTCCTCTACTTTTTAAAAAGAATATTTGAAAGGGCGGCTTATTCGTCTATGCTGCTCCGATACAGGTTGGTGGATGATTGTGGGAGATTTTCATTCACCACAAGCAGGATTTCTCACGATGTTTTCCTTCACTGAATTACCTATTATGGTAGAATGAGGTCCACATTTACTTCTCAAGAAGAGGGGCTTTGGAAAATCGTGGAACATTTTCAATCTGTTTCAACTTTACTTTTACCTATTAAAGATTAAACGTGCCTTAAATTGCTTGGCAAAATAGTAATCGATTAAAAATATTTCGCTGGAGTACTTAAAATCACAGTTCACCAGGATCTTGTTTAAAATCCAAATTCGGTTAGTTTAGATTAATTTTGGCCTTCCGTCTTTATCGCAATTTTATCATCAAATCTCTGTATTTATAATTCTCTCTATAGTCATTAAAGCGATACCACTGACAATCGTTGAGGACAAAGTCCGCAAATAGATATCGAAATTATTTTCAATTCAAAATATAGGTATTCAATTATTTTCATAATCTAAGATAAACCATGCTCGTGGCTCGTGGTGACTTAATTAAAGTAGTTAGTAAAATTGTGTTTCTACGGATTTAAATTCCGTCATTATTTGTGTGCTTTTAATATTTGTAAACACAAGGGAAAAGCAGTAACTCGTAACTTCTACTCGTTTTATTCCACCCGCGCTCTTTTATAGCTTACATTGCACACTTGCACTGTTGCGCCTAAAAAAGAGAGGGCCCGTCATCGTGGTTCGAACTATCTATAGGGACTTTTTAGGTGGCATAATGTTTACCGTTTCAACAACAACAACAATAGATAAATAATAAGTGTAATTCTTTTGTATTGAATAAAAGTTTGTTACAATGTTGACTTTATTGCAATCTTGGATCTGAGCTGAACAAAGATGGGACATACTTTATTCTGATGGTTTAAATGTATTTGTAAAATTATACATTTCTGTAGAACTTGGGGTTAGGTTAGGTTAGTGTGTGTGTGTGTAATCTGTAACGCTCGCTTTAAAGAATATAATTACTACGCCGATGACATTAACTGGCTCGATACTAACTAAATAAAGTAACGAGTCAAACCGATTGTGACGTCAAGCACCAGTTATACCAAAAGCAAATCAACACAAACAAGGATAATCGATTTGCTAACTTTCTTCTATATTTCTTTCTTCTATTTTATAAAAGTGTGAATTTCATTAATTGAAATTCGTTAATAATGTGTAGTTCATTCATATATTCAAACACAATGATCACGAATAAAACTTGGAACTATTAAAGATTAACTCGTCATAAATAAAATTAAATATGTCTTGTTAAAATTACAGATAATTAACTGAAATTGGATGATTTCTGCATCAATCTTTAGTTGAAACAATCAAATCTTTAACAATGTCTAAAACTGATAATTTGTATCCGGAGTATGACATGAGGACCTGGCTCCGATGCTGTGAAGAGGAAGTAAAAAAACCTTTAGAAGGCAAAATCAAAGGTTTGTACAATATTGATATCTCTCAGGAAGACTACCCAACCACCAATACAAATTAAAGGGTAACCGTCTTCTTTGCAAACACCTCGGTCGCTCTCTATTCCCCTACGAATCTGTACTTTTTTTAAAGATAACTTGAAAGATAATTTCCATAATTTTTTCGACGTTGCCCGAGATATATTTCCAGGATATCTGAATGTAGTCTGCTTCTGCTTCGTAGTCTAGCAATCTGCTTTATAGTCTAGCCATTATACAACGAGGTATTTGAAGTAAAATATAAATATTTACATGAACGCTTCAGCAATCGGTAATTATTTGAAAGCAAAAAATGCCTTTTCATCTACTAACAAATATAATATGTTATTGACAAATGATAACACCCAATTGCTAAATTTTAGGTGAAGTTCCATCGTGGTTGAGTGGGACGCTGATTAGAAATGGACCGGGGACGATCAGAATTGGTTCAACGGAATATGTACATGTTTTTGATGGATCAGCTCTTTTGCACAGGTAGATAAGGTTTTTTTCTTTCGAAAATTACGAATATTATGTTCTCTATCTATATATATATAGATGTGCATTACATTACGCTTTAGCGGAATCGGAAGCGGAAGCTATATATAATTATCTATTATATATTACGTATAATAAACTTTCATCTGACAGATTCGGTATAAAGAAGGGTAAAGTGACTTACCAATGCCGGTTTTTGAACTCGGAAACATTAAAAAAAAATAAAAAGGCTAATCGCATCGTCATCACTGAGTTCGGAACGAAGTCAGTACCAGACCCGTGCCATACTATCTTTGATCGGTAAGTTATTTATTTATATGAACATCGATACAAGAACAAAATATAGTAAAACATAAATTGTAAAGAAAAAATTGTATTAAACCAAAATATTGAGACCGTATTTCTATCAAATAAGAGTATTTTTTTTATTGAACGCATTTTTTTCTGTAAAGCTATTTCGTAAGAACAAACTCGAAACTCACCGCAGAACACGATCGTGAAATTTCAGTCTGTGCATATTGACTATAATAAATATGAAATTGAAAAGATACCGTAACTCGGTTTTCAGTATTTCATATGTTGATAACCGACCGGTGATATTATTGTGGTTGTCACTTTTCAGAATATCTTCGATTTTCGATCCATTGGCATATATAACAGATAACGCAGGCGTGTCTGTACATCCATTTGGTGATCAAGTTTATGCCATGACGGAGGTACCCACCGTATTCAGGTGAGATTTTTCACAATATTAACAAAAAAAATATGTTAATTCGTAGAATTTGAAAGTTACTAACCCCATAAAACAATTTCTAATGAAAATAATTCTAGAATAAATCCGGAGTCACTCGAGACAATAGAAAGGAAGACCCTTATCGATTCATTAATCGTGTGCCACACGGCGCACCCTCACGTCATGCCGAACGGTAAGTCCAATAAAACCTTATTAATGTCACTTCCCACACTCGCTTAGCCAACTGCGTACGACATACTATAGTGCACAAGAGTGTGCGCAAACACATGTGCACTCTCTATTCTCTAACTCTTATAATCCGATCCGAAACGACCTGAAAGAGGTCAGACGCAGGACCAACGGCTTTACGCACTTTCCGTGGCACGAGAGTGACCAACTTCCAGACTCCAGACTATTGAGAATTTTCGACAGAAAAATCCAATAATTTTTTATTGACCCGACCTGGGATTTTAACCCAGGATATCCGGGTCTGCGGTCTTACATATAGCCACTAGGCCAACGAGGCAGTCAAAGAAATATTAACCATCTTTTCAACTTACATTGACCATTTACCGCCAACCTTGGGAACTAGATGTTATATCCTTAGTGCCTGTAGTGACACTGGCCCACTTACCCTTCATACCGGAACACAGCAATACTATTTATTACTGGTTGGCGGTAGGATATCTGATAGGAAGTACCTAAGTCGAAGTTTTTAATAATATGAAAGTTACATCTGCGAATGAATATCTATATGTGCTCTGTTTTAGGTGATGTTTACAATGTTGGGGTTCAAATGATCAGAGGATTTTTAAAACATGTGATCGTAAAGTTCTCTTACAGCACTAAAGGTAATTATTGCTATTTGTAGAACATAATCAAATGGTTATTCTGTCATTAAGACTGAACCTTTGCAATTTAATTGATGGAGAATAGTAAATACTTATAGTTTCTTGTCTTCGTGTAAATTAAACATTTAAATTCTGAAAATGGCCATTCGAAAGTGAAGTGACTTAATCAAACGTACATATTGAATGTTTCGTTTCCAGGAGATATGTTCGACTCTGCTGAAGTAGTCAGCGCCATTGAACCTCGATGGCGTTTCTCGCCCACGTACATGCACTCGTTTGGTAACTACGTTATTAATATTATTGTTGACTTTTAAGTACAGACCATACAAGACAGACGGGGACCGCAAAACCACGGGTTAAGATAAGACGACGACAACTTGATAGCCTGTGGACCTCTCCCATAGACACAGGGAATATAAAGAAAGAGTAAACTAATTCTGACATTATTTGTAAGCCAATAACCACGAGATCTATGACGCTCACTCACCCTGCAAACCGAAATACAGCAAAAGGTTTGGTATTATTAGTATTTGGCGGTAGAATAATTGGTAAGTAGGTGGTAGAGGCCGGTACTGCATGAAACGGTTTTATTTGAAGATTTGAGGAGACTGTGTAGATAGCTTGAAAAAAGGATTTGGTAGCCGTTTCTTCGGATCTTCCTGTCCGGCAGGGCAATACAGTTTCCCCCGGCATTGGTTCAGCAGCCGTCTCCACTGGACCAACACCCATCGTGGCAATGCTCGCTCGGGCACTGGCTGTACGCTGGCTGACCTCGAAACGCGGCTGCAAGCCACTTCACGAGATTTTCACCATGCGTACGGTGGTAACAAGCCAGGCGGATGTTTATCATCCTACCACCAGATGAGCAGGTGGTCGCTCAGATATCCCTTAGTAGCCTCTTACGACACCCATGGGAAAGGGGCAGTGAAATGTATTCTTTCTCCGTCACTGCACGGAGTCCTACGACCGTCAATATGATTGATGGCAACCCTTCTTGGTGACACAATCTTTACACGTACACATATTTATTTTTGGTTTCAGGTATAACTGACAATTATTACGTAATAATAGAGCAGCCACTTGCTATATCGGCCTTCGGTATGATGAAAAATATTGTAATAAATAAACCATTTTCATCGACTTTGTCCTGGTATCCTGAGTACGAGGTAAGTTTCGTAAATAACAACTGATAAATATTCGATGGGCATATAGCTACTCCTTTACATTACTTACATTTGAGAAAAAAAATATTATTATTATAAGAACGTACCTGTAGTAACATATCTGTTTCTTTTTACGCGTATAATATCGTTGATATTGTCATTATATTAATGATAAAAATAATAAATAAGTATGGCTTGTACCCCCAAGCTAGTCTGGATAGTTACCACCCACTCATCACATATTCTACCGACAAATACAAATACTTAGTATTATTAAATTCCGATTTTGTAGCGTAAATAAGCCAGTGTAACTATAGGCACAAGGGACATCATATCTTAGTTTCCTAGGTAGGTAGTGCATAGGTGATGTAAGGTGCGGTTAATATTTCTTTAAGTACTAGTCTAAGAGCGGTGGTGATCACTTACCATCAACGGGCCCATTTGACAGTCTGCCAAACTTTTTTTAATGAATTAAACAAAAAGTGTGTGTACGGGCCGGATCGTAGTTGTTATATTCTTATTATTTGCCTTTTACTACTTGGATAATTTCAGACTCATATCCTGCTAATAAATCGTAATACGGGAGAGAACATCCGCTACCGAGCCGACACGTTCTTCTTCATGCATATCATCAATTCGTTCGAGATGGACGGCAAACTGACTATTGATGTTTGTTCGTACAAAGACGCGAAGATTATTGATGCGATGTACGTCGAAGCTATTAAGGTAGTACTCGTAACATCCTTATTGTATGAGCTATTTATAAAAGACTAGTTTAATAAAACCTTAATGTTCAATTTACTTTTTGCAATCATTTTATAAACATTACACAACAGTTGGAGGTCTCAATAATAACAAATTAATTATATGTCACCTAATATAAATAAATTGATAGTTTTTGTTCGTTAATTGATGTTTGTAGATGATTATCATTATATTCATTATGTTTATTGACTTGTTAATAAATCAAAACTGTTTAAAGAATGCCGACAGTAACCCCGACTACGGCCAATGGTGCCAGTGCCGCCCCAAGAGGTTTGAGATTCCATTGGATGCGCCACCTTTCGCTAAAGTTGAAGCACGTTTACTGGCAGACGTTGGAATCGAAGCACCGAGAATAAATTATGACGCTTATAATGGTAAGTTACCAATTCTTTATATTTGTGTACTCCGTAACCGTAACAGCCTGTGAATGCTGCTGCCCACTGCTGGGTTAAAGCCTCCTCCCCTCTTTTTGTGGAGAAGGTTTGGAGCTTATTCCACCACGCTGTTCCAATGCGGGTTGGTGGAATACACATGTGGCAGAGTTTCAGTGAAATTAGACACATGCAGGTTTCCTCACGATGTTTTCCTTCACCGTAAAGCACGATATGAATTATAATCACAAATTAAGCCCATGAAAATTCTGTGGTGCTTGCCCGGGTTTGAACCTACGATCATCGGTTAAGGTTCACGCGTTCTTACCACTGGGCCATCTCGGCTTTTACTGTGGTGTGTGTGGTGTGTACTCACCTAACACTAATAATACATTTTATAAAGCTCTTCCTCCTCCTCCTCCTCAATGCTGGTCGGCCGTATATCCACATCGAATTACCACACTATCTACCTCTCACTTGAAACCTTTAGAAACAATATTCATCAATTACTCTTTATGCAGTTTTATTTATTTTAAAAAAATAAATCCTAAAAACGTTTTTTAGGGCGATCATACAGATACTTCTACGGAATAGGATCAGAAGTTAATTCGAAATTCGCTGGTTCGGTAAGGAGTCAAAAAGCTTCTAACTTTATTTTCTGATAATATGATTATATTTAATGTTTATACTTTCACGTATAGATCGAGTAATAAAACATTTAATAACTGATAACATTTCTCATTAACAATATTGATATTTATTAATCTCTTACTTTAGTTTATTGTGTTTTAGATCATTAAAATAGATACCCTAACTGGTGAGGTAAAGACTTGGCGTGAATATGACGGGTACCCCAGCGAGCCTGTGTTTATAGCTCATCCCGATGCAAAGGTTCGATATAAAAATCTTTAATTTAAAATTTCAGTCGGTTATATATATATATTTAATACAAAATGATTAACTATGTAACACAAATTTAATAGCGACGAATATATAATAATAATTTTGAATTTAACATAATTTGTTTGTAGGGAGAGGACGATGGCGTGTTGCTGAGTGCGGTAACATGGGGTAAGATTGACAATGCAGTGACACTGATCGTTTTAAACGCTACAGACCTACAAGAGATTGCGCGAGCTGATTTCTCAACCCCTTCACAAGTGCCTAAATGTTTCCACGGCTGGTTTTTCCCCGAACAAATGTCAATAAAATAAAAGTAAATAATTCTTAACACCTGATTGTCATTAAATATCAACGTCATCATTAATAAAATTGTACTGAAGTAAATATTATATATATTTTATTTATTTATATTTTTAGAATTAACGTACAATTACTAATACTGTAAGTTTAAAAAATTACAGTAAAAGAACTTTATAAATGACTGTAAGCAATTCGTGTTTTTATTAATTAGTAATCGCTAAACCCTGACTAGTGATATAATTTTATATAAATTTTGTACCGACCAGCTCCTCCGAACGACTCCAGAGACTACTCGCTACGGAAGGATTGCGTGCATTGGGGAACAAATATCGTGGCAGACAATCCATGTAAAATTTTCCCGAAATATTTTCACATTCCTTCGATACGGCAAGGTGTGTGATAGTTTGGACGCCTTCTTCAGTACTTCTGTAGCATATCCAGCAGCAAATCTTAAACATCCACTTGACGAAGAAGTTCGCTTGAGCACTTATCGCTGTGTCGATCATACCCGGGTGCGCGGAGTTACACACCACGCCACTTCCATGAAATCGTCTCGCAAACTCACCACAGAACAAAACACTGCATAGTTTACTGTTCATATATGTAAAGAGGTCTTTATTTCCGATTTCGTTGATGTGATCAATTTTTATGAAACCGTAATAATGCAAAATTGAGTTGACATTAATTATCCTACTAGGTTTTGATTTCTTCAGTAAATTAAATAGAAGGAGTGTGAGTAGAAAGTGCCCGAAGTAATTCACTTGAAGTCCTTCGACTATTCCGTCTTTTGTATACTTGTCGCTGGCGCCATACGTTCCTGCGTTGTTTATGAGTACGTCTAGCCGATCTTCTGTTCTAATTACATCATTCGCGAACCTTCTTACAGAATCTAACGATGATAAGTCCAGATGTTTGTAGACAACGTTGGAATTACCAGTCGAGGTTATGATTTTATCTCGAGCCGACAATCCCTTGCCTTCATGGCGACACGCCAATATAACTCTGGCTCCTTTAGCTGCTAGATCTAAAGCCGTATAATATCCAATTCCCGAATTGGCTCCAGTAATTATCACAACTTTTCCCAATAGAGATACAGCACATGTACACTTATATGTAAAATATTTACGAAAATAACGAAACCATAAAATTATGGACGTTAAAAAAATCGCTGTTAACATTAAACACATTGTGATATTTTCAATTTGAATAAATACTATGAAAGATACGAATGCTTAAGATGGTGTTCATTACCTGCGAGTATTTCAACATTTGTTCTTATACTTATCTCGCCAACGTTTATATTATTTTCGAAGAGCAGTCGCCGTAATTAATATCGTATGTACAGTAGCAGAGCATGTAACGAGTTCATGTCTGGCATGCATTGTCTCGCTTATTTTATGTGTTATTATTATTGGTGAAATTTACGAAGCGTAAAATACCCTTTAAAATTATTCTTGCAGGATTGTAGTATTTATTCGTTTCTCAGGAACGTTAAATATTATTATATTATCAGAATAAATGCAAAAAACGTTGTGATAGGAATAATCTGTGTGGTCAAAGTCAGAAATCTGAATTCATTATATTGATGTTCAAAAATCTACAACCGGTTCCGAAGTAAGCAACTCAAACCTCAGAAGAACCTGTGAAAGAAACTTAGCGGCATTTTTTCCCTCATATTTTACAATTATAAGTCATATGTACAATTGTGCACGAAACATAATTATATATTTTTTATTTAAATTGGCCTGGATTTGATCGTTTTATTTCCAATGTACTATTATGCAAAAACGAACGGTCCTTTAACGATTTTTTTCAAATTTTACAATTGTAAAATTTCTTTTGAACGTTTTCTGATCTGATCGATGATGCTTAAATATTCCCGTCATTTATCCACGTAGTTGGATATAGTTAATACTGTAAATGAGCAATCGTACAAATATATATATATATATATATATATATATATATATATATATATATTTATTCTATCAAACTCGGATTAAACAAAATTATTCAAGTCTCTGAAAACTTTATTTATAAATAATAATCGAAGCACTTCTTTGTAAACGACGTTTGCGGTGTTTCCTTTTGGGGCTTAAAATTACTCTCAAAGCTCACATGCAACATAAAAACTATCCATATGACTTATTACTAAAATCAATGCCGGGCATGTTCAACGACAGGTCTTGGGATATTGATATTTTCAGAGATTCACGGTAGCATGCGCAAGCGTCGTTACGACGGAAAGGGTACTTTCCGTCGTAACGACGAGCGTCGCGGGATCGCTTAGCTTTCGCTGGTTTTATAGTGGGTATTCCGATGTTCGGGGCGCACTCGGCGCATTAGACTCCAGCGAGTCCACATAACCTCAAGTTCCCGTTCAACGTTGAACACGTTTTTCCAGTGTTAAAGAAAAAAACAAAATTAAGACAATGTATATTTTGCATTACGTTATTTGCACCCAGAATTATGTACATGAAGTTTTTTTAGCGAACATGTCCATACGAACCTTCTTTTTTTATTTATTTTCTCGCAGTGGAAACCTTCAGAAAGGTACCCGGGTCTCATGGGAGTGGGACCGGGTTATGTGGGATTCTTACCCACTAAAATCACTGCGATGGCCGTCCTCAGCACGGATCGAAGATGTTGGGGGATCGTTTTGATATAACACATCCGCGGCCTCTCCCGTGCTGTGCTCTGCTCGTGGCTCGCCCTCCCCGCACTCCTCGCTTACGGCAGCGCGAAGCCATCCCGGCTGCCGTCCTCCTCAGGGCCGTCTGAAATAGGACAAGCGGACCCCCACCACGCATTGGTTATTGGTTACGCCTTATCTTTTAAGCCATACGAACCTTCTATCACATCAAAACAAAAGTAAAAAATAGCCAACCGTTTGGATGGCATTTATAATATTTTTTTCATAAATTTTTTTAATGCGCACGAATTTTAATTTTACTGTTATTCCTAAAATATTGAAAAAAGGGCACAGATGAATGCGAGACCACCGGTCGCCAGGTTTCTCAATTATTTTCTGTGCCTCGTCCTTTATACGATGACCTGTTCAGCCTATTCGATAGTCTATTCCTGTACAATTTTATGGAATTGGACTTGCACATATTTGGCACGGTCGCGTTGTAGCACATTTGTGCCCGATTTAATTTGGTCAAAAGGCACTCCTACCCAGACACATTAACATATTGAGATACTCTTGATTAGTTACGACATATAGCGGAACACAAGCACAGCTCCGTAACGACCACTTGAAAGTAGTAGTAATACGCGCGGAACTGAGTGACTTAACATGTCACCGCCGTAACGCGCCGACGCCCGCCCCGCCGGCTCTTTGAAGAAGCCGCCTTTCAGCATGAACCGGTAAGTTTGTGCGAACGAAAAGTAATAAAATATTGCATAGTCGTGATAGTTTAGGGCAATGTTCCTCATTAAGTGATTTTTTTTTTAATTTAAATTTTCTTTCTCTTTTATCTCTTTTTTTACAGTTAATAGGCAAGCGCTTGACCGTTGACTTGCCTGATCTTAAGCATAGTCACGGTCTAGGATGGAGCGCGCCTGCCCAGAAGGTACCCGTCTACTCTGGATTTGAATACACCTACATTGTAACTATCTGGAAATATGGACTCAGGCAAAGCATTCCACCAGCGCGAATAATAAATATGGATTCAAAGCGCTTCGTACGTAGTCGGGGAAGTTCTACTGTGTACCTATGACGCTTTGGTCGCGTTTGCCTGGCCGTCCGATAGAAAAAGGGGGCGGAAGGAATTAGATCATGTAATTCCTGCGCACATTCTTCGAAATGTATCCGATAGAAGACTGCAAGCGATGCAACCACACGTCGATGTTCAAGACTTTGGAGTCTAGACTCGACCAATGTGTCGTCCCCTATCAGCCTCCTGGCACGTTTCTCAATCAACTCTAGAGCCCGAAGGTAGTGCTTAGCAGAGCCGTCCCAAAGGTGGGAGCAGTACTCCATACAGGACCTCACTTGTGCTTTGTGTAAGCTGAGCAATTGTTCTGGAGTAAAGTAACGCCTCACCTTGGAGAGGATACCAAGCTTTCGGGCGGCTAATTGGGCCTTGGACTCAAGAGAGAGCCAAAATTAGAGTTGACGTGAGAGTAACGCCAAGAAGGTCAAGGTGGTCAGTTATAGGTACGGATACAATTCGCAAAGAGAGAGGTAGCTGGAATTCCCTCTTTTTGGCGGAAAATAAACACGCCTGCGTCTTGGTTGCATTGAACATGACCAAATTGGCATCGCCCTAATCGGACACTGCCTTAAGAGTCATGCTCAGGCGCTCAACCATGGCCTCTCTCTGAGCCTGAATTAGTGCCTAACTACCTCTTATAACCTATGTGGTTAATGTTATCGTTTATGTTTTAGTAAGTCGTGGAAAGTTGATTGTATTACGAAAAAAATATGTTTTACTTATAAGTATAAAATTACTGTATGTATATTTCCCTGAAAAATAAAGAAAATAAATAAATTACGCGTTAGTGACCAAGTGGCTCAGACCGCTTACTGAGAATATGAACTAGGTGATTTGTACTAGGCGATGTGTGCTGTAATCCAAATGACGTCCACTAAACCTCTGACGACGAGTCTTCGGAACGAGGAGGATGGTTCTTCCCCGAAATATATGCAGGCAGACAGACAAAAATAAAATAAATGTTTTGGTAGCTCGCAAATAGCTATATTTAACTTAAAAGAGGCAGTTAACTTGAAATCACAGACAGACACTTCAATTTTTTTTATTTGTATAAATAAAATTTATAACAAACAAATCAATTATATAGTATGCGTCACAGCTAGAATATACTATATGTATAGATTGTTTATTTATTATTTGACATCTAATAAGTTCACAACTGGTATTTTTCAATTAACACGAAGATATACTATATACTTATATACTATATCTTATTAATTTCAATTTAACACATAGAGATAGTAATTAATACATTTTAACATTTGTTATAATACAGGAAATGTTTCATATCTCACGACTGCACGACATTGGATTACCTATCATGAAACATCTTCGCCAGCACGTCGATTTTAGCGTTACAAATAATTTAAAGCATTTAATTGGCTTAATTCCACGTTACCTTTCTGTATCGCTCAAATAACTCCTTGACTACCGATGCTATGGTGAGACCTCTTGGTGATCTGACGCTTTGAGGCACCCAATGTAATCTGCTCCTATCTAAGTCCATGGTCATCACGTCTACGCTGATTGTCCATGGATTGGTTTGGGGCTTTTGGCTTTAGCTTGGCTTGATTGCTTGCTTCTGCTATTTGTAGTGCTTTGACCACACTTGAGCAAGCTGATATTCATCTGCGTTTCTTTCAATCAGGAAAACCATTTTATAGCGTGTGCGCAGTAGACGGGTCTTGTAATTAGTAGACGGTACATGTAATTTACAAGAAAATTTAATTTAATTACATTATGTAATTGTGTATGTAATTTACATACACTTATTTGTTATATATGTTATTTTATTTCTATGTCAAATGTTTTGGTGCGTGTTACGCAAAGCCAACATTTGCAAACCGCCGCACAAGCATCGCTCTATAAACCCAGACAGCACGCAGTGCAAGCTCAGCAGCAACATGACGGCATTCAACGACCCATGACCTCAATCGACGACCCACGGGGGCTTAGCAACAACCTAAATTCATTTTAATCGTACTTGACCTCCGAAGTTTTTAAGCAAAGCAGGAAAGCTTATATATCACTGCTTATATACTATAGATCTGCTTGATCTAACTTCGATCAGTAGTCACCCAATTAGGTTAATTAGTAATAATTTTAGTTCGTAATGATAATGACTGACTGATCTAACTTCGAAGAAAAAAGGTAAAAACCTAGAAGTTTTTTTTAAAGAACTTTTTTTTTTAAAGAACAGGAAGGCGGACGAGCCTATGGGCCACCTGATGGTAAGTGGTCACCAAACGCCCTTAGACATTGGCACAGTAAGAAATGTTAACCATCGCTTACATCGCCAATGCGCCACCAACCTTGGCTAAGATTTTATGTCCCTTGTGCCTGTAATTACACTGGCTCACTCATCCTTCAAACTGGAACACAACAATACCAAGTACTGCTGTTTTGCGGTAGAATATCTGATGAGTGGGTGGTACCTACCCAGACGAGCTTGCACAAAGCTCTACCACCAGTAAAAGATACCAGTCATGATTAAATAATAAGTTTTAATTGTAATTTGTAGATTTAAAAAAATATATTTACGTAAATGGTTTTTTTTCAACCATCGGACCGCTACTGACATAATTAGCGGGTTATTTAATTTACATCTTATTTTATTCACCCGTGGGAATTACTTTGTATTAAGAAATAAAAACAAAACATATATTTCTACATTTTAACGTGATAATATGCGTTGTAATTTTTCTATATTAAAATCGATGAAGAAATATAGTATAAAAATAGATAAGAAGTGTAATCACAATAAGCGTGTACAGAGCCAGTGTAACTGCAGGTACAAGGGACATTACACCTCATTCCCCAAGGTTGATCGCCATCGATGCGCCCATTGGCGCCGTTGAACACTTACCATCATACGTATATTACAAAATAGAAAAGATTTAAGAAAAAAAATTTGCTATTTAAATGTTCTGCTGTTAGTTCAGGAGTTCAGATATTTAAACAAATCAATGAAACAAAATATGTTGAGATTAGTTTTCATATTTATTATAAATATTATTTTAAGAAGTTATTTAATGACATTCTATATATTTCTCTCTATTGCTGAATATTTTCTTCGCTTTTTCTGAGATGCTATTATTTTTATCAAAGGTATAATACCTTAGTGGTTTGAAGTAAAATTCGATTTCCTGCAAAGTTCTCCCTTTAGTTTCGGGTATTTGTATGTATATGTAGAGATATATCAAACAGAAAAAAAAACAGAATTGCATGTAAAAAGAATACTCCATGATATCCTATCAACGAGAACATCTTTAAAGCGTATTGGATATTTAAAAATTGCATGACTCCACAAACGGCGCCGAAACAGAAAGTGTTCATCGCTTTTATTTCCAGAGGATGCAACTCCGACAGTAACGTTTCAAGCACTGAATACGGTCCTGCCGTTACTGATACCAGATATAAAGTTAGTAAATACATTTTTGGCCACGCCTGACCACTATCGTCGAGCCAGATATAAAGGCAAACAGCTAATATTATCTGTATGACATTAGCTATTATTCCAGATACCAATAAAATACCTCTCATTTTAAATTTGCTCACAATTATGCAAGAAATGCAAGCGCCTAACAATGCGAATCCGTCGACCACTAAAGTGTATTGTAGAATATCTGAACTCCCTGAGATATCCTGTATCATTGTTATTGCTAATGTACTCAATAATATTCGACCAGCTGTAATCCTGTATACATTAATTACTAAAAGTATTAATGTTTAAAACTTAAAAGTTTATTACTTAAAAGTTTACATGCTTTATAATATATCTTCATTAGCAAAACCAAAGAACGGCCCTTTTCATTTATTTTGTGTTCCGTCCTTTGGTCTTCTAACAGGCCTTTTAATTCCCGATCAGATGCATCACCAGGTAAATTTAGTGCTTTAAAAGCCCTTTCACTTTCTTCAAATCGTTTTTTGGTGGCTAACCAAGAGGGACTCTCGACCCAGAACAGAGGTAAAATAGCTGATATCGCTGTAGGAATCATACCTATTAATGCGACGTATCTCCAGTATAAAATAATGCTTAAAATGTGACTCAACATCGTGCCCAGAGTAGAACCGATACCGGATGTCACATTTAAAGTCAAAGACCTACTATTTGGAGACATGTACTCGCCAATATTAATATACGTCAATAGCAATATACCTCCGTAAGATATCCCAACAATAACGAACGATGCCAACAGTGTAGTTTTATCTCTTGCGAAGTACACCATCAACCAGCAAATTAGCACAGGTATAGACATTATTGTTATACATTTTCTCCGTCCGTATATTTCAGTCAAAGCTGTCATTACAGCAAAACTGCAAAAGCAAGAAATGTTTCTCGTGGAAGCTGAAAAACAAAACAAAAATAATCATACGGCAATTATATAAATTAATAGCAGCCCGTCCCGGCTCCGTACTATTTTTTTTAAATTAGATTTAAATATTCGGGAATCGATGTATCCGCCTATACAGTACAGTGGTAAGATCATATCTATACTAATGTTACACAGGCGAAACTAATTTTGTGTGTCTGTTACACTTTCACATCTAAACCGCTGAACCAATTTTGATAAATTTTGGTATAGACTAAGCTTGAACGCCACAAATGCTACTTTGGGCTACCTAACACCTGTCAACAAAAAAAAAATATGCCGGCGAAGCGAAGCTTCGAGCGAAAATAGTAACAATATAAAAGCATAAAGCATAGTTCAACACGACTTAAGACAGAGATTACTCGAACAATTTAAAACTTTCTTTAATATAACTTATTTGATACATTATTAGCTTACAACAGACTTATCTTCATCATCAGATTGTTCGCCTTAAATATTAGATTAATCTTTAGTTCTTTCGTCTTTCAAACATTTGATCACCAATTTTAATGTCGATTACAATAAATATTAAATTGTTAAATAATATTCACCAATCCAGGAAAGATCATCGTCAGTCAACGGTATAGAGCTTTTGGTCGAATGCAAGGCGTCCAACATCCAAGACATTTGACCGAATATATATCCATCGTATATGCTGAACAGCGTCAGTCCCGAAACCACAATATTCTCAATCTAAAACTCTATACTCAATCATTTATTTTAAGAGTAATTATTATGAACAAGAGTTAACAGAAGATTTGTCAGCATTATAATGAATGCAAGCTAAATAGTCAAGTCTTATTGTATATGCCGGTGATTCTCGACCTTTTTTTTGTTGCGGCACACTTTTGACGATTTCAAAATTTGGCGACACAAAGAAAAACGTAAGTTTAAAAATTATTTACTTATCTATAATACATTGCGTAAAATACTTAAATATAAAATAGTAATTTAAAAATGATAATAATTTTAAATGTGCGATTAAAGGATTAATTAATGCGAAATTTGAGTTTGATGTTTGTCTTAAAATTTTATATATTTGGTCGTAAAAATGAAAATGCTACTGTCATACCGTCTTCTACAGTTAACAATCATGATCTTTTTTAGTTTTAATGTTGGTTAATGCTGAAAATCCGATTTCACACAAATAAGATGTGGAAAACTGTAATAATATATTTAAAGCTTTTTTGGCTATCATTGGATAATAGCATCTAATGTTAATCCAAAATGAATTAATTGATTCTTCTGATGGTTTTATAATTAATTCAAAGTTAGGTCAAATACAGAAGTATGAGAAATGGATTACAACCCCAAATTTTAAGTAAAGTACAAGTATTTGCGCCTGTTATTAAAATAGTTTTAAGAGTTTCATTTAATATTATCTAATTTTCTACTTTTATTTTATTATTTTATGTATTTTTTTTTATCTGATATATTATTTGATTATTCTATTTTTCGCTGGTGTCGCAAAAGAAAGCACGGTACATATTTGGTTTCAACGTTTTCATTCTGGAAATTTCGACCTTCGGAACCAATCCCGTGGACGGCCGGAGACCAAAGTGGAAAATGAAGATTAAAGGCTATTGTGGAAGAGGATCCATCACAAAGCACTTCAGAGATAGCTGCAGGCTTCGGGGTAAGTGATAAAACTGTATTAATCCACTTGAAGCAAATCGAGAAAGTAAAAAAACTTGAACGATGGGTACCTCATGAATTGAGTGAATTCAACTTGCAAACACGCGTCGACTGCTGTGTTACTTTACTCAGCGGACACAATAATAAAGGGATTTTAAATCTAAACCTTACTTGTGATGAAAAGTTGATACTGTACGATAATCGGAACGCTTTCGTCGCAATGGCTGAACCCTGGAGACCCAGCCAAATCCTGCCCTAAACAAAAATTAATTTAGAAAAAGTTACTTGTGAGTGTTTGGTGTACAAGCGCCGGTGTCGTTCATTACAGCTTTCTAAAATCTGGCCAAACGATTACGGCAGATATCTATTGTCAGCAACTGCAAACCATGAAGGAAGAACTAGCTGCTGAACAACCGAGATTGGTCAATCGCTCTAGGCCACTGCGGAAAGAATGTGGTTAGATAACATATCATGGGACGAACCATTACCTTCGAAACTCAACTCCAGTTGGAGTGCTATTGACAAGACCCTGCCTCTTTTAAATAATTATCGGATTCCACGCGTTGTGATATGCGATCCATGTCAAACGCTAGAACTCCATGTATTCACTGACGCGTCTGAGCGCGCGTACGGTGCATGTGCCTATATCCGCAGTGTAAATAATGGGGGTGAGTGCATGATTCGTTTATTGATGGCTAAGAGTCGTGTGACACCGATCAAACCTACCACCATTCCACGATTGGAATTGTGTGGTGCTTTAGTAGGAGTTTGGGCTTATAAGAAGGTTGTAAGCTCACTTCGAGTAAAGGTCGACCGAGTTTATTGTTGGACTGACTCAACCATCGTTCAGGGATGGTTACAAATGTTTCCCTCTAAGCTTCAGCCATTTGTTCGCAATCGCGCAGCTGAAATTTTAGACAAAGCAGGCAACTGTAACTGGTGGCATGTCCCAACTAATAAAAACCCAGCAGACCTTATATTTCGTGGTGTGGATATTAGTACCTTGCAAGGGTATGGTATGTGGTGGAACGGTCCCGATTTTTTAAGAAATAAATCCAATTGGCCTACTCAAATTAATTTAGAAATCGAAACGTTACCTGAAACTCGTCTTTATATTTCACTGACTGCTGTCGCAGGTAATATTAAGGTTAGAATTTGTAAAAAAAATCCTGTTTCACGTAAATTCTTAGCACAAGATGAATTACAAGAAGCAATAAATATTATTATTGTAAAAAGTCAAATTGAGTCCTTTCCAGAGTATAATTTACTTATAAGTAAACAAAATTTACCTGTGAAAAGTGCTCTTCTTAAATTTAATGTTTACTTAGTTTCTAATAATATAAAGCGAGTTGGAGGACGTTTAGAAAATTCGACATTCTCTTATAATAAAAAGCATCCTATTCTTTTACAGTCCACACATGTTTTTTACAAAATAATTATTTAGTTACACACACAATAAGTTAATGCACGCTGGTCCGCAGCTATTATTATCTTCCATAAGGGAAACGTACTGGCCTATCGGTGGCCGAAATTTAGCGAAAGCTATCGTAAATGTGTACGTTGTTGCCGAATGAAGGGTAATGTAATTACTCCTTTAATGGGGAACTTGCCAAAGCAGCGTCTTCTTCCAGGAGGCTATCCGTTTGAAGGTGTTGGCGTTGATTACGCCGGCCCCATCATGTGCGCTAGTCGACAAGGTCGTGGGTGTAGGCTAGTAAAGGTGTACATCGCGATATTTATTTGTTTTACGACCAAGGCAATTCACTTGGAGCTAGTAGGTGATTTAAGCACAAATAAATATCTACTAACATTATATCGATTTATTTCGCGCAAGGGAAAACCTTTAGACATATATTCCGACAATGGTACCTCATTTATTGGCGCGTATAACGATATTAGTAAATTTTTAAAATCGAATTGCGATTCTCTAGGTGAAAGTTTAGCTAACGATGGAATAAAAATGCATTTTATTCCCGCGTACACTCCTCATTTTGGCGGACTCTGGGAAGCGGGTTTTAAGTCGACAAAATACCATCTCGAAGAAGTGTTGGGAAATTGTAACCTGACGTTTGAAGAACTTAACACCACTCTGATCCAAATTGATGCTATATTGAATTCTCGCCCTTTAACGCCGTTGTCTTCTGATCCTGAAGATTTTTCGCCTCTGACGCCAGGTCATTTCCTTGTTGGTCGGCCGCTAACTTCTCTTCCTCAACGAGATTGTCGAAACGATCCTGTTAATTATTTAACTCGTTTTCAAAGAACACGCCATTTCAGTCTACGCCAGCACTTTTGGAGTTCGTTCTGTGAAGAGATTAATTTTAAGGGTGCCTGAACATAACTCATCTTTTTATAATAATTCTTTTACAGTTCAGGCTCTGGAACGACCTTCCTTTAAATATTCGGAAGGCTAAATCCATAAATATTTTTAAAAAACTTGTGAAAGATCACTTTTTGTCTCAAATGACTTATCACTATTAATTAATTATTTTTATTATTAATTAATTTTTTTCTGTTATGTTTGAGGACTTGTCGTTTTTATTCGTTCTTATCGGATACTAGTGTCGGATACTAGATCTTGTCCTCTCGACGAATGCGTTATGTCATATCAATCAATCTGTTAACCCCTTAAGTAATGTTGACCAACAGCACCCACTTCTTGATATTGTAATTCCTTTGGAAATTGAGGCAAGGCTTCCGTATGAAAGCATTAAAGCAAGACCAAATTTTCACAAGGGAGATTATCTGTCAATTTGTGAAAAATTAAAAAACATAGAATGGGATGCTATATTTAGGGGCCAGAGTGATGTGAATGGGATGAAACGGATTTTTTATGATATACTGAACGCAGTCATCAAAGAGTTTATACCATTTCGTGTGCCTAAGAGTAACAAATATCCTGTCTGGTTTAACTACAGACTTATCAAAATATTAAAAGTAAAATATAGGATAAGAATACGTTACAGAAAATATAAAAACCCGTTAGATGAAGTGGATTTAAAATATATTAGTAAACAATGTGATAGACTAGCCACTGTATGCTATAACAAATATATAAAATCTTTAGAAGATAGAATTAGAAGTAATCAAAACATATTTTGGACATATGTGAAGACCAAAAGAGGAGGCACTAGTAATTATCCTATATCTATGACTAATGGAAAAACTACTACTTCAGATGCTACAGAAATTTGTAAGCTATTTTCAAATTACTTCTCCTCTGTCTATTGTTCCGAACATAGTCCCGATAAAAGATTCAATTCTGAGTATCTTAAATTATTAGAAAATTATAGTCTATGTTTAAGTCAGCCCGTTTTAGACGAAGATTCCATACTTAAAAAACTAAAAAATGTAGACATCAATGAGGGTCCCGGTCCTGATGGAATTCCACCGATGTTTATCGCTGCATGCTGCTCTGAATTAGTTCATCCTCTGTCAATAATTTTTAATAAGTTTTTAGTGTCTGGGGTTTTTCCATCAGTGTGGAAAGTTGCAAAGGTGGTTCCTGTTTATAAATCAGACGACAAAGAATCTATATCCAACTACAGACCAATCTCAATTTTATCAACATTCGCAAAAATATTCGAATCATTAATTTGTCCTTACATCAATAGGCACCTCAAATTATATTTAAACGATCATCAGCACGGATTTGTCGATTCTCGATCCACCAATTCAAATCTGGTTCCATTTACAGAATTATTAATTGATGCAATAGACTCGGGCCATCAAGCTGATGTAATATACACCGACTTCAGTAAGGCCTTTGATAAAGTTCCTCACAATATTTTAATTTCCAAACTACGTGCATACGGGATTTCTGGTTCTTTCCTAAAATGGTTGAGTTCATATCTACAAAACAGACAATTCTTTGTGGTAGTGAATGGTTATGAGTCAAATATACAAACAATATCTTCAGGTGTTCCTCAAGGTTCCCATTTGGGACCAGTATTGTTCAATTACTTTATTAATGATCTTCCAAACTGTTTTCTTTTCTCTAACGTCTTTATGTTTGCTGATGATTTAAAGTTTGTCAGTGTAATTAAGTCAAATGAAGATTCTATACGTTTACAAAGTGACATCAATAGGCTCATACTATGGTGCAAATACAATGGAATGCACTTAAACTCTAAAAAGTGTCATCATATTAAATTCTCGCGGAAAAAGAAATTGAATGCTTTTGATTACTACATTAACAATGATAAAATAAAGGAAGTAGATCAAATTCGCGACCTCGGTGTAGTATATGATAAAAAATTAACTTTTATACCTCATATGGACACAATAATAAATAAAGGTTCTCGCATGTTAGGGTTTGTCCTAAGAAATTGTAAGATATTTCGCGACAAAAAAACTAAAATATTAATTTATAATAGCTTGATTCGCAGTGTCTTGGAATATTGTAGCGTGGTCTGGAGGCCACATTATGCTACACACTCACTGCGACTTGAGCGTATTCAAAAACGATTTGTATGGCACCTTGCGTTTCATAATGGCATAGCTAAAAAAATACGCTCATATAAATGTCGCCTTAAACACTTTAACATGAAGTCCCTAGCCAATCGTAGGCATATACTGGATGAAATGTTTGCGGGTAAAATTTTTTGCCACAAAATTGACTGTCCCCAGCTTCTTGGCCTATACAAGTTGCGTGTACTCTCTAGGCTTCCTCGCAGCTCGTTCACACCACTCTGTCCACCTCTTAGAAAGACTGTGTTAGGTGCCAACTCTCCCTGTTCTAGATTATGTAAATTGATAAATGCTTGCAGTGATCAAATCGATCTACATTATGATTCCCTCACTAAGTTGAAATCAACTTGTACTGGCTTATCTTACATTGATTAACAAAATAACTACTTTTACAAGACACTTTTTATGTATACATATTTTTGTTAAACTTTTTTTTTTCTTCATGTCTATTTTTGTAATTAAGTTTTAGTTTATCTATATTTTGTGTTAAATGAATTTCTGTAGCTACTTTTTACTTTTTTATGTGTAATTACAATTAAAAAATTAAGTAATTAATTACGCGTCATATGGTCACCGTAGCTGCGCTGTCGACACGAAATAGTAAATTACTTACGTCCAAACGCCGCCGCTTGTTAACTGGGTAGCAGGCTACCTTTGATAAACAAGCATGATCCAATCTCCCTTCATACTGTATTCCTGGCTTAGCAGCGGTGATAGTGAATCTGTATAAACTACATACCAAAGTCCAGTTGAAGTTATTTCAGTAAAGTTAAACACTCTTTAAAGGGTTCAAAAATCCATGACATGACATCTTGACAATATATGTATATTCTTTAGAATAATTCTTAAGAGTAAAAATCCAAATTAAGTCTTCAAAATATTATCTACAAAAAAATAATTGATACATTGAAAACACCCATCGAAAAGAATAGTAGAAAATAATAAAAGAAAATAATCCACGATAATAACCATTGAAAATGAGAAATAATTCCAGTTAGAATCCAATTACATCTTTATTACTATACTTTTTATAATTCAAAAGACTTAACCAGACTATTCCAGTTATTTTTCCAAAAATTAAAGTAAAGAACCACAATTGATGTTACGAACCAGATCAATTAAAATTAAGTTCATTTTTCTAAGAAAGTTTTAAAACTTACCACGAGTTGAAGATGACTTGATGATGATGACACATCCTTATTTAAATACTCCATCTAGGATTTAAATCAAATTCTCCAAAATACCAAATATTGTTTACGGTAACAACACTTTTGAACAATATTAAGAGTTATAAAACAAAAATTATAAATCTTCGAAAATAAATTTAGGTAATAATATTAGTGTGGATAGTTAAAAAGGGGACAAGTATACCATTGTACTATTAGTTACCTTCATCCTGCTTTGCATACATGCATGCTAAGTTCAATAAAGAAGGAATTTTACTAACTAACTTCTTCCACTGTTTTTTTTTTTTTAACATTGCAATGCGTTTGTACCCAAAAGTAAAGAAGGAAAAGCGGAAAGGAAATGCACTGATAGTTTATATACAAATTGACGGGACTACGACAGTCGTCCTATACACACGTTTATAATTTCAATTGTAATGTGTATTACCTTCTGCATTACACCCGAAATAACAGTTAGATCATGGGCTTTTCATCAGCCTAAAAACTTTGCCGGGGTTGGTCAAGTGAAGAGTATGAGACTGTGTCTGTAAAATATAGCCAAATAACAATAAAAGAAGCACTATCAGGGTCCGTTAAACGCGCCAAGGTCGAAATAAAAGTGAAAAATCCATATCAAAGCAGAGAAAACAACGCACACACAACACATCAAACAAACTCGACAAGAAATATTTCAAGTTTTCTAACGTTTAGTTTTAAACTTCGACACATTACATAGTATTGCCATTGCAAAATTGTGATCTTGAATAAATTTATTCGTAGTAAAAAATGTAAAATGTAACATTTTATAAAAAAAAAATATATTTTAATATTGATTTTTCGAATTTAGCTATTTAAAACAAAAAGTAAATTATTAACATTATAATATTATAAATTTTCGTTAAAAATAATAATAATTGTAAAGTAATTATTAAAATATTTTTATTTTTGTTATTAATATATTTTGCTTTATTTATTTTTATTTGTATTTGATATAAACTTTCAATTATAACACTACAAAAAATATATAAGCAATCGTTAGTTGTCTTCTTTGTAATCGCATGTAAACCGGGTGATGAAAGAACTTATACGTGATTAGATTATCATAACATAGTAAGGTAGGTAGGTAGGTAGGTAGGTAGGTAGGTAGGTAGGTAGGTAGGTAGGTAGGTAAGTAGGTAGGTAGGTAGGTAGGTAGGTAGGTAGGTAGGTAGGTAGGTAGGTAGGTAGGTAGGTAGGTAGGTAGGTAGGTAGGTAGGTAGGTAGGTTAGGTAAGGTTAGGTTAGGTTAGGTTAGGTTTTTTTTTTTTTTTTTTTTAAATTACACTACATCCACGGGCTCATAGTTGCCCGTGCCTTTTTTTAATATTGAAATTTATTTTATTACTAAGCGAACATTATTTCTGACGTTTTATGGCGCTACAGTGGTTATTACATAGTTACATTATTTGTTACAACATCCTAACCACTGCAGCGCTGCGGCGGCAGCTGGTCTTCTTCTCCTCCGGAGCTCTTCTATGGAGGGGTGTGACCCGTATTGACCATTTTTATTATAATTTTTTTTTTTTTTTTTTTTTTTTTTTTTTTTTTTTTTTTTTTTAATTTTTTTTTATACATACATTTATTTTATATACATTTATTTCATCAACTTATCTTATCTTTTTCTTTTATCTTATTTTACACACTTAATTATATTATTTTACTTACACTTGTTGCACACTTTACATTTTTACATTACATTTACTTTACATTGATATAGCGTTATGGCCCGGCGGCGGGTCCTGCGGACCCTGCACCTTGTTTGACCAGCGAGAGCACAGCCTCTGCGACAGTGCTGTCGCGTTTGTGAATAGCCATTTTTAGGCTGTGCTCTACGATGGTCTTTCTTGAGGCCCCCACCGTTCGGCCGATGAAACCGCCGATTGCATCGTCACCGTCATCCGTGTAGTAGACACAGGTGTTAGTGTGTCTGGTGATAGCTACTACCGCGTGAGGTATGCTTTCATGGACTCGAAGCCTCACGCGTCTGGTCTGGATGATGATGACTTCGCCGTAGGTCTGTCCCTGCGATTCATGGATGGTCATGACGCGTGACCCTACGCCTTTGCCATATCCCTGGTCCATCAGGAGTTTCTTTTCTTCCTGCGTGTGGACCAGGTATAGGGTTCCGGCTTGGTCTGATGGTATTTTCGCGCCAGTGAACCTTTCCATCTTTAGGGAGTGGACGATGGGGTTTGCAGAGTATATGGCTCTGTATACGTCGCTGATGGCAAATGCGACGTCCATGGGGCACCGGTATGTGCATGACAACTCCCTGGTGATGTTTGTTGTCAGGTTTGGGCGACAGTACCTCATTTCGAACAGATTTTCTCTGTCGATGTAAGGCAACTGGTTTATATCTCCGACGAGAACCACCTCCTTGGCCCCGGATAGTCTAGCCGCCATCACTATGGCTCCGAAATGGTTCATGAGGGCTTCGTCAACCGTAAGGCGGTCGCACTTTATGTCCTCATGAATACCATTTACGAGGATGGAAGCCATAGTTCGTACCCTTGATTTGGCTTTTTCACCAAATCGGTGCGTCAGGTGTTCTTTCAGGTCTTTGGCGGCTTCCACTGTATTGGTGACTACTATTTCGGTGTTCTCATCGAAGTTCCTGACTATGTGAGTCGTCTTTCCACAGCCCGGTACTCCATTGATCCAAGATATTTGCGGTAGTTCCCAGTCCACGAGAGGTGTGTCGTCATCTGGACCACCTGAGATAGACTTAGCCAACTCCAGGATTCTGTCATCCAGCATGATTCTCGTGCATCTGGCAACCAACACTACGGGGTCTCCCTTTGGAGCGAGAAATTTTTGGTGTGAGTCTTCTCGCCCTTTCGCTTCAACTGGGCCCACAAAACCTCCCACAGTGCTATAAGCAGCCATGTACCACCCCGACATTTTCCCTTTGATGACTTGGGATGTGTCGTTGTTGTATATGGCCGCCTCGGCTTCATTGAGTTCCACCTCCAGCAGCTTTTCGTTGCCTCGCTGGTAGGTCTGCATGATTTTTTTGCAGGTGGCTAAGTGAACCTCACGGGTTGCTGACACTATAGCCTGGAACTCTAGGAATGCATTCACTGCGTGGTCTCGCGGGTTTGACGCCAGTCCTCGCTTTGGTGGTATGACCTGTCCCCAGTCGGCCCTCGTTGAACCGGTGCGAGACGTTTTGGGTTTTTCTTTGTCTTCCGACTTTAGGAATTCCCTCATCGCTGTCGCCTGTCGGTCCGCGGAGGCCGACGATCCTGGGGCAAGTTGGAGCGATTTGGACTCTTTATTTCTCGGGGAGACCAGATCTCGGATCATTTTAGACAGAGCCATTTTTGGTTTTCTGGGGCTAGGCTCCCCACGGGTCTGTGAGGCTTGGGCAGTTCGCTTTGCCGCCATTTTTATTTGCAGACGCTCAGATCCACTTAGAAGGGGTTCCATGCTAGTCGGCGCCGCAGGGGGGAGAGGTGTTTTGGCCTCTGGTTTCAAGAAACCTAGGTCCTCACCCCTGTCTTCGTATACGATGACCTCGTGTGCTTGCGAGGCCATCAGGCACCCGTAGCGATCTGCTACGTCACCTTTTTCGGCGCCGACTTTCATGGCATCCACGCTTATCCGGCGTGGTGTGCCGTCCCGGTCCTCCTCGCCAAGTTTCGAGAGCTGTGTGCATGCCAATGCAAAGGGGGTATCCCTTCCCCACTCGAAGAGTGCGATCACTTTGTTTTGTGGCCGCACCAGTCGGCAGGTCAAGGCACCCGGCATTTGCGTGGTGAGCGCGTCGATGGTAGCGCGCTTGATGCTCACTTGTGAAGTGCTCCCTTTTATTAGCAAGGCTAGTCCAGGCGACACCGTCACGCGATCCGAGCCGTCTGGGCGACAGAAGCTGATGCCCAGCCTTTCCGTTTCGTCACTCATGAAAAGAGCCACACCTTTAACCGCAATACCCGGAACGCCGCGTGCTCCTACGTCTTTTATCAGCTCTTTAAACGCGGCGTAGTGTGTGGGTTGCAAGGGCATGGTGGGCTGGTTTCTCCTCATGAGCGGTCCGTGCAACGTGTTGGGGAGAGCCTGTAGCCACCGTCTCAGGGTATTTTGCCCGGTGTGAGTATGAGTATGAGTATGAGTGTGTGGGCTTGGTTGTGTTGTGTGTGTGGTTGTGGTGCTCGAAGATGGTTGTGATTGTGAATTTATGTCTGTCGCGGATGGTATCGCGGTCGAGCTGTTCCTTTTGGCGGCCACTTGAATGGTTTTTCTTGCGAATGCGAGGAAGGGTTTTCTTAGTTCCTCTCTCTCCATGATGGTGTGGAGTGTAGACTGGTCCAGGGTGACGCTTATTTGGGTTTCTAGCGCCTGTCTACCTTGACCGAATCTTGGGCAGTCCAAGATTAGGTGGAGGACTGTTTCCTCGCATTCGGGATCGCAGACACAAGAAGGACTGTCTTTGAGTTTGAAGCGGTGAAGGTACGCCGCGAATCCCCCGTGACCGGTCATCAACTGGGTGTCGGTGGGAGTTAGTGCCACCGTTCTTACCACTTTGCTTGCGACCTTGACGTCTGGTAAGAATACCCTGGTTACTGACCCTGTCTCTGAGGAGTCGTAGCGCGCCTGCCACCTCGCGATGGTCTCTTCTCGTATTCGCCTTCTGACATACGATATTGGGACTTTATCGTAGTCAGGTGCCGTTTTTTTAGTTAGGGCCGCTTTTTTGGCTAGCTCGTCCGCTCTTTCATTGCCCGGTGTACCTACGTGGGCCCTGAGCCAAAAGAATCGCACACTCCTGCCTTCTTCCTCGATTTCTCGTAAGCACTCCTTCATCTCTAGGGCCAGCGGGTGCGTCACCGATGGGCACCTAAGTAGATCGAGCGAGGATCTCGAATCGCTCAAGATGTTTGCAGAGCGTTGCTTCGATTTCCTCACCATTTTAATTGCTCTTAGGAGTGCGTACATCTCTGATTGGAAGACAGTATTGTGCGGTTCAAGACGGAACGTGGAGTTTCTGGATTCCGTTCCCTGATCCCACCATGTTAGGGCAGCTCCGACTTTCCCCTCAATCTTGCTGCCGTCGGTGAATATTAGGGGGCCGACTATATGGTGTTCTTCAAGGGTTTGTGGGTCCAGACTCTCTAAGCGCACGTACTCAGTTGTTTTGAGTTGCGATGGGTGGGGGTTCTGTAGGGGTCCCACTCTGCGCTCGATTTCTCGTCCTGGCGGTATGAGGTCCACGCAGTAGCCTTTTTTGATCTTAAATAAGGTGGCGGCCTCTTTGACGCGGAGGTCGAGGGGGAGCTGGCCTGATAGGATGAGTGCCGATGTTAGAGACACAGTCCTGTACGCCCTGCAGATCTTCTGGGCGAAGCCTCTCTGCAGCGAGTCTAGCTTGTTTCTTATCATAATCTTCTCGGCTGCAGGAGACCAAACGCTTGCTGCGTAGAGGACTATGGGCTCTATCACCGCCACATATATGGTCCTTATTATTTCTCCGTTTAGGCCCCAAGTCACCTTTGCCGCGCATGCAAGTTGTTTATATATGTCTGCAGCTTTCTTGCAGGTGGCTGCCACATGCGCGTTGAATGTGAGCTTGGAGTCTATGATGAGGCCCAGCAGTTTGATCTCGGTTACTAGACTCAGCTGGGTGCCGCACATATGAATCACAGGGTCATCGTATTTGAGTTTCTTGGTGATCACCATTGCATTTGTTTTATGTGGTGCGAAACTCAACTTGTTTTCTATGCCCCATTCTTGTACGGCCGCTAGGGTGGTTTCCGCTGTAGTCTGTAACCCGCTGGTTCGATGGTTGGAGAAAACGAGGACCACGTCATCCGCAAATGCCTGACAGTAAACTCCCATGGATGCCATCTTTTGTAGTAGCGAATCCAGGATGAGGTTCCAGAAGGTCGGTCCGCCGATAGAACCCTGGACACAGCCCTTCGTGGTTCCCTTTTCACTGGTCGCTCTGGCGTAGTTTACTACGATCCTCCTGTCTTGTAAATATGAGGCCACCAAGGCGTATAAGTTCCGCGGGCAGTGTTTTTGTACCATCCGCTTTTTAAGGGCTGGCCACCATGCGTTGTCAAAGGCGCCCTCTATATCGAGCGATACCAGAAGTACGATTTTCTTCGATTTAATTTCCTCCTGGATATGTCCGATTAGGTCGTAGAGGGCGTCTTCTGTTCCACGCTGTGGCATGAATCCATACTGGCTCGGGTGTAAGGATGGGAGTAGGTGCCATTGGATCCTACCCACCATAAGTTTCTCTACAATCTTGCCGAGGACTGACAGCAGCCCAATCGGCCTGTAGGATTTTGGGTGGGTGTAGTCATCTTTGCCGGGTTTTCGGAGGATGCACACGTGGGCGACCTTCCACTGCTTTGGGAAGTATGCTAGCTTAAGGCATTTGTTTGCCAGCGCCAGGAATACCTCCCTGTCACAGTTAATGGCCGCAGTGCATATGTCAGCCGTCAAGCCATCCGGGCCTGGAGCTTTCTTCGGGTTGAGGCCCGATAGTACCGTCTCCAGCTCCGCGGTGGTGAATGGTGGATCGTCGGCCGACAGATCATGAATCTCCTCGGGAGTTTTGTTCTCAGTGGTCGTTCTTATGGACCTCTGTTTTTCATTTTCGGTGTCTACAGAGTCATCTGGATAGAACGTTTTTGCTAAGAGTTCAGCTGACTGGTCGGGCGACAGTGTTTCGCCAGCTGTATCCCTTAAAAGCATATCGTCCCGTCGTTTTGACGTCTTCCTTATGACTCTGTATACGCCGTCCCAGACACTTTCGCGGTCCTGGGTCGAACAAAACTCCTTCCAGCTTTTTGTGACTGCTTGGATCACTCTCTCTTTGTAGTCTTCCCTTGCCTGTATGTATTCTTGGACAGTGAATTGCTTCCGACTGGGTGCAGCATTTCGGATGCGGCGTTTCTTCCTTAAGACATCCCTTTTTAGATCTTCAAGGGTGGCGGACCACCATGGGGGTCTAGGATCGCCTTTCCACGCCTTCGCTTTTGGGATCGTGCTTTCGCATGACCCGTGGATTATCGATGTATATGTTGTAAACATCTCCTCCAATTCTTCCGGTCTTGTGAGCTCCGAGACACGTTCCAGAGTGATTCCACTGTTGGCGAGGTTGGTCTTGAAGTCGGTGGAGAAGTCTGACCACTTTGCCTTCTTGGTGTTATACTTGCGTGTTGAGATAGGCCGCAAGGGTTCTAGGGCCTTCTCTAGGCGCAGGGCGAAGGTAATGGCGTTGTGGTCTGATGTTATAAGGCTTCTATCCACTCTCCAGTCTTCCATTCTGCCTAACAGGGATTGGCTGGTCAGTGTCACGTCCACGCAGCTGGTGTACAACCTCTCACCTCGATAGGTTTCGAAGGTTGGTACATTTCCCGTGTTTAGAATATGGAGGTCCATCTCGGTGATGAAGGCGTGGTATTCCGCTCCGCGATGGTCTTCGGAGCTGCTGCCCCACCAGTGGCTCCAAGCGTTCACGTCCCCTGCCACAAGCAGGTTCTTGGTTGGAACTTTGTTTGTGGCAGCCCTTATTTGGGTAATATATGGGTGCAAGTCTTGGTCCCCCTCGAAGTAGACGGACAGGAGGCCTAGCTTTAGCTGACCCGCCCTCAGGAAGACAGCTGCTACGTTCTCAGTGACGATCTGCGGGTCGTGGATGACCTCCAATCTATCACCGAAAACTATTATGGCCGCCTTCACAGGTTTATGACGATTCAGGGTGCACTGGATGACTTGCGTGCCGGGATAGTGCTTCATCTCACCTGTCCTTCCTACATAGGGTTCTTGGACAAGTGCGACGGTTATTCCCTTTTCCTGAGCCGTCTGGAGCAGTTCAGCCGTGGCCAGTTTTGAGCGTTGCAGGTTTGCTTGTAAAAACAAGATCCTGCCCGCCCCTCCGCCCGACCTCCGCGGTGGGACCGATGTATCGATTTCCAGGGAGCCTTTAGCAATATTGGACCCTAGACCTCGCTATGTGGTCCCATTTTTGTCTTTCCTGACACTCCGCACTGTAGGCCGTATGTGCCAGGTCTGAGGGGTCCCTTTTTGCGCGTGCGCAGTTCGCGCAGCGGGGGGTCTCGGCTTTTCTCTTAGTGGGGCAGTCCTGTACTATGTGGTCGCCACTGCAGTAGCTACAGGTGTCACCTTTCGCCCTGCATAGCTGTTTAGTGTGCCCGTAACCGAGGCACTTGGCGCATTGGATGAGGGGTGACTGGTCCTCCACTGAGCATCTGCCAAAGCCCACGTATATTTTCCCCGCTTGCGTGAACCGTTTCCACGCCTCCGGGGACAACTCCAGGACGGGGTGGCATTCGTGCGGGTTTCGGGCTCGCTTTCTGTAGCGAACCCTCATTTTTAGGTCTGCTTCACCAACGCCGTGCAGAAGGTGTTTGTTCTGCGATTTTGTGTATTCGACGATCTCGTCGTTGGTGAAGCAGGCCAGGACGCCCCGCACGCAGACGAGGGGGTTCCTATTTGCTGGCTCCCTGATGTTTAAATCCTTATTTGCTTCGACCCGACTCTTTACTATCTTCATATCCTCCTTGGACGCGCACCTCAGGACCACCTTTTGGTCCCTGGCCTTTCGGACCCTGTCCACCCTCGCCCCGGTAGTTTTTAAGTCCAGGGCGGTCCTAATCTTAGTGAATACGTTGTCACTCGTCTCTTTCGGGTGGTTAGGTTAGGTTAGGTTTTTTTTTTTTTTTTTTAAAATTAAACTACATCCACGGGCTCATAGTTGCCCGTGCCTTTTTTTAATATTGAAATTTATTTTATTACTAAGCGAACATTATTTCTGACGTTTTATGGCGCTACAGTGGTTATTACATAGTTACATTTTTTGTTACAACATCCTAACCACTGCAGCGCTGCGGCGGCAGCTGGTCTTCTTCTCCTCCGGAGCTCTTCTATGGAGGGGTGTGACCCGTATTGACCATTTTTATTATTATTATTATTATATATGACGGCGGAGGGCCATTACCACAGTTATAGTTCATGGTTTTCTTATGTGGGCGTCTATCGGTGGGTGACGTAGGATCAAGAAAACACACTTGTACAATCAACCACAGTATAATGACTCAGTAACACAGTTTAAGTAGGTGACCGGAATGCGCGATGGTTCTGTGACCGCACGCGCCGAACGCTCGGAGAGTAGAGATGTCTCACGTTCCCCTCTGGCGCATGCTTACACAAACTCCATCGAGTGCCGCTACGTGGCGCTGGCGTTCCGGAAACGATTCCATAACGTAGTCTCGAACGTATACCACTAGATGGCGTTGACCGAAATAATTCACCCGGTTGCGACACGGCCATCCTGCTTGCACACGCCCACGTGTGATTGTTAACCTGCCGACAAAACATACCACAGGAAAACCTTGTTCTGCTCGGCCACTTCTGACATTACATACATGTAGCAGTACATAATAGCAACTCCACATGTGCTCCGCATATGCTTCGCTTATGCACTTGTCGCCCATCATGCCGCAATAAATAACATCGTTTGAAACAACAAGTGCCTCTTAAAAATTGTTTATTTGAAACTAGAAACCTCTGACAAGAACTGTTTATAATTTATTATATTTGTAACAAGAACCCTCTTATAACATCTGTTTACAATTTATATTTTTCTTGTTTTTTTTTTTTTTTTTGGTCCTTTTGTAACTCACTTTTGTACATATACTCGAACCATTTTTTTTCCACAACATTCCACCGTTCCGACAACACTCAAGAAGTTTTATTACTACAACGTTCACCTCCTAAACCCAGATGTAGTAAATACACATCGGATAAATAAAGAAACTCTTAGATCACTACAATTTAATTTCTATTAACAACTCAACTTCAACTCTACTTTAAAACAATATCGAATAATAGGAATTCAAAATAATCAAAATTACAATTACAGTCAAGATCACCACGCCAGGCCAGATACCACAGTCATTTTATTCCACATTAACACTATACTGCAACATTATCTTTAAAGTTTACAAAACTCTACGAGTAAAAACCTCTAGCGCCACGGCTCTCTAGCCGACTGGCAATCACATTGCCCTGCCGCATCCACCGCGTGGATCGAAACCTTGCATGTGCCCATGTGTATCACCCCGTGACTACACACCATTGTGGTCTCTCTTAGACCCCGACCTCCGCCTGAGTTAAACGCGCACCGCGCACCCACGGTCTACTTGAGTTGCCTCAAGAGATACCGACTTCTACCGGGCTACGACTACGTAATAACTACAGGTACGGTCGAACACAATACGGCCGCTAGCACCCCTTACTCGTCTACACACATTAAGCTTACTCGTCAATACCGTTACAGCTATCATCAACATCAACATCGACTGGTAAATGACCTGCTGGCATCTTTCTTAACCTATCGTGTGCATATTTGTACGTACGCTTTGAATTTAAAGCCTTTAACATGTAACGATCACCATCCAACACCTCAATCACCTTAAACGGACCTTTATACTTCGGATCTAACTTTGTTTGGTGCCGTTCTTCGTTTTCTAACAATACAAAGTCACCTACTGCAAAATTCTTAATTTTAGCCTTTGTTTTATCAAATCGAGCCTTATCATATTCCGCACCTTTTGTTATATTCTCAGACGCGCGATCGCGAATTTCGTTCAAATTAACATCGGTTTCTATTTCGCTACACATCAATGACAACGGTCTTGCAACTTTCCCGATTAAAAGTTCAAGTGGAGAAGCTTTTGTAACTCTATTCATCGTACAATTTATTGCTAGTTGAACCTCGCCTATAGTATCCTGCCACGATTTATCACTGCTTGTTTCTTTACTAGCAGTGCCGGACTCGCGAATGGAGAACAACTAGGCCTAATGAAATAAGCTTCTAATAACTCTTTTACACGTTCGCGTACAATACTACGTTCTTCTGTTGACATTCTATACGGTCGCCGCTGCACCGTTCGATTCGAATCAATTAATTTAATCTTAAGCTCGCCTGTGTTTACACGCGTTGTAGGTAAACCGGTAATAAAATACTCAGAAAACTGATTAAGCACGTCCAATAGTTTAGATTTGTTTTCACCAGACACACCCGTCGTGATTAAATCTAATCGTAATGTATTATCACTATTTTGACTGATCGAATTTACACAACAAACCTTAGTGAACGAAAGCTCGGTAGCTGTCATATTTACCGCGAAACCACGATTTAAAATCTCACGGCCTAACATAACGTTACTTTGCAAATAGCTATCAGGCAAAACATGTAATAAGATTTATAGAGGGTGCCCGTTAATCGTTACACAACATAAAATCTGTTCTGTACTGAATGCTTGTGTTTTACCAATACCAGTCATAGCAACAACATTATAGTGGCGCTTGCCACTGAACTTTGATGAAAAACTTTCTTTAACTAACGAGCATTCAGCACCAGAATCATATGTAAACTGAATTAATTCACCCTTGTGTATTAATACCCCGGACGGTGGCTGCACCGTGCAGACGTCAACGCGTCGCTCGCCGCCGCGTGCGCCGCCGATGGCGGGCCCGCTGCCGCCGTGGCTGCTGCTGCTGCACCGCGCGGCGATGTGACCCGGCTTGCCACATTTAAAGCAAACCAAGGTCTTGGCTGCCGGCTGCTGCGATGCTTGACTCGACGATGTTGTAGGTGTAGGCCGTCCTCTCGTGTCAATCGTTTTACTTCTACATTCAACTCGCTTATGACCACTTTTGCCACAATTATAACACTGAACTTGGGTCATCCTCGCTCGCTTCACGTCAGTTGTATTTGACAGCTCACTGGTGGTGTTTATTTTGCGCTTGAGATGTGAAAAAGCACTCAGTTCTTGTTGTAATTTCTCTCTCGATGTAATGTTCGTAGTAAATGCCATGCGCTGAAGTCGCGGCTCGAACTGTGACAAGTGAGCGAGTACTGTTGCTACGGCGATTTCTTCTTTGTTGCTCGAACATTGCACGCCAGATGTTCGTCTCATTGTTTTGATCCAACGCTGATCCCACTTCTGATGACGGCGGAGGGCCATTACCACAGTTATAGTTCATGGTTTTCTTATGTGGGCGTCTATCGGTGGGTGACGTAGGATCAAGAAAACACACTTGTACAATCAACCACAGTATAATGACTCAGTAACACAGTTTAAGTAGGTGACCGGAATGCGCGATGGTTCTGTGACCGCACGCGCCGAACGCTCGGAGAGTAGAGATGTCTCACGTTCCCCTCTGGCGCATGCTTACACAAACTCCATCGAGTGCCGCTACGTGGCGCTGGCGTTCCGGAAACGATTCCATAACGTAGTCTCGAACGTATACCACTAGATGGCGTTGACCGAAATAATTCACCCGGTTGCGACATATATATAATTTTTTTTTTTTTTTTTTTTTTTTTTTTTTTTTTTTTTTATTTATTTCTCTCTTTACATTCTTATGTTGTACTTAGATCTAGTTAATTATCTTGTACATTACTAGGTTTTTTTTTTTTTTTTTACATTGATTAATCATCTTATATTATCGTTTTCAGACTTATTTATATTGTTGTAATACACATCTCTTTGCACTTGTTATATTGTTTTACGGCGCAGCGGCGGGCCCTGCGGACCATGTCCATTTTTTTAGGAGTGAGAGCACAGCCTCAGCGACGATGTTGTCTCGCTTGTGTATTGCCATTTTCAGGCTGTGCTCCAAGATTATCTTTGTATTGATACCCACCGTTCGGCTGATAAAATTGCCGATTGCATCGTCACAGTCGTCCGTATAGTAGACACAGGTGTTCGTGTGTCTTGTTATAGCTACCACAGCGTGAGGTACGCTCCGATGGACCGTGAGCCCCGTACGTCTGGTTTGGACGATGATGACTTTGCCGTAGGTCTGTCCTTGCGATTCATGGATGGTCATGACGCGAGATCCTTCGCCTTTGCCATATCCCTGGTCCATAAGGAGTTTCTTTTCTTCCTGCGTATGGACCAGATATAGGGTTCCGGCTTGGTCTGATGGTATTTTCGCGCCAGTGAACCTTTCCATGCTTAAGGAGTGGATGATGGGATTGGCGGAGTAGATGGCTCTGTAGACGTCGCTGATGGCAAATGCGACGTCCATGGGGCACCGGTATGTGCGTGACAACTCCCTGGTGATGTTTGTTGTCAGGTTTGGGCGACAGTACCTCATTTCGAACAGATTTTCTCTGTCGATGTAAGGCAACTGGTTTATATCTCCGACGAGAACCACCTCCTTGGCCCCGGATAGTCTAGCCGCCATCACTATGGCTCCGAAATGGTTCATGAGGGCTTCGTCAACCGTGAGGCGGTCGCACTTTATGTCCTCATGAATACCATTTACGAGGATGGAAGCCATAGTTCGTACCCTTGATTTGGCTTTTTCACCAAATCGGTGCGTCAGGTGTTCTTTCAGGTCTTTGGCGGCTTCCACTGTATTGGTGACCACTATTTCGTTGTTCTCATCGAAGTTCCTGACTATATGAGTCGTCTTTCCACAGCCCGGTACTCCATTGATCCAAGATATTTGCGGTAGTTCCCAGTCCACGAGAGGTGTGTCGTCATCTGGACCACCTGAGATGGACTTAGCCAACTCCAGGATTCTGTCATCCAGCATGATTCTCGTGCATCTGGCAACCACCACTACGGGGTCTCCCTTTGGAGCGAGAAATTTTTGGTGTGAGTCTTCTCGCCCTTTCGCTTCGACTGGGCCCACAAAACCTCCCACAGTGCTATAAGCAGCCATGTACCACCCCGACATTTTCCCTTTGATGACTTGGGATGTGTCGTTGTTGTATATGGCCGCCTCGGCTTCATTGAGTTCCACCTCCAGCAGCTTTTCGTTGCCTCGCTGGTAGGTCTGCATGATTTTTTTGCAGGTGGCTAAGTGAACCTCACGGGTTGCTGACACTATAGCCTGGAACTCTAGGAATGCATTCACTGCGTGGTCTCGCGGGTTTGACGCCAGTCTTCGCTTTGGTGGTGTGACTTGTCCCCAGTCGGCCCTCGTTGAACCGGTGCGAGACGTTTTGGGTTTTCCTCTGTCTTCTGACTTAAGGAATTCCCTCATCGCTGTCGCCTGTCGGTCCGCGGAGGTCGACGATCCTGGGGCAAGTTGGAGCGATTTGGACTCTTTATTTCTCGGGGAGACCAGATCTCGGATCATTTTAGACAGAGCCATTTTAGGTTTTCTGGGGCTAGGCTCCCCACGGGTCTGTGAGGCTTGGGCAGTTCGCTTTGCCGCCATTTTTATTTGTAGACGCTCAGATCCACTTAGAAGGGGTTCCATGCTAGTCGGCGCCGCAGCGGGGAGAGGTGTTTTGGCCTCTGGTTTCAAGAAACCTAGGTCCTCACCCCTGTCTTCGTATACGATGACCTCGTGTGCTTGCGAGGCCATCAGGCACCCGTAGCGATCTGCTACGTCACCTTTTTCGGCGCCGACTTTCATGGCATCCACGCTTATCCGGCGTGGTGTGCCGTCCCGGTCCTCCTCGCCAAGTTTCGAGAGCTGTGTGGTTAGGTTAGGTTAGGTTTTTTTTTTTTTTTTTTTTTTCCTTATTACTATGGCACACTGTTGCTATTATAGTGCAACAACCTTGTTTCCTTTTTCTTTTTAACTGTCTTGTTTTGCTATGTCTTACATACTATTTTTTTTTTTTTTTTTTTTTTTTTTTTTTTTTTTTTTTTTTTTTTTTTTTTTTTTTTTTTTTTTTGTAGCGAACAGGTGGCTCACAATATAGTAATTACATAACAGTAAGAAGCAACAGATTTTACAGATAAGCAATTTGTTTGTATATAAGCCAATTAAACTGATTTAAAGCGATCTACTTGCTACTTATAAAGCTATGGTTATATTTGTTTAAAAGCGATCTATGTTCTACATAAGCGATCTATTTACAGGTGGCTTACAATATAATTATTACGATATATTTTACAGCAATCGATATTCTACATAAGCAAAATCTAGTATAAAAGCGATATTTGTTTGTGTTCGCTACAGTTTGTTCTGTTCACTCCGCCATTGTCTTCCTATTGTCATTGGGATACCTATTTACATTATGCTAGATTACAATATGTATCGTTACTACTAGTTCTTTGTACTACAGGTATATCTATTTGCTAAGTGTTTCTATTATCTATTTACCTCTACTTACTATTACTCTACTCTTACACATTCTATGTATTTGTTTATATACAATTTCTGCTATTACTATTCCAATTGTTACAACCAAACAATTAGAATAGTAGTAGTACAGATTCTACTATAACTATTCTAATTATAATGATACTACTAGCAGTCTATTTTCAAATTATTCCTACGAACTAATTGCCACTATTACTACTATAACTATTATTATTCTAATTTGATTTATTTCTAGCATTTGTAATGTTGATTATATTTATGGCGTATTCCATAAACCGTGCTCTAGTCTCATCATTGTACATGATTGCTTTTAAGTTATCAATCTCTACTTTTAGTCCTAGCTTACACTCTAACTTATATCTACTGTACATAAATTTAGGACAGTGGCAAACGAGGTGTACCACCGTCTCAGGGGTGGTATCGTCACAATCGCAGTTTGGGTTTGTTTTAAGCTTATATTTATGTAGGTAGTGTGCGAATCCACCATGCCCTGTGAGCAGTTGGGCCACCTTGTTGTCCAGTTTTACCTTTTTCAAAATTTTGAATGCGTCCCTTACATCATCGAAGAATACCTTGGTCGTCTTTCCCGTTGCACTAGTTGTGTACGTGGACTGCCATTTCGCGATGGTATCCTGCCTGATGTGCCATTTCACCGAGGATAAGGGGATGCAATCATAGACCGCCCTCCTTTTGATATAAAGTGCAGCCTGTTTGGCCAGTTCGTCCGCTCTTTCGTTCCCAGGTATTCCTATATGGGCTCTTACCCAGTGGAATTTGACTACTCCTCCCATTTCCGCCAGTTCTCTTAATGTGTTGTGTATGCTGTTTACTAATGGGTGGAGATTTCCTGGGTCCGAAATTGCGGTCAGCGCCGATTTAGAATCCGATAGTATATTTGCTTTAGTAGCCGGTGTCTTTGGGCGCTTGATCAGTCCAAGGCCTATTTTTATGGCAATCAGTTCCGCCTGAAAGACCGAGCAGCAGTCTTCCAGTCTTGCGGTAGCGTACGTCCTCTCAGTTCCGCCCCGCCACCATGTGACCGCTGCACCGACCTTGCCCTCGATTTTGCTGCCATCTGTATATATATGAGGCCAGTCATTATCAATTTTTTCAAGATCTTGCAAGCTATCGATCATTCCTATTACAATTCCGCGTCTGTTTGATGGTGGGGGAAGGTCGAAGGGGGTGATTCTCCTTTCCACCGGTCTTCCAGGGTATTTGTCAAGTGGCTTCCCTCTTTTGTGGCGATAGAGTTCTGCATTCTCGCACACTCTTAAGTCCAGTGGCAGTATGTTAGCCAGTAGGGTGCCTGCTGTTAGAGATACAGTCCTATGTGTCTTCCCTATTTTTATTGCGAAGAGTCGATTTATTTTGTTTAATCTGTTGGCTATATAGCGCCTGGCAATCACTGGTTCCCAGACACTGCATGCGTACAGTACTGTCGGTTCAATGACGGTGACATAGATTTGCCTAATTATGTCGGGGTTTAGGCCCCATGTGGCTCTTGCTGCGCGAGACACCCTTTTATAGACTCCTATAGCTTTTGCGGTTACGTTATCTATGTGTTCTTTGAAGTTTAGTTGCGGGTCTAGTGTGATACCCAATATTTTGAGGCTCTGGGTCGGTTTTAGGTCATCGTTGTATAATTTAAATCGGGGTTGGTCGTATTTAATTTTCTTTGTGACTATTAGCACCTGTGTTTTTTGTGGTGCAAACCTCAATCTATTTGCGCTACCCCACTCCGCCACCTTTTCCAATGTGTTGTTTATATCTCTATTTAACTCTGTCATGGTTTTAGCCACACCTATGACCAAGATATCATCGGCAAAAGCCTGCACATGAGTTGTGAAGTCCTCTGCGTTCTGTAGCAACGGGTCCATTAGGAGGTTCCAGAGCAGTGGTCCACCCGTAGAGCCTTGTATGCACCCTCTATTTGTCGGCCTCTCCACGGTGGCCCCCGCATACTTCAGGGTCACTCTTCGTCGGCTTAGGTAACTATTGAATAAAAGTATTAAGTGAGGGTTACAATTTTTTGCTATAAGTTGCTGGAGTATCTTGGGCCACCATGCATTATCGAATGCCCCTTGTATATCCAGTGATACTAGCGCCACTAACTTCTTTTCTCGGACACCACCTCTGATCAGTTCCAGCGCGTCGTATAGGGCGTCCTCCGTGCTGCGCTGAGGGGTGAAACCGTACTGCCGTGGGCTAAGCTTTGCTTGGCTGCCCAAGTCCCAAGTCAATCTGTTGCAAATAATTTTTTCTAGGACCTTTCCGTTGATTGGTAGGAGGCCTATGGGTCGGTAGGATTTTGGCACACCATAGTCCTCCTTGCCTGGTTTCCTGAGTACCCGTATATGAGCCTTCTTCCATCGCTCCGGGAAGTATCCTAGTGCTAAGCACCTGTTTAGTAAGGCCAAGAATACTTCTGGCAAGATGCGGTATGCTTTGTCACAGATGTCAGAGGTAAAGCCATCGTTTCCCGGGGCTTTGGATGGGCTCATCCTAGCAAACACTGTGCGTATTTCTTCATGTGTTATTTCTTGTGTTTGTGTCAGGTGTTTTGTATTTTCGATCTCTGTTAATTTTTCTTTTATCTCTAATCTTAGACTTTTCTGATGTGGATTGTCTTCGTGGGCGTTATCCTCGGGAAAGAATGTGTCGGCCAACAGCTCAGCGGATTCCGATGGGCTAAGATCTGTGGGTCCCGTTCCCCTCAAATTAGGCTCCTCGTAGTTATTATCCGAGTACCTGATTATGCGGTATGCACAGTCCCACATCGACTCCCTTTCCTGTTTTGTGCAGAATTTGACCCAGCTGTCTGTGATAGATTTTTCTATGGCGGTTTTGTACTCTTTTAAGCTGTCCAGGTAACTTTGTATAATAAACGGTTTTCTTGTTGCGTTTGCTTTGCTGATCTTATGCCGTATTCTTATAGTTTTCGCCTTTAGTTGGTCCAGATCTGCATTCCACCAACTTATCCGTTTGCGCGCTATCCGTCCCAATCGTTGCATCGATGCTTCGCAAGCTTCCTTTACGGATTCCTCGTAATCCTCAATGGCCTTTGCTAGATGCTCTGTACTTAGTATGGATTTTATTTTATTTGGGCTTAGTTCGCGTTGGTCTGCTGCACTCTTTAGGGTAGTTCCGAATTTTTCCCAATCAGCCTTAGCTGACCTATATATTCTTGTGGAGTTCCTTAGGTGTGTGTCCTCCGCCTTTTCCAGTTTAACGCTGAAGGTGATTGCTCTGTGGTCGGATGTTGTGACCATGCTCGTGTCCACCTTCCACGCTCCTACTCGATGTAACATGTCTTGGGAGCACACCGTTACGTCGACAATGCTTTGACACAGCGCATTGTTTCTGTAGACCGAAAAGGTTGGCGTGTTACCCTCGTTGAGTATCTCTAGGTTTCTGGTTGCTAGATAGGCGGCAAATGATGCACCCCGCTCATCCTCAGTACCATGGCCCCACCACTGGCTTTTGGCGTTTATATCTCCACCGATTATAATATTATCCACTTTTAGTCTCTTCATGGCGTTGTCGATCTCAGCAATTTGTGCTTCTATATCCTGCTCTTCTTCGAGGTATACGGATATTAAACCTAATTTGTAATTGTTTAACTCTAAGACTATTGCTACTGTGTTTTCCGTTATATTGTTTAAACTTAAGTTTATTTTAACGTTAGGATCGAGGACTACAATGGCGGACTTTACAGGCTTTATACGATTTACAGTTTTTTGAAATGTTGGGAACGTCGTGGAGAGCACCCCCGACGCACCCACATATGGTTCTTGGAGCAGTAATGCTGTGTACATTTTGGTGTTGGCAGAATGCAGGAATTCTTGCGTTGCCACATAACCTCTACCGAGGTTACATTGAGCCAGTTTCAGGGATGGCTTTACTCTGTGTGTGTCGGTTTTGCTGTTTTGTTTCCCTGTGTTGTCTGGTGTTATATGTAGAGGGTTCCTTGCCTAGCGATTCTGTCCCATTTACGCCACTCCGGACAGTCCATGGAGTAAGCCGGGTGTGCTCTAGGACCTTCCGTGCAGTTTACACAGCTAGGCATAGTCTGTCTATTTGTGCACTGCCTCGTGTCGTGGTTTAGTGCGCAGAACCCGCACTTGGTCTCATTTCTGCATTCGTAGGCTCTGTGTCCGTATCCCATGCATTTGTAGCATTGGAGAACCGGAGATTGATCGACTGCCAGAATCATCTGGTAGCCAAGTCGAACCTTCCGATCCTTCAGTTCTTTCCACAGGCGTGGACTCACTTCTATAACCACATTATTTACTGCCGTGTTGCGTCCCTTTTGTCTTCTTACTACCTTTATGGTTTGCTCCTCGGGTTTTATGTCAGCCGGGATGACACTCTTGTTTTGCTTAATCAGGGCCTCCTCTATCCTGTCATTGGACAGGTCATGGGAGACTCCGATCAGCTTCAGCAATGGGTTTTTGGCGCTTAATGCCGCCACCGTTAGCCTCTCTCCCGCTTCAGTTATAGCTTTTGAGAGTGTATTGCGCTCATTGTCGGTGGAGCAGGTAATAACCACTTTTTGATTTTTTACTTTACGTACGCTGCTGATCCCTATACCCAAGTCCACCACGTCGACTTTCTCCTTTATTTTCCTCACTATGTCGTCACTGCAGTGTCTCGGGTCCGCTGACTCTACAACTACGGCATAGCGAGGTTTGGTAAGAGCCTCTGCATAGCTCTGTCCAACTATGTGTCTGTGTGGTGGCTGCCTTTTGTGATCCGCAGTGTCAGCGTCAGTGGTTTTCTGTCCGGAAGTAGTCCCTTCCCTAGGCTGGGTGTTCAGCTCCTTAAGGGTTTTTATCTCTACTAAGAATTTTCGGATGTCCTCTTGGACTACTGTTGGCTCTGACATGGTAGGCGCTTCGGTTTGTAGTTTTGTAATGGCCTGGCTCATGTCCTCGAGCGCCTTCCTCTGTTCCTTGACCTTCGCATCAAGTTCGTAGACCAGCCAGCGAGTAGCCTCTGACTCCTTGAACGTTTTTTTGACGTTTTCGAGGAGGTTAGGTTAGGTTAGGTTAGGTTAGGTTAGGTTAGGTTAGGTTAGGTTAGGTTAGGTTAGGTTAGGTTAGGTTAGGTTAGGTTAGGTTAGGTTAGGTTAGGTTAGGTTAGGTTAGGTTAGGTTAGGTTAGGTTAGGTTAGGTTAGGTTAGGTTAGGTTAGGTTAGGTTAGGTTAGGTTAGGTTAGGTTAGGTTAGGTTAGGTTAGGTTAGGTTAGGTTAGGTTAGGTTAGGTTAGGTTAGGTTAGGTTAGGTTAGGTTAGGTTAGGTTAGGTTAGGTTAGGTTAGGTTAGGTTAGGTTAGGTTAGGTTAGGTTAGGTTAGGTTAGGTTAGGTTAGGTTAGGTTAGGTTAGGTTAGGTTAGGTTAGGTTAGGTTAGGTTAGGTTAGGTTAGGTTAGGTTAGGTTAGGTTAGGTTAGGTTAGGTTAGGTTAGGTTAGGTTAGGTTAGGTTAGGTTAGGTTAGGTTAGGTTAGGTTAGGTTAGGTTAGGTTAGGTTAGGTTAGGTTAGGTTAGGTTAGGTTAGGTTAGGTTAGGTTAGGTTAGGTTAGGTTAGGTTAGGTTAGGTTAGGTTAGGTTAGGTTAGGTTAGGTTAGGTTAGGTTAGGTTAGGTTAGGTTAGGTTAGGTTAGGTTAGGTTGGGGTGCATGTCAGTCACCTCCACGTGGTGCACCCTGGGCAACGGGGTCGACCAGCAATCCGACGTTTTTTCCGGAATGCTGGTCGACCGCGGCTGAGACTGACGCGGCGGAAGTGTCACGGGCCCCTCCTGGTGCTTCTCTGTTGCAGCAGAGTGGACTAGCGAGCGGCTTCGTGGCAAGTTGGTGGACTCCGGGGTCCTTTGGACTGCCGGAGGGAGGAGGAGTTGGTCTCCGGTGTCCTTTGGGGCAGCCGGAGACAGGAGTAGAGTGGAAGGAGGGGGGAGAGGCGGGTTCGCCCAGTTTCGGTGTCGTTGCTGGGTGGACAGACCCTAAAAAGTCACCGCCTCTCAAACTCGTTTCCCCATCCAGGCGTCAGCCTGCGGTGGGACCGAGGGTCTGGCCTTCACCGGCTGGGCCAAGAGGAGACAACCTCAATAAAAACACCTGGTGGGTCGCTAACCCATAGCGACGGCCGCTGGCGGGGTCGCGGTGGTGAGCTAACGCGTTCCCGTAACCCCGCCGCCTGCGGTGAGACGGAATTCCGGGGAGGTTTTAGTGGGTAGGACGGGGCCTTCTGCCCCGTGAGTCCCACATACCCGTCCCGGTCCCCCGACCGGGCGGCAGGCGTAAATGCCTTTCCTCCCCGAAAACAAAAAAAAAAAAAAAAAAAAAAAAAAAGGTTAGGTTAGGTTAGGTTAGGTTAGGTTAGGTTAGGTTAGGTTAGGTTAGGTTAGGTTAGGTTAGGTTAGGTTAGGTTAGGTTAGGTTAGGTTAGGTTAGGTTAGGTTAGGTTAGGTTAGGTTAGGTTAGGTTAGGTTAGGTTAGGTTAGGTTAGGTTAGGTTAGGTTAGGTTAGGTTAGGTTAGGTTAGGTTAGGTTAGGTTAGGTTAGGTTAGGTTAGGTTAGGTTAGGTTAGGTTAGGTTAGGTTAGGTTAGGTTAGGTTAGGTTAGGTTAGGTTAGGTTAGGTTAGGTTAGGTTAGGTTAGGTTAGGTTAGGTTAGGTTAGGTTAGGTTAGGTTAGGTTAGGTTAGGTTAGGTTAGGTTAGGTTAGGTTAGGTTAGGTTAGGTTAGGTTAGGTTAGGTTAGGTTAGGTTAGGTTAGGTTAGGTTAGGTTAGGTTAGGTTAGGTTAGGTTAGGTTAGGTTAGGTTAGGTTAGGTTAGGTTAGGTTAGGTTAGGTTAGGTTAGGTTAGGTTAGGTTAGGTTAGGTTAGGTTAGGTTAGGTTAGGTTAGGTTAGGTTAGGTTAGGTTAGGTTAGGTTAGGTTAGGTTAGGTTAGGTTAGGTTAGGTTAGGTTAGGTTAGGTTAGGTTAGGTTAGGTTAGGTTAGGTTAGGTTAGGTTAGGTTAGGTTAGGTTAGGTTAGGTTAGGTTAGGTTAGGTTAGGTTAGGTTAGGTTAGGTTAGGTTAGGTTAGGTTAGGTTAGGTTAGGTTAGGTTAGGTTAGGTTAGGTTAGGTTAGGTTAGGTTAGGTTAGGTTAGGTTAGGTTAGGTTAGGTTAGGTTAGGTTAGGTTAGGTTAGGTTAGGTTAGGTTAGGTTAGGTTAGGTTAGGTTAGGTTAGGTTAGGTTAGGTTAGGTTAGGTTAGGTTAGGTTAGGTTAGGTTAGGTTAGGTTAGGTTAGGTTAGGTTAGGTTAGGTTAGGTTAGGTTAGGTTAGGTTAGGTTAGGTTAGGTTAGGTTAGGTTAGGTTAGGTTAGGTTAGGTTAGGTTAGGTTAGGTTAGGTTAGGTTAGGTTAGGTTAGGTTAGGTTAGGTTAGGTTAGGTTAGGTTAGGTTAGGTTAGGTTAGGTTAGGTTAGGTTAGGTTAGGTTAGGTTAGGTTAGGTTAGGTTAGGTTAGGTTAGGTTAGGTTAGGTTAGGTTAGGTTAGGTTAGGTTAGGTTAGGTTAGGTTAGGTTAGGTTAGGTTAGGTTAGGTTAGGTTAGGTTAGGTTAGGTTAGGTTAGGTTAGGTTAGGTTAGGTTAGGTTAGGTTAGGTTAGGTTAGGTTAGGTTAGGTTAGGTTAGGTTAGGTTAGGTTAGGTTAGGTTAGGTTAGGTTAGGTTAGGTTAGGTTAGGTTAGGTTAGGTTAGGTTAGGTTAGGTTAGGTTAGGTTAGGTTAGGTTAGGTTAGGTTAGGTTAGGTTAGGTTAGGTTAGGTTAGGTTAGGTTAGGTTAGGTTAGGTTAGGTTAGGTTAGGTTAGGTTAGGTTAGGTTAGGTTAGGTTAGGTTAGGTTAGGTTAGGTTAGGTTAGGTTAGGTTAGGTTAGGTTAGGTTAGGTTAGGTTAGGTTAGGTTAGGTTAGGTTAGGTTAGGTTAGGTTAGGTTAGGTTAGGTTAGGTTAGGTTAGGTTAGGTTAGGTTAGGTTAGGTTAGGTTAGGTTAGGTTAGGTTAGGTTAGGTTAGGTTAGGTTAGGTTAGGTTAGGTTAGGTTAGGTTAGGTTAGGTTAGGTTAGGTTAGGTTAGGTTAGGTTAGGTTAGGTTAGGTTAGGTTAGGTTAGGTTAGGTTAGGTTAGGTTAGGTTAGGTTAGGTTAGGTTAGGTTAGGTTAGGTTAGGTTAGGTTAGGTTAGGTTAGGTTAGGTTAGGTTAGGTTAGGTTAGGTTAGGTTAGGTTAGGTTAGGTTAGGTTAGGTTAGGTTAGGTTAGGTTAGGTTAGGTTAGGTTAGGTTAGGTTAGGTTAGGTTAGGTTAGGTTAGGTTAGGTTAGGTTAGGATAGGTTAGGTTAGGTTAGGTTAGGTTAGGTTAGGTTAGGTTAGGTTAGGTTAGGTTAGGTTAGGTTAGGTTAGGTTAGGTTAGGTTAGGTTAGGTTAGGTTAGGTTAGGTTAGGTTAGGTTAGGTTAGGTTAGGTTAGGTTAGGTTAGGTTAGGTTAGGTTAGGTTAGGTTAGGTTAGGTTAGGTTAGGTTAGGTTAGGTTAGGTTAGGTTAGGTTAGGTTAGGTTAGGTTAGGTTAGGTTAGGTTAGGTTAGGTTAGGTTAGGTTAGGTTAGGTTAGGTTAGGTTAGGTTAGGTTAGGTTAGGTTAGGTTAGGTTAGGTTAGGTTAGGTTAGGTTAGGTTAGGTTAGGTTAGGTTAGGTTAGGTTAGGTTAGGTTAGGTTAGGTTAGGTTAGGTTAGGTTAGGTTAGGTTAGGTTAGGTTAGGTTAGGTTAGGTTAGGTTAGGTTAGGTTAGGTTAGGTTAGGTTAGGTTAGGTTAGGTTAGGTTAGGTTAGGTTAGGTTAGGTTAGGTTAGGTTAGGTTAGGTTAGGTTAGGTTAGGTTAGGTTAGGTTAGGTTAGGTTAGGTTAGGTTAGGTTAGGTTAGGTTAGGTTAGGTTAGGTTAGGTTAGGTTAGGTTAGGTTAGGTTAGGTTAGGTTAGGTTAGGTTAGGTTAGGTTAGGTTAGGTTAGGTTAGGTTAGGTTAGGTTAGGTTAGGTTAGGTTAGGTTAGGTTAGGTTAGGTTAGGTTAGGTTAGGTTAGGTTAGGTTAGGTTAGGTTAGGTTAGGTTAGGTTAGGTTAGGTTAGGTTAGGTTAGGTTAGGTTAGGTTAGGTTAGGTTAGGTTAGGTTAGGTTAGGTTAGGTTAGGTTAGGTTAGGTTAGGTTAGGTTAGGTTAGGTTAGGTTAGGTTAGGTTAGGTTAGGTTAGGTTAGGTTAGGTTAGGTTAGGTTAGGTTAGGTTAGGTTAGGTTAGGTTAGGTTAGGTTAGGTTAGGTTAGGTTAGGTTAGGTTAGGTTAGGTTAGGTTAGGTTAGGTTAGGTTAGGTTAGGTTAGGTTAGGTTAGGTTAGGTTAGGTTAGGTTAGGTTAGGTTAGGTTAGGTTAGGTTAGGTTAGGTTAGGTTAGGTTAGGTTAGGTTAGGTTAGGTTAGGTTAGGTTAGGTTAGGTTAGGTTAGGTTAGGTTAGGTTAGGTTAGGTTAGGTTAGGTTAGGTTAGGTTAGGTTAGGTTAGGTTAGGTTAGGTTAGGTTAGGTTAGGTTAGGTTAGGTTAGGTTAGGTTAGGTTAGGTTAGGTTAGGTTAGGTTAGGTTAGGTTAGGTTAGGTTAGGTTAGGTTAGGTTAGGTTAGGTTAGGTTAGGTTAGGTTAGGTTAGGTTAGGTTAGGTTAGGTTAGGTTAGGTTAGGTTAGGTTAGGTTAGGTTAGGTTAGGTTAGGTTAGGTTAGGTTAGGTTAGGTTAGGTTAGGTTAGGTTAGGTTAGGTTAGGTTAGGTTAGGTTAGGTTAGGTTAGGTTAGGTTAGGTTAGGTTAGGTTAGGTTAGGTTAGGTTAGGTTAGGTTAGGTTAGGTTAGGTTAGGTTAGGTTAGGTTAGGTTAGGTTAGGTTAGGTTAGGTTAGGTTAGGTTAGGTTAGGTTAGGTTAGGTTAGGTTAGGTTAGGTTAGGTTAGGTTAGGTTAGGTTAGGTTAGGTTAGGTTAGGTTAGGTTAGGTTAGGTTAGGTTAGGTTAGGTTAGGTTAGGTTAGGTTAGGTTAGGTTAGGTTAGGTTAGGTTAGGTTAGGTTAGGTTAGGTTAGGTTAGGTTAGGTTAGGTTAGGTTAGGTTAGGTTAGGTTAGGTTAGGTTAGGTTAGGTTAGGTTAGGTTAGGTTAGGTTAGGTTAGGTTAGGTTAGGTTAGGTTAGGTTAGGTTAGGTTAGGTTAGGTTAGGTTAGGTTAGGTTAGGTTAGGTTAGGTTAGGTTAGGTTAGGTTAGGTTAGGTTAGGTTAGGTTAGGTTAGGTTAGGTTAGGTTAGGTTAGGTTAGGTTAGGTTAGGTTAGGTTAGGTTAGGTTAGGTTAGGTTAGGTTAGGTTAGGTTAGGTTAGGTTAGGTTAGGTTAGGTTAGGTTAGGTTAGGTTAGGTTAGGTTAGGTTAGGTTAGGTTAGGTTAGGTTAGGTTAGGTTAGGTTAGGTTAGGTTAGGTTAGGTTAGGTTAGGTTAGGTTAGGTTAGGTTAGGTTAGGTTAGGTTAGGTTAGGTTAGGTTAGGTTAGGTTAGGTTAGGTTAGGTTAGGTTAGGTTAGGTTAGGTTAGGTTAGGTTAGGTTAGGTTAGGTTAGGTTAGGTTAGGTTAGGTTAGGTTAGGTTAGGTTAGGTTAGGTTAGGTTAGGTTAGGTTAGGTTAGGTTAGGTTAGGTTAGGTTAGGTTAGGTTAGGTTAGGTTAGGTTAGGTTAGGTTAGGTTAGGTTAGGTTAGGTTAGGTTAGGTTAGGTTAGGTTAGGTTAGGTTAGGTTAGGTTAGGTTAGGTTAGGTTAGGTTAGGTTAGGTTAGGTTAGGTTAGGTCAGGTTAGGTTAGGTTAGGTTAGGTTAGGTTAGGTTAGGTTAGGTTAGGTTAGGTTAGGTTAGGTTAGGTTAGGTTAGGTTAGGTTAGGTTAGGTTAGGTTAGGTTAGGTTAGGTTAGGTTAGGTTAGGTTAGGTTAGGTTAGGTTAGGTTAGGTTAGGTTAGGTTAGGTTAGGTTAGGTTAGGTTAGGTTAGGTTAGGTTAGGTTAGGTTAGGTTAGGTTAGGTTAGGTTAGGTTAGGTTAGGTTAGGTTAGGTTAGGTTAGGTTAGGTTAGGTTAGGTTAGGTTAGGTTAGGTTAGGTTAGGTTAGGTTAGGTTAGGTTAGGTTAGGTTAGGTTAGGTTAGGTTAGGTTAGGTTAGGTTAGGTTAGGTTAGGTTAGGTTAGGTTAGGTTAGGTTAGGTTAGGTTAGGTTAGGTTAGGTTAGGTTAGGTTAGGTTAGGTTAGGTTAGGTTAGGTTAGGTTAGGTTAGGTTAGGTTAGGTTAGGTTAGGTTAGGTTAGGTTAGGTTAGGTTAGGTTAGGTTAGGTTAGGTTAGGTTAGGTTAGGTTAGGTTAGGTTAGGTTAGGTTAGGTTAGGTTAGGTTAGGTTAGGTTAGGTTAGGTTAGGTTAGGTTAGGTTAGGTTAGGTTAGGTTAGGTTAGGTTAGGTTAGGTTAGGTTAGGTTAGGTTAGGTTAGGTTAGGTTAGGTTAGGTTAGGTTAGGTTAGGTTAGGTTAGGTTAGGTTAGGTTAGGTTAGGTTAGGTTAGGTTAGGTTAGGTTAGGTTAGGTTAGGTTAGGTTAGGTTAGGTTAGGTTGGTTAGGTTAGGTTAGGTTAGGTTAGGTTAGGTTAGGTTAGGTTAGGTTAGGTTAGGTTAGGTTAGGTTAGGTTAGGTTAGGTTAGGTTAGGTTAGGTTAGGTTAGGTTAGGTTAGGTTAGGTTAGGTTAGGTTAGGTTAGGTTAGGTTAGGTTAGGTTAGGTTAGGTTAGGTTAGGTTAGGTTAGGTTAGGTTAGGTTAGGTTAGGTTAGGTTAGGTTAGGTTAGGTTAGGTTAGGTTAGGTTAGGTTAGGTTAGGTTAGGTTAGGTTAGGTTAGGTTAGGTTAGGTTAGGTTAGGTTAGGTTAGGTTAGGTTAGGTTAGGTTAGGTTAGGTTAGGTTAGGTTAGGTTAGGTTAGGTTAGGTTAGGTTAGGTTAGGTTAGGTTAGGTTAGGTTAGGTTAGGTTAGGTTAGGTTAGGTTAGGTTAGGTTAGGTTAGGTTAGGTTAGGTTAGGTTAGGTTAGGTTAGGTTAGGTTAGGTTAGGTTAGGTTAGGTTAGGTTAGGTTAGGTTAGGTTAGGTTAGGTTAGGTTAGGTTAGGTTAGGTTAGGTTAGGTTAGGTTAGGTTAGGTTAGGTTAGGTTAGGTTAGGTTAGGTTAGGTTAGGTTAGGTTAGGTTAGGTTAGGTTAGGTTAGGTTAGGTTAGGTTAGGTTAGGTTAGGTTAGGTTAGGTTAGGTTAGGTTAGGTTAGGTTAGGTTAGGTTAGGTTAGGTTAGGTTAGGTTAGGTTAGGTTAGGTTAGGTTAGGTTAGGTTAGGTTAGGTTAGGTTAGGTTAGGTTAGGTTAGGTTAGGTTAGGTTAGGTTAGGTTAGGTTAGGTTAGGTTAGGTTAGGTTAGGTTAGGTTAGGTTAGGTTAGGTTAGGTTAGGTTAGGTTAGGTTAGGTTAGGTTAGGTTAGGTTAGGTTAGGTTAGGTTAGGTTAGGTTAGGTTAGGTTAGGTTAGGTTAGGTTAGGTTAGGTTAGGTTAGGTTAGGTTAGGTTAGGTTAGGTTAGGTTAGGTTAGGTTAGGTTAGGTTAGGTTAGGTTAGGTTAGGTTAGGTTAGGTTAGGTTAGGTTAGGTTAGGTTAGGTTAGGTTAGGTTAGGTTAGGTTAGGTTAGGTTAGGTTAGGTTAGGTTAGGTTAGGTTAGGTTAGGTTAGGTTAGGTTAGGTTAGGTTAGGTTAGGTTAGGTTAGGTTAGGTTAGGTTAGGTTAGGTTAGGTTAGGTTAGGTTAGGTTAGGTTAGGTTAGGTTAGGTTAGGTTAGGTTAGGTTAGGTTAGGTTAGGTTAGGTTAGGTTAGGTTAGGTTAGGTTAGGTTAGGTTAGGTTAGGTTAGGTTAGGTTAGGTTAGGTTAGGTTAGGTTAGGTTAGGTTAGGTTAGGTTAGGTTAGGTTAGGTTAGGTTAGGTTAGGTTAGGTTAGGTTAGGTTAGGTTAGGTTAGGTTAGGTTAGGTTAGGTTAGGTTAGGTTAGGTTAGGTTAGGTTAGGTTAGGTTAGGTTAGGTTAGGTTAGGTTAGGTTAGGTTAGGTTAGGTTAGGTTAGGTTAGGTTAGGTTAGGTTAGGTTAGGTTAGGTTAGGTTAGGTTAGGTTAGGTTAGGTTAGGTTAGGTTAGGTTAGGTTAGGTTAGGTTAGGTTAGGTTAGGTTAGGTTAGGTTAGGTTAGGTTAGGTTAGGTTAGGTTAGGTTAGGTTAGGTTAGGTTAGGTTAGGTTAGGTTAGGTTAGGTTAGGTTAGGTTAGGTTAGGTTAGGTTAGGTTAGGTTAGGTTAGGTTAGGTTAGGTTAGGTTAGGTTAGGTTAGGTTAGGTTAGGTTAGGTTAGGTTAGGTTAGGTTAGGTTAGGTTAGGTTAGGTTAGGTTAGGTTAGGTTAGGTTAGGTTAGGTTAGGTTAGGTTAGGTTAGGTTAGGTTAGGTTAGGTTAGGTTAGGTTAGGTTAGGTTAGGTTAGGTTAGGTTAGGTTAGGTTAGGTTAGGTTAGGTTAGGTTAGGTTAGGTTAGGTTAGGTTAGGTTAGGTTAGGTTAGGTTAGGTTAGGTTAGGTTAGGTTAGGTTAGGTTAGGTTAGGTTAGGTTAGGTTAGGTTAGGTTAGGTTAGGTTAGGTTAGGTTAGGTTAGGTTAGGTTAGGTTAGGTTAGGTTAGGTTAGGTTAGGTTAGGTTAGGTTAGGTTAGGTTAGGTTAGGTTAGGTTAGGTTAGGTTAGGTTAGGTTAGGTTAGGTTAGGTTAGGTTAGGTTAGGTTAGGTTAGGTTAGGTTAGGTTAGGTTAGGTTAGGTTAGGTTAGGTTAGGTTAGGTTAGGTTAGGTTAGGTTAGGTTAGGTTAGGTTAGGTTAGGTTAGGTTAGGTTAGGTTAGGTTAGGTTAGGTTAGGTTAGGTTAGGTTAGGTTAGGTTAGGTTAGGTTAGGTTAGGTTAGGTTAGGTTAGGTTAGGTTAGGTTAGGTTAGGTTAGGTTAGGTTAGGTTAGGTTAGGTTAGGTTAGGTTAGGTTAGGTTAGGTTAGGTTAGGTTAGGTTAGGTTAGGTTAGGTTAGGTTAGGTTAGGTTAGGTTAGGTTAGGTTAGGTTAGGTTAGGTTAGGTTAGGTTAGGTTAGGTTAGGTTAGGTTAGGTTAGGTTAGGTTAGGTTAGGTTAGGTTAGGTTAGGTTAGGTTAGGTTAGGTTAGGTTAGGTTAGGTTAGGTTAGGTTAGGTTAGGTTAGGTTAGGTTAGGTTAGGTTAGGTTAGGTTAGGTTAGGTTAGGTTAGGTTAGGTTAGGTTAGGTTAGGTTAGGTTAGGTTAGGTTAGGTTAGGTTAGGTTAGGTTAGGTTAGGTTAGGTTAGGTTAGGTTAGGTTAGGTTAGGTTAGGTTAGGTTAGGTTAGGTTAGGTTAGGTTAGGTTAGGTTAGGTTAGGTTAGGTTAGGTTAGGTTAGGTTAGGTTAGGTTAGGTTAGGTTAGGTTAGGTTAGGTTAGGTTAGGTTAGGTTAGGTTAGGTTAGGTTAGGTTAGGTTAGGTTAGGTTAGGTTAGGTTAGGTTAGGTTAGGTTAGGTTAGGTTAGGTTAGGTTAGGTTAGGTTAGGTTAGGTTAGGTTAGGTTAGGTTAGGTTAGGTTAGGTTAGGTTAGGTTAGGTTAGGTTAGGTTAGGTTAGGTTAGGTTAGGTTAGGTTAGGTTAGGTTAGGTTAGGTTAGGTTAGGTTAGGTTAGGTTAGGTTAGGTTAGGTTAGGTTAGGTTAGGTTAGGTTAGGTTAGGTTAGGTTAGGTTAGGTTAGGTTAGGTTAGGTTAGGTTAGGTTAGGTTAGGTTAGGTTAGGTTAGGTTAGGTTAGGTTAGGTTAGGTTAGGTTAGGTTAGGTTAGGTTAGGTTAGGTTAGGTTAGGTTAGGTTAGGTTAGGTTAGGTTAGGTTAGGTTAGGTTAGGTTAGGTTAGGTTAGGTTAGGTTAGGTTAGGTTAGGTTAGGTTAGGTTAGGTTAGGTTAGGTTAGGTTAGGTTAGGTTAGGTTAGGTTAGGTTAGGTTAGGTTAGGTTAGGTTAGGTTAGGTTAGGTTAGGTTAGGTTAGGTTAGGTTAGGTTAGGTTAGGTTAGGTTAGGTTAGGTTAGGTTAGGTTAGGTTAGGTTAGGTTAGGTTAGGTTAGGTTAGGTTAGGTTAGGTTAGGTTAGGTTAGGTTAGGTTAGGTTAGGTTAGGTTAGGTTAGGTTAGGTTAGGTTAGGTTAGGTTAGGTTAGGTTAGGTTAGGTTAGGTTAGGTTAGGTTAGGTTAGGTTAGGTTAGGTTAGGTTAGGTTAGGTTAGGTTAGGTTAGGTTAGGTTAGGTTAGGTTAGGTTAGGTTAGGTTAGGTTAGGTTAGGTTAGGTTAGGTTAGGTTAGGTTAGGTTAGGTTAGGTTAGGTTAGGTTAGGTTAGGTTAGGTTAGGTTAGGTTAGGTTAGGTTAGGTTAGGTTAGGTTAGGTTAGGTTAGGTTAGGTTAGGTTAGGTTAGGTTAGGTTAGGTTAGGTTAGGTTAGGTTAGGTTAGGTTAGGTTAGGTTAGGTTAGGTTAGGTTAGGTTAGGTTAGGTTAGGTTAGGTTAGGTTAGGTTAGGTTAGGTTAGGTTAGGTTAGGTTAGGTTAGGTTAGGTTAGGTTAGGTTAGGTTAGGTTAGGTTAGGTTAGGTTAGGTTAGGTTAGGTTAGGTTAGGTTAGGTTAGGTTAGGTTAGGTTAGGTTAGGTTAGGTTAGGTTAGGTTAGGTTAGGTTAGGTTAGGTTAGGTTAGGTTAGGTTAGGTTAGGTTAGGTTAGGTTAGGTTAGGTTAGGTTAGGTTAGGTTAGGTTAGGTTAGGTTAGGTTAGGTTAGGTTAGGTTAGGTTAGGTTAGGTTAGGTTAGGTTAGGTTAGGTTAGGTTAGGTTAGGTTAGGTTAGGTTAGGTTAGGTTAGGTTAGGTTAGGTTAGGTTAGGTTAGGTTAGGTTAGGTTAGGTTAGGTTAGGTTAGGTTAGGTTAGGTTAGGTTAGGTTAGGTTAGGTTAGGTTAGGTTAGGTTAGGTTAGGTTAGGTTAGGTTAGGTTAGGTTAGGTTAGGTTAGGTTAGGTTAGGTTAGGTTAGGTTAGGTTAGGTTAGGTTAGGTTAGGTTAGGTTAGGTTAGGTTAGGTTAGGTTAGGTTAGGTTAGGTTAGGTTAGGTTAGGTTAGGTTAGGTTAGGTTAGGTTAGGTTAGGTTAGGTTAGGTTAGGTTAGGTTAGGTTAGGTTAGGTTAGGTTAGGTTAGGTTAGGTTAGGTTAGGTTAGGTTAGGTTAGGTTAGGTTAGGTTAGGTTAGGTTAGGTTAGGTTAGGTTAGGTTAGGTTAGGTTAGGTTAGGTTAGGTTAGGTTAGGTTAGGTTAGGTTAGGTTAGGTTAGGTTAGGTTAGGTTAGGTTAGGTTAGGTTAGGTTAGGTTAGGTTAGGTTAGGTTAGGTTAGGTTAGGTTAGGTTAGGTTAGGTTAGGTTAGGTTAGGTTAGGTTAGGTTAGGTTAGGTTAGGTTAGGTTAGGTTAGGTTAGGTTAGGTTAGGTTAGGTTAGGTTAGGTTAGGTTAGGTTAGGTTAGGTTAGGTTAGGTTAGGTTAGGTTAGGTTAGGTTAGGTTAGGTTAGGTTAGGTTAGGTTAGGTTAGGTTAGGTTAGGTTAGGTTAGGTTAGGTTAGGTTAGGTTAGGTTAGGTTAGGTTAGGTTAGGTTAGGTTAGGTTAGGTTAGGTTAGGTTAGGTTAGGTTAGGTTAGGTTAGGTTAGGTTAGGTTAGGTTAGGTTAGGTTAGGTTAGGTTAGGTTAGGTTAGGTTAGGTTAGGTTAGGTTAGGTTAGGTTAGGTTAGGTTAGGTTAGGTTAGGTTAGGTTAGGTTAGGTTAGGTTAGGTTAGGTTAGGTTAGGTTAGGTTAGGTTAGGTTAGGTTAGGTTAGGTTAGGTTAGGTTAGGTTAGGTTAGGTTAGGTTAGGTTAGGTTAGGTTAGGTTAGGTTAGGTTAGGTTAGGTTAGGTTAGGTTAGGTTAGGTTAGGTTAGGTTAGGTTAGGTTAGGTTAGGTTAGGTTAGGTTAGGTTAGGTTAGGTTAGGTTAGGTTAGGTTAGGTTAGGTTAGGTTAGGTTAGGTTAGGTTAGGTTAGGTTAGGTTAGGTTAGGTTAGGTTAGGTTAGGTTAGGTTAGGTTAGGTTAGGTTAGGTTAGGTTAGGTTAGGTTAGGTTAGGTTAGGTTAGGTTAGGTTAGGTTAGGTTAGGTTAGGTTAGGTTAGGTTAGGTTAGGTTAGGTTAGGTTAGGTTAGGTTAGGTTAGGTTAGGTTAGGTTAGGTTAGGTTAGGTTAGGTTAGGTTAGGTTAGGTTAGGTTAGGTTAGGTTAGGTTAGGTTAGGTTAGGTTAGGTTAGGTTAGGTTAGGTTAGGTTAGGTTAGGTTAGGTTAGGTTAGGTTAGGTTAGGTTAGGTTAGGTTAGGTTAGGTTAGGTTAGGTTAGGTTAGGTTAGGTTAGGTTAGGTTAGGTTAGGTTAGGTTAGGTTAGGTTAGGTTAGGTTAGGTTAGGTTAGGTTAGGTTAGGTTAGGTTAGGTTAGGTTAGGTTAGGTTAGGTTAGGTTAGGTTAGGTTAGGTTAGGTTAGGTTAGGTTAGGTTAGGTTAGGTTAGGTTAGGTTAGGTTAGGTTAGGTTAGGTTAGGTTAGGTTAGGTTAGGTTAGGTTAGGTTAGGTTAGGTTAGGTTAGGTTAGGTTAGGTTAGGTTAGGTTAGGTTAGGTTAGGTTAGGTTAGGTTAGGTTAGGTTAGGTTAGGTTAGGTTAGGTTAGGTTAGGTTAGGTTAGGTTAGGTTAGGTTAGGTTAGGTTAGGTTAGGTTAGGTTAGGTTAGGTTAGGTTAGGTTAGGTTAGGTTAGGTTAGGTTAGGTTAGGTTAGGTTAGGTTAGGTTAGGTTAGGTTAGGTTAGGTTAGGTTAGGTTAGGTTAGGTTAGGTTAGGTTAGGTTAGGTTAGGTTAGGTTAGGTTAGGTTAGGTTAGGTTAGGTTAGGTTAGGTTAGGTTAGGTTAGGTTAGGTTAGGTTAGGTTAGGTTAGGTTAGGTTAGGTTAGGTTAGGTTAGGTTAGGTTAGGTTAGGTTAGGTTAGGTTAGGTTAGGTTAGGTTAGGTTAGGTTAGGTTAGGTTAGGTTAGGTTAGGTTAGGTTAGGTTAGGTTAGGTTAGGTTAGGTTAGGTTAGGTTAGGTTAGGTTAGGTTAGGTTAGGTTAGGTTAGGTTAGGTTAGGTTAGGTTAGGTTAGGTTAGGTTAGGTTAGGTTAGGTTAGGTTAGGTTAGGTTAGGTTAGGTTAGGTTAGGTTAGGTTAGGTTAGGTTAGGTTAGGTTAGGTTAGGTTAGGTTAGGTTAGGTTAGGTTAGGTTAGGTTAGGTTAGGTTAGGTTAGGTTAGGTTAGGTTAGGTTAGGTTAGGTTAGGTTAGGTTAGGTTAGGTTAGGTTAGGTTAGGTTAGGTTAGGTTAGGTTAGGTTAGGTTAGGTTAGGTTAGGTTAGGTTAGGTTAGGTTAGGTTAGGTTAGGTTAGGTTAGGTTAGGTTAGGTTAGGTTAGGTTAGGTTAGGTTAGGTTAGGTTAGGTTAGGTTAGGTTAGGTTAGGTTAGGTTAGGTTAGGTTAGGTTAGGTTAGGTTAGGTTAGGTTAGGTTAGGTTAGGTTAGGTTAGGTTAGGTTAGGTTAGGTTAGGTTAGGTTAGGTTAGGTTAGGTTAGGTTAGGTTAGGTTAGGTTAGGTTAGGTTAGGTTAGGTTAGGTTAGGTTAGGTTAGGTTAGGTTAGGTTAGGTTAGGTTAGGTTAGGTTAGGTTAGGTTAGGTTAGGTTAGGTTAGGTTAGGTTAGGTTAGGTTAGGTTAGGTTAGGTTAGGTTAGGTTAGGTTAGGTTAGGTTAGGTTAGGTTAGGTTAGGTTAGGTTAGGTTAGGTTAGGTTAGGTTAGGTTAGGTTAGGTTAGGTTAGGTTAGGTTAGGTTAGGTTAGGTTAGGTTAGGTTAGGTTAGGTTAGGTTAGGTTAGGTTAGGTTAGGTTAGGTTAGGTTAGGTTAGGTTAGGTTAGGTTAGGTTAGGTTAGGTTAGGTTAGGTTAGGTTAGGTTAGGTTAGGTTAGGTTAGGTTAGGTTAGGTTAGGTTAGGTTAGGTTAGGTTAGGTTAGGTTAGGTTAGGTTAGGTTAGGTTAGGTTAGGTTAGGTTAGGTTAGGTTAGGTTAGGTTAGGTTAGGTTAGGTTAGGTTAGGTTAGGCTAGGTTAGGTTAGGTTAGGTTAGGTTAGGTTAGGTTAGGTTAGGTTAGGTTAGGTTAGGTTAGGTTAGGTT